>BKCH01000944.1:0-91922 GCA_008635985.1 Ficus erecta | reverse complement strand
CCCCCCCCCCCCCCCCCCCCCCCCCCCACCCCCACCCCCCCCCTACTTGGTTTGTGCTTATTTTTGTACTGAGGAAAGCTTTTTTTTTTTTTTTTTTTTTTAAGTTGTCTTAAACTATATTTGGTTAACTTTGATTGATGATGGTCTTTTTTTTATTTAAATTGCCAACATATATATATATACATATATATATATATATATATATATATAGACTTTCTAACCTTTTCATTTCCAAGTCGTTTGTGGTTTTTTTTTTTTTTTTTTTTCTAATGGAATTGGTTACCTTTTGGGTGGATATATTAGTTCCCTAAATATTTAATAATTTATTCAAAAAAAATATTAAATAATTGAAACAATATATAAACTCCTTTTGGCTTAATTATGAGATCCCAAATATTTGTTAATAATTGATAATGCCTGATGCATTTATTATTTTTTATTTTCGCATTCACTTTCTTAGATTTAAAATAACCTTTATATTCTTTTGAATAGAATCTTTTTTTGTTTTTAATTCAGACATTAATGTTATTGTTTAATTCCTCACTATGGCAAGATGGTACAAAAAATCATATTCAGAAGATAGATTAATTGCTCTTTTTTAAACTTGTGATGGAGAATTTAAACACCGGATGTTTATGAAAGTTACAATAACTTTTTATTATTATACAAGACTATTCAATAGTGTGTCTATATATGTATATGTAGACAATATATATATATATATATAGAGAGAGAGAGAGAGAGAGAGAGAGAGAGACAAGTACTTGACTGGAGAGCGACCATTGATATATGTCATTGACTTCTCGTCTTAAAGAGATTCTAAATACGTTTATTCTAGTAGTACTATATAAGAAAGGGCCATATTGTTTGGAGAGTACGTAGAGAATTGGGTGGTGAAGAAGTGTAACTAGGAAGGCCTAATTATATGGGGAGTATTACTCATTTTAGTGAACCAGAAATTTATGAAAATGGGTTTGGAGAATCTGGTAATTTGGCTTCTCCAAGAAACACCAAGCTGATCAACAAGAATTAGACGATGATGGGAGACCCAAAAGAACCGGTATGCCTCTCTCTCTCTCTCTCCATATTTATATATATGTGTGTGTGTGTGTATCTATATGTATGTAGTTCAAGTATATACTTATTTTTCATTTTCTAATGCGTGAAACTAATCAACAATATACTCTAGAAAAAGATAGACTAAACTTCTTTTTTCTCATGATTTTTTTATTTAGTTTCAAGGATATGAGAGACACAACCAATTTAATTCTCTCTCTTTCTTATGGATATCTGCTCCTGCGTCTTTTTTTTTTTTTTTCCTCTTAATTTTTTTTTTATTTTTTTTATTTTACAGATAATTGTTATTGTTTTTACTTGAACTGGAGATGTCATTCTTATTCTTTTCCACCGATATAGATACCCATTGCTAATAGAACAGGCATGAGAGATTTTATATGAGAGTAAGGGCGGGTATACGGATTAACATTAACCTCTCAATTTTAGGCGGGGTGAGGATTTCCCTATCCTGCTTCATCTCAATCCGACTACATATATTCACACACACACACACACACACATATATATATATATATATATAGAGTTAGATAGATATATATATATATATATATAGCTTTACTTTGAAATTTTTACTTTGTTTTTTAGTTCTTTAATTGAATTTTAAGAATTTCTTTTGGTATTTTGGAATTTGGTTTTAGTTTTGAGACTTTGGTTTGATATTGGTGGGATCTGGATTTTATTTTTTAGATTTTGATTTGTTTTGAGAAGACCTACACTCGTGACTTCGTTGTTTAATTTTACATTAATTCTAACGGAAATTCAATAAGATTTTGATTTGTTTTGAGAAGATATATAATAGTGTTTTCATATTTTATGAAATTTACCTCAAGTTTTGACAATGATATATCAATTTTTTCTTTAAACTCTACATTCAAAAAACATTTTTCATTTTAAACTTCACCTTAAGTTGGGATGGGTATAGTGACGGGTATAGGGGACAAAATATGCTGCCTTTTTTTTTTTTTTTTTTTCCTTTTTTGGGGCTAAAATCATAGCCAAGGTCGGTGTTTTTTTTAAACCAATCTAACATCGACCTCACAAAAAGATATGAGTTTTGTATAATTTTTTACTTTTTTCTCTCTTTCTTATGCTCGTAACGTAGGCATTTTTCACAGCCACCAACATTTTTGGGACCGCAATAGAAAGAACATGAACATAAAGTGGGAAACAAACACCAATTTTAACACATTTCCTTGATTAGAAAACAATGTGACACATGCATTCTTCCTGCCAAGCGTGAGGGACACAATTACAATTTTTTTAGTAAAATAGGAACAAAACTAAGATTCTTAAAAAAATTTGGAAGAAAATAAAAATAAAATTAAAATTTCAAAAGTTGAGTGAGACATATACATCTACTTAACATCATGTGTTTTTATCACTGTGGATAAATTATAAGGTACACCTATCAATAACTTATTTAAAAAAAAAAAAAAAAAAAAAAAAAGAGACACCTACTTAGCATATTATCTCCACCAATTTTTAATTTGACTATAAATTCACACCATATTTCTAAGAACCATACATTATGACACAGATCAACAAGAATGATTTCTTATTGGTCAAAAATGTATGGTAATATGCATAGTGATTAGTGTGTGTATAGCATATTATAAATTGTTGGGACTAGTTCAACGAGTGAAAGAGAATGGATTTGAATATGAGCTCTCATTTTTTAACTTAAAATTATATTTCGTTGGGATTAATTAGCTCAGCGGGTGAAATGAAAGATATACGCTCTCATACACTTCACTAAGACTATGTATTTCTTTTTAATAAATCAAAGTCATATATCTCGTACCGTAAAAATATATATATAGCATCTTATTTAGAAGCTTGTTATACTTAATTGGTATGATTTTCCCGGTAAATTATGCACAAAAATGTCAAGTATGACTCCTTTTTGTCCGATTAATATACATCACTATATCCTTTGACATTAAAATACTTGTATGAAATAAGATGATCAATTACTGTCGTTCGAATCCTTCAAAAAAAAAAAATTATGCCAATCGAATCAATGCAGCTTCTAAAAAAATATATCTGCATTGAAATAATTTGGAACGTGTAATTAACTATAATATTCAAATTCTCCATCCTACTAAAAAATATTCAACTTTTTTCCCTAAAAATTTTTATTTTCAACTTCTCCAAATACACCCTTTCAGTTTTCCTAAGAGTCAGAAATAAGAATTTAAAAAGTGAGAACTAAATCATTCTTTGAATAAGCTTTATTAAGCACTAAAAGAATGAATATTAATTTGGAAGATAAAATAGAATTTTTCGTACAATAAACATATGTTGCATATACATATTATATATATATATATATATCTCTCTCTCTCTCGGGATTGATTCTTCTCATTACTTCCGTTGATGGGGCTTTCGTTTAATTAGATGCTTTCCTTTTAGCTCTTAAAGTATATATTCGCAACGGAACTTCCCTTCAATAAATTTTTTTTTTTCGTGGTAATTTACCGTCCAAATTATTCTTGATCATGTGTGAAAATAAGTGTAGACTGAAAAGCGCTATTCCTTTTTATCGTGAAAGAGCCAACATAAGATTAATAAAATGAGGGTATATTAAAAATTTTAAATTATTGGAGACTTACTTCTAATTAATTAGCCAATTCAAATCCATAGAGAATAAGAGCTGAGCGGGGATGTGATGAGGAGAGGATTTGGATAAGAGTTTCTGAGTTTGAAATTTGAAAATGTTTTTATTTTTCTTAAATAAGTGAAAGTTATATATTATGTACTGCATATAAACATATATGTATCTATACATATATGAGAACTGAGAATACTCATAATTGTAGCCTCCCTTCGTCCAAAACGGTTCGTGTTGGACGAAAAATTTTTGTATTTGCTTTTTGATCTTTTGGTTTTTTTTTTTTCCGGTTTTAGTCCTTTTTATTTTCTTTTTGGACCAAAATTTTTTTCGTTTTGGTCCTTCTTTTTACTTCTATATTTATTTTTGGTCCTCCGTTTTCTCCCGGATTTTTTATTTTTCATTTTAATCATTTTTTCATTTTTTTGGGCCCAACTTTTTTTTTCATTTTAGTCCTTCTTCGTGCTGATAATTTCTTTCAGTTTAATCCTTTTATCTTTTTGATTTTTTTCCATGCCTTTTTCTCAGGTCTTTTTATGTGTTTTTTTTTTTTACTTGTTATTTTTATTTTTCTCTACTTAGATAAATTTTCTCAAATTTATCCCACTTGTGCATAGCACATGCTTTACACTAGTATACATATAAGGGAGGAAGAGAATAAGCTTTAATCTACTTCGACAAAATGAAATGTTGGATTGCTTTGGATTTATTGTATACCATTCTTTTAATATATTCTGCCATGTTCTAATTTTTAGTTTTATGCTTGATTATAAAAAAAACTTTATTGGTTTACTTAGTATATTCAAATATATATATATATATATGTATATATATATATATATATGATATCCACTTTTTAAAGCTTTGCATTTTAAACAAATGTCATGTTCAGATGAATATTTTAACTTTTACTTTCCCATTATACAATACTAATCTTCTGATATTATTATTATTTCCAATCTAGGAAAATCAAATGTTTTAGTTTGTGAAAACATTAAAACATTAGGAATGTTCGTCAAATTTTCACTTTGGTTGGTTAACTTTAATTTGGAGGCAGTAATAGTTTTTTTTTTTTTTTTTTTTAATTTGCAAAATGCAGGAACTGTGTGGACGGCATGCGCACATATAATTACGACGGCAATAGGCGCCGGAGTCCTCTCGTTAGCGTGGGCGATGTCGCAGCTGGGGTGGATCGCCGGTGCCGGCATTCTCCTACTTTTCTCAGCGGTTTCGCTCTACACTGCAAATCTCTTGGCAGATTGCTATAGAAGTCTAGACCCAGTCACTGGCAAAAGAAATTACTCCTACATGGAAGCTGTCAAAGTCACCTTAGGTACTAATCGAATTTAGATCTTGAAGCATATACTAAAAATATTCACTTATTTACATTCAAAAAAATTAACTATATATATATATATATATTTTTTTTATCTATGTCAAGTCCTTTTTTTTTCGTGATCTAATTTGTAATCTTTTTTTTTTTTTTTTTTTTTTTCCTATTTTCGTTGTTTAGGAGGAACAATGTGCATGATATGTGGATGGATTCAGTATGGCAATCTCACGTCATTCGTAATAGGTTATACTATCACTACGGCCAAAAGCTTAGTGTAAGCAATATTTAAGATTTTTTTGTTTTTTTTGTTTTTTAGGTTTATAAGATCATTTTTGTATACTATTTTATAATATTTTGCTTATTTGAAAACAGAGAATGACATATTTGGAAAATAAGATCTCATTTTTAACAAATTTCTTCTCACAGATTTTTAAACTTAAAATTTGTGACATATAAATGAACCGATAAAGAAAGAGAGAGAGTGATCAAATTTGAAAAAAAAAAAAAAAAAAAAAAAAAGTGACCAAGTTTGTATTATTTATAATTTCACAGACAACTTTTAAAAATTTTTAATTAGCAAATGACTTCGGAAACGACACTTGAAATCTATTTTTACACTATGTGATTATAAGCATCCCCAGAGTAAAAATGAAAGAAAGTTAGGAAGCTAATTCCACTTTATAAGATTGTCATTTTAACAAACTATAGTCATCATAAACAATGCTAATCACGAAAAAGTGATAATATAAATGAAAAAAATATAAAAACTACGTTGTTTTAGTAATTTAAAAGAACTAATAGACGTGTATAAATAAATATATATAATATGTATATATATGTGCAGGGCTATGCAAAATCATATTGCCACCGCAAAAGGGGAGCAAATGCTCCATGCAAATTCTCAAATAATCCACACATGATAGCATTTGGGATAGTTGAGATTTTATTGTCACAAATCCCAAACTTCCACAAATTGTCTTGGCTCTCTGTCGTCGCTGCCACCATGTCTTTCTCATATTCCCTTATTGGAGTTGGACTCTCTATTCACAAGATTCTTCATGGTAAATTTCCCCCACGTTATTGTTCCAATTTTAACTTTTATTATAAACATTTAGAATAGAAGCTTTTCGGTTTGAATGTATATATATATATATATATATGAAGTTTATTTTTGTAAGAAAGATAAATATTGATATGGGAGGATTGGAAATCAGGACGTGAAGGCAAAACATCGATATTTGCGGGGGTGCATGGACATGGAGTGGGGTTGTCTGCAGAAGATAAAGTATGGAGAATGTTTACTGCTGCTGGTGATATTGCCTTTGCCTGCATGTATGCTCCTGTTTTATTTGATATCCAAGTAAGTATATGTATTTATATATATACACACACACACATATATATTTCCATGACTCATTACTACTTCAGCATCATGTATTTTATGTAGGTAAAATGCTGATCTATATGGCATATAAAATGCTTGTTGTTATACCTTTACAAATTAAGCTATTGTTTTATGCATTAAATGTCATGTCATAATTTCTAATTTATATATGTTATTGGTAGGACCGGTTTAAGCATTTGCCTAGAGTTATATGCCAAACGTTTTTCTTTTCATTTTGTTTCTTTTTCCTAATGTTAGTGAAACATTGCATATAAAATGAAAATTAGGACACTTTGAAGTCATCACCACCAGAAAGCAAAGTGATGAAGAGAGCCAGCGCCATGGGAGTGTCGGTCATGACGACATTCTTCATGATGTGTGGTTGCTTCGGATACGCCGCATTTGGAGACCACGCGCCTGAGAACCTACTCGCCGGCTTTGGATTTCATCAGACCTCTTGGGTCATCGATTTGGCTAACTTCTTCATTGTGGTTCACCTGCTATGTGCCTATCAGGTTTGTCTGATTAATTTTACTAATTTTCTCCACCTAAATATACAGTAGTGTGAAAATAAAATATAATAATTATACATATATTGGCCAAAAAAAAAATGTGATGATGTGTAATCCAAAAAACTCTTGTCTCAAACAACATCCTCGACCCTGCTAGCCGGTCTAGTTCAATGGGTGGGAGGGAAGGAGTTTAGAAGTGTTTTCGTTTTTCTTAATCATCTTACTAGATAATTGAGGTTAAAGATTGTACATAGTAGTTGAAAAAAAAAAAATTTAAATGTTTTGAGAGCCTCCAAAGTCCAAAGGTGAATGAGTCTACCTTAATCCAGTTAGATTAGCCATAACAACTTAAAGTACAATTAATGTAATGAGAGTTATTTATTAGAGAAAAAAAAAAAAAAAAAACTCTCATGTTAAAGGTAACAATTTAGGTCATAACACGACAACATGATACGAAAATCACATAAGTTTGATCTGAATTTATTTTTAATTAGTTTGAAACAATAAGCGGTTAAAACTGCCCTTGATTCGCCAGATGCTGCAAATAAAAACAGTAACAATTTAGGTCACCTACTAGATTACTCCATGATCAAAGAAGGGATCTAAGAAGTTTCTTTTGGTCAAAACTGCCCTTGATTCGCAGTTGTTCACGCAACCGGTGTTCCGCGTCGTAGAAACATGGGCAAGAAGGAGGTGGCCTGGCTCGGGCTTCATAACGAGCGAGTACCCAATCTCCATTTACAGCAAAAGACTCATCACCTTGAACATCTTCAGGCTAACTTGGAGAACTCTCTTTGTGGTGATGGTAACCATGGTGGCCTTGGCCCTCCCTTTCTTCACAGACATGATTGCACTAATGGGCTCTATTGGGTATTGGCCCATTGTGGTCTACTTCCCAGTGGAAATGCACATAGCCCAAAACAAGATTCCTAAACGGACCGCAAGGTGGGCCGGGCTTCAACTTCTTAGCTTATTGAACCTTCTCATTTCCCTGGCTGCTGCTTCTGGTGCCATTCAAGGACTCCACAAGAATCTCCACACTTATAAGCCCTTCGAGTCCAAAGATTGATTTCAGTAGCCTAGAAAACAATAAAGATTAAAATTTTGGGAGCGTCTACGGAAAGATTTTTGTTTTACACTATCGATAAGAACTGTTTTTTTTTTTTTCTCGTTAGACTTAATTTTCAATATTGTGAATCGTAAGTGTCACATTAAAAACGACAGTTCTTATTGATAATGGAAAACATAAGATCTTACCCTAAAACCTCCCAGTAAATTTTATTTTAATTTTTATGAATGATTCTATTATAGGTTGTTGTTAGTTATGTTATGTCACTCTAGCTCACTTTGTGTTTGAAAGAGGCATTGTGTGTACTATGCCAAAATGCATTCCAAATTCTAATAATACGCTGGTCTCAATTGGGTCCTTGAATAAGGACGTTCTTCTTTGATAATTTTTCTTTTGTCCACTTTTTTTTTTCTTTTTTTTTGTTATCAAGTAGAAGTTTCAAAGCCAGTAACCTGTAGAAATAAAAGGTTTATTATGATATTAATTTCTATATAATAATGATTATAAAAGTATAACAATAAGAAATTTATCTATCATAGATCAAAATTACATCTTTTTAAATTTAATCTCGCAAAATAATCTATGGTACATATTACTCATCGTAATCTCTATTCAAAAAATAATAATAATACTGACACAATAATAAAGTATTCTAGAATCAACCATCCATTTTTATTTGTTTGTCTTTTTAGATTTTCCGTCGACTGTATTAAATGGGCAGACATTAGTTTTCAAATATTGTATCATTTTTCGATAGTTAACAATTCCAACCTTTCTTCCAAATTGTTCAAACTCTTCACAAAGTAAAGCTTCTCGCTTTGTTGACTAATATAACTAATATTTTCAACTAGTAGCCAAAAAGATTTACAAAATATCATACTTTTCTAATGTTGGGCACCCACTCCTAATCATGATGAAAAATGTATTCCAACTTCTAACAATTGATCTGCCAGTTTGGGGTGTAATATTTACAAAAATTATCTTTAAAAAAAAAATCAGAGATGACTAAGTAAAGGAGCCATGTGACTTCAACATTGAGTAATACGAAAAGAACGTCAATTTTAATATCAACTTCTCAAAATAACAATATAAATCAAAATGAAAAATATAATAACAAATTTAGTCTATTATTCTTCTTTATTTTTAAATGTCGAATATAACACTAGCATTAACATTTATTTTGTTTCGGTACATAAAAGTACCTGTCCTATGTTAATGCATGCTTCTAGATGAGAACTTTTTTCTAAACAAAGTAGATGTAGGGTTGAGCTAAATAGAAGCTTCGATTAATTAAGCTTTTGGACTAATCTAATGGGCATGCATTCTAGATGCCGTCCATGAAATTATGTGGAAGAGACATTTGTAGGGACCTAGATCATATCCCACATACTCTTGTCTGATTTTACAATGAATGTATACATATATATATATATACACGCACACACACACATATATATATATATATACAAGAAATATATATATATATATATATGAAACAATACAAATATATGCACACACAACACGCTCCACTTGCAAAAAACAAACGGAAAATTCAAAATAAAAATAAAAATAAAATAAAAAAATTTTTGTTGGTAAATAAAAACCATGTTGGTTTAGTTCTCTTGCACCTGACAATTTGCATTGAAAAAAAAAAAAGGGGAAGGAAAATAATATTAGTAAAAGTAATGGTTAGATTCTATAAGCTCCTTTCTCGCATTTAAAGGAGGAAAAGTTTAAAACAAACAAAATTAATGGCTCCTTCTTAAAACTTAATTGGATTTGTCCTCCTACAAGTTTCTCTCTCACTATGAAGTCGAGTGTGAAGGGGGGGATAAGAAATGATCTAATTATTATTATTATTTTTTTTTTTTTTTTTTGAGATTTGAAAGTCTTTAACTTAACTAGCATGTAATAGTGACGAAGCCTCAACCACTTATGACAGTGAGGACAATTGTCCCTATTAATTTTTTAAAAAAAAATTTTTGTTTTTTTTTTAATTTAATTTCTTTGTTGTTTTGTCTCATTGAGATTAAGATTTTACATGTCTTTATTAAACTTTGTACCTTTTTGTTTTTAATTTTGTAATTTTAAATAAAAGATTGACTCCACTCTGTAAAAGTAAATAATGAAAACACAAGAATTATAAGACTCGAAAAAAGATTAAGCTTGAAATTATTTATTTTTGCATGTATATATATATTATAAGTGTTCAAACAATTATGTCTCACATTGATAGGATATAGAACTCAGAATGTGTTCAAAGGGACTTGGAAAACTCTACAGAGCCATATTATAGATTGGTAGGTTGTTGTCTTTATGATGGAACCTAATTAAGGACCAACAATATGTTAAAGGTAAATAATATGAACTCCTGATCTTATTTTCGCTTCTCACTATTTTGTTTTGGATAATTCGAACATAGTATCAGAACTAAAAACAAAAGCTTAAACGGACGGCCCTATTTACTAGATACAAAATTGATAAGTGATGACTCTAAAAAGAACATCACCTTATAAGGATGTGTTAAAAGATTTATAAAAAATAATAATAATAAATAAAAAAAAGCAACTTTCATGTCAATAAAAACAAAAATAAACATATGAAAGTATAAGGTTAGTATAGTTATGGTACATATGGATGTCCTATTATATTTGATATAATATCAAAATAAAACGGATGTATTATAATATGCGTTTAGATGTTCCTTTTAATTATTGTATTCAAATGAAATGTTTATTTAGATTGTTTGCACATAAATAGTTATTTTAATGGGTATTGATGTGAAAGAGAGTCTATGATATGATTAGTAAAATTAGATTAAAAAAATAGATAAGTAATAAAATGAGTACATTTATTGTTCAAATAGAGTTATATTTAAATACAATATTCCGAATAATAAAATGAATGTTATATTATATTCAAATGAAGGGGACATCCACAATTTAAAAACTATTACATAAATATCACACAAAAAATTAATACTAAACTAATATAATATATAAATAAATTAAAATTAATTAAAATTTCTATCATATCAATCAAAAATAAAAAATTTATATCATATTAATTAATAATATAAAAAAGATAATTTTTTCTCCTTCTTATCCTCTTCTCCTCTCTATCTTTAGTACGATCAAATAAAGCGAATGACACTTTTACCGTACTCAAAACGTGGTTTTTTTTTCTCCTCCTCCCTGTCTATCTCTCCAACTAGTCTTCTCAATGTACCAGACTGTAAATGACACAACGACTTAGTGAAGCCGTTTTGACTATTCCACTTATTAGGTCATCAAGTTGAATTGTACAGACAAGTATTAAATAAGTAGGCGGCCATGGAAAATCAGGGCGTTCAAAACAGACGTCTTTTTGAAAGTTTGACTACTGATATATATATATATATATATATTTATCAGGACACTTAGTTCGATTTTTAGATTAAAATCAGTAGAGCTTTATTACAGTCAAAGACAAATAAAAAAGCAGTCTGAATAAATTAAAATATTTTGGACATTTCGGTGAAGAAAATCCAAAAAGTGTGAAATTTCCTGTGATCTGCCACTGATGCTGCTTGGTCGTCTAACTCTAGTGGCTTTTTTTCTTCTTTTTCTTTTGGGTGTTTTTTCCTAATTTCCACGCCCCTAATGGCTTGGCCACTAGTACATGATAGACTTAACCTTTCTTTTAGTAAGTTAATTAAAGATAAAAATTTTAAATTGAAGTTTATTAATTTTTTAAAAAATTAATTATAAATTTTATTGATTTTTTAAAAAAATATAAAAATTGATATATAAAAGTATAATTTAGTTAGAGTTAAACCTGAATATCAAACGGAGGCTTAGAATTAGAGTTTTTGAGCTTTCTTTTAAAAAAAATTAAAAAATAAAAATAAAAATAATTCAAACTCTACATCTAATAATAGATCATGTATAAAATTACTGTTGAATATTGTATGCAGGGTTGCAACCACAAAGAGTTTCGAAACTTTGAGCTTAAGTCGAGTCCAAATTATAAAAATGAATATTTATAATTATCAAGTTGAGCTTATAATCTTAATTTTGGGTAGCTTTTGTCAAAATTAAAGCCTTTTTTCGTGCAAATAAGTTGTTGAGTTGAAGTTCGCCTTGTGGAAAAATTAATGCAGGCACGGATTTTCATCCACATACGAATTTCCTTGACAAGCATTTATGCATTTTTGACAAGCCGACGTCCGGCATTTTTCCTAATCAAATTTACCAACCACACACACCCCCCCCCCCCCCCCCCCCCCCCCCCCCCCCCACCCCTTTTTTTGTTGAAAGATTTCAAAAAAAAAAAAAAAGAAAATGATATAAAAAAATTAAAGTAGAAAATATAGAAAAGAAGTGAATAGAGATGTTTAATATGATCCTATAATATATCGATATTCACTGACAAAAAGAAGATTCATCAATAAGAAATGTTATGAATAAACTTCATATAAATACAAGTTACGATAAGATAAGTTAACTAACACTAATATAGCATATAAAATGAAGAGATTTTCTAATTAATTAAATAAAAGAATACAATTAAACAAAAAAATGATCTTCTCCAATAAAAAAAGGGGGGTATATACTTGAAAAAAAATAGAGCGGTCTTGTCCATATAGTTAATTAACAGAGTAAACATTTAGACACTTCTCTGATTGAGTGATCATCAAAACTTATTGTCTTAAACATAAAAAAAATGGATAAAAACTTAATATCGACTTTGTCCAAAGAATAAAGGAACAAATATTGAACTTCTAGATCACTTCAAAAAGAAATTAAACCATTTGGAGAAAGACACACAAAAAAAAAAAAAAAAAAAAAAAAAAAACCTGATGCGCAAGTGGCTCAAAAGATATTCTTCTGTTCCCTTTTTTTTGTTTGGTTATCTTTAATGTTTATTATGATTTATGTGGGGCATTATCTTTGGTTGCTCCAACAGTCCAACTAACGCAATTAGAAAAAAAGACCCAAATTCATTTTTGAGTTTACGTTAAACCCCCTTTCCATATGGATTACGACTTTCACCTCCCACTTGATATATCACCCTTTCTTTTTTTTTTTTTTTGGTTCTTTTTCCCCTCTTTTTAATAGCAAACTTTTCTTGCATAAAAATTAGGTTCTAGAAGCTGGGGTCATGCAATTACCAACTCCAATCTAGAATCTTATTACAATTAATTTTGCCACTTAAAAAATCTTGTTATTAGTATGGAAAAAGAAGATATAGAAGCAAAAATAAACTTTACTTAAAACATATTAATTTGTTTATCGCTCTAACGTGATTAGTGTTTAATCACATAAGAAAATTATCTGTGTCATCAATGAAAATTTGATGTCATCACAAAATAATCATATTAAATAATAAAATGCAAAAAACAATGTGAAATTTATATCCAACAACCAGCCTTATGTGCTCTTAAGTTTTGCTTATTATATATCAATCTTATGATAAACAATTAGACTCTATAATAGTGGCCTTGATGACATCTCCATTTATAACTTCAAAGTTTATTTAACTTCAAAAAAAATACACGCGACTCTAAATTATATTATATCTATAGGTAGAACTTCTGATGGATTTATAACTATCATTCATAAAAATAAAAAATATAAAAATACTATCAGATTTTGAACTAAAAACTCAAGCCTAAAGTCCTCCACGTGAGCTTTTATTTTTGTCTTTTCAGTTTTCAGTGGCGTTTACACTTGTTTTTGTTTTGTTTTGTTTTGGTTTTTTTAAACAATAATTTGTTAGGGATGATTAGTTGATCCGTGCAAGAACAAAACTCTGAGCTGACTTGTCTGACTCGCCCTACAAAGCACTTTCAGTGGCAAAAACGTAATTACTCAAGATTCCAGTGTCATTTATACTTCAACCGTGTACATATTAAGGCTTCTCACTTTTGAATGCTGGGCAGTCCCATTGTATATTTTTTTCCCGGGAGAATCATAACCAGAGAGAGGAACAAACAATTCAAAATGTCTAAAACACCCTTCTCATTTCCCACAATTCCACTCCCTCTCTTCCTCTTCTTCCTTGTCTCCTTGCCCCTGGTGGTAATTTCTCAGTCCCCGGACGCTCAACGGTCGATCCTGCTCAACCTCAGACAACAGTGGGGGAATCCGCCGTCGATCTCGTCGTGGAACTCCTCGTCCTCGCCGTGCGATTGGCCGGAGATCCAATGCTCCGCCGACGGCACTGTCATCGGAGTTTTGCTCCGCGAAAAGGACATAAACGAGACGATTCCGGCGACTATCTGTGACCTGAAGAACCTCACTTTGCTCGACCTGGCACTGAATTTGATCCCCGGAAATTTCCCGAAAGTCCTTTACAACTGCTCGGAGCTCCAATTCCTCGACCTCTCGCAGAATAACTTCGTCGGAAGAATTCCCGACGACATCGACAAGATTTCCGGTCTCCGGTATTTAGACCTCAGCGGGAACAACTTCTCCGGCGACATTCCGGTGTCCATCGGGCGGCTTTCGGAGCTGAGAGAGCTCAATCTTTACATGAACTTGTTCAACGGAACCGTTCCGAGCGAGATCGGAAACTTGTTGAACCTTGAGTTTCTGAGATTGGCTTATAACAACCTTTTAGTCCCCGCTCCAATACCGCCGGAGTTCGGAAAGTTGAAGAATTTGAAGGAGGTATGGATGACAGAGACAAATTTGGAGGGACATATCCCGGAAAGTTTCGCCGATCTTTCGAGCCTCGAGAAATTGGACCTTTCGATGAACAAGCTGGAAGGTTCGATTCCAAGTGGAATGTTTATGTTGAAGAATCTAACAGCTTTATTGCTATTCCACAATAAATTGTCCGGTGAGATTCCGAGACCTGTTGAAGCACTGAATTTGAGTGATATTGATCTTTCGATGAACAATTTGACCGGTTCGATCCCCGAAGATTTCGGAAAGTTGAGCAATTTGACGGTTCTGAATCTGTATTCGAATCAATTAAGCAGCACGATTCCGGCGAGTTTAGGCCTAATTCCGTCGCTGAAGATCTTCCGTGTCTTCATCAACAAGTTGAACGGAACTCTGCCGCCGGAGATGGGCCTGCATTCGAAGCTCGAAGCTTTCGAGGTCTCGAGCAATCAACTAACTGGTCAACTGCCGGAAAATCTGTGCGAAAACGGCGCTCTACGAGGAGTGATTGCGTTCTCCAACCACCTTAGTGGAGAATTGCCTAAAGGGCTAGGAAACTGCAGTTCTTTGAATAATATTCAGCTCTACCAGAACAATTTCTCCGGCGAGATTCCTCCGGAACTGTGGACGGCGCTGAATTTGGCGACTTTGATGATCAGCGAAAACTCATTTTCAGGCGAGCTTCCGAGTAAGTTGCCTTGGAACATGTCGCGGCTCGAAATTTGTAACAACAAATTCGACGGTGAAATCCCTGAGGGAGTGTCCACTTGGGAAAGTTTGGTCGTTTTCAAGGTTAGTAATAACCTGTTTTCCGGGAAGATTCCGATCGAATTGACGAGCCTTTCTCGGTTAACGACTTTGTTGCTCGACGGGAACCAGTTTTCGGGCGAATTGCCGCAGCAGATCGTCTCGTGGAAGTCCCTGGACACGCTTAATCTCTCAAGGAATGATCTCTCAGGCCCGATTTCCCCAGCACTTGCTTCTCTACCAAACCTTTTATACTTGGACTTATCCGAAAACCAATTGTCAGGTGAAATTCCTCCCGAGCTCGGCCGTTTAAGGCTGATTTCACTCAACTTGTCTTCCAACAAACTTTCCGGGAAAATCCCATATGAGTTCGACAATCTTGCGTACGAAAACAGTTTCTTGAACAATCCGAATCTATGTTCCAACACCAGAAATTTGAACCTTGTTCAAACTTGTGGTGGTGGCACCAAATTCCGAGACCCGAAAAAGCTCTCCTCCAAAGTCCTTGCCTTGATTTTGATACTCGCCATAGCCGTCTTGCTGGTGACTGTTTCATTAACATTTTTCATGGTCAAACAACACAGAAGGAAAAGGTATTGCCAGGACTCGGCGTCATGGAAGCTTACCTCATTCCAGAGATTGGATTTCACAGAGTGTAACGTTTTGATGAACTTAACGGAAAACAATCTCATTGGCAGTGGAGGATCAGGGCAAGTGTACAGGATTGGGACTAACAGTCTCGGCGAATTTGTGGCGGTGAAGAAGATTTGGAACGAGGGGCAATGGGATGAGCATTTGGAGAAGGAATTCCTAGCGGAAGTTCACATCCTGGGATTGATTAGGCACTCCAACATAGTGAAGTTGTTGTGTTGCATTTCAAGTGAGAACTCGAAGCTTCTCGTCTACGAGTACATGGAGAATCAGAGTCTGGATATTTGGCTTCATGGGCGGAAGAGGAAATTATCAAGTCATCATGTTGCTTTGAATTGGCCAAGGAGGCTGCAGATCGCGATTGGGGCTGCACAAGGGTTGTGTTACATGCACCACGACTGCTCACCTCCGATCATTCACCGCGATGTCAAGTCGAGCAATATTTTGTTGGATTCTGAATTCAAGGCAAGGATAGCAGATTTTGGGCTGGCCAAGATATTGGCCAAGCATGGAGAACACCACACTGTTTCCGCCATTGCAGGCTCGTTTGGTTACATGGCACCAGGTACAGACCTTTCGACGCTTTCGTATTTTCTTCATAGTACGAGAGTAATGCTATGTATCACCATTAATGATCAACAATTTTAGTTTTAAACCGATCACAATTTCATTTTGCAGAATATGCTTACACAACGAAGGTCAATGAGAAGATCGACATTTATAGCTTTGGGGTTGTGCTACTCGAACTAGTTA
The DNA here is from genome assembly GCA_008635985.1 of Ficus erecta. Taxonomy (NCBI): domain Eukaryota; kingdom Viridiplantae; phylum Streptophyta; class Magnoliopsida; order Rosales; family Moraceae; genus Ficus; species Ficus erecta. Next base: position 75,135 of record BKCH01000944.1, on the reverse strand, counting down.
CTGGAAGGGAGCCCAATTGCGGAGAGGAGGAGATGAGCTTAGCCGAATGGGCATGGCAGCATTACGGTGATGAAAAGCCTATCAGCGATGCCCTTGACGAGGAGATCAAGAAACCCTGTATTTTGGACGAAATGACCACCGTGTTTAAACTAGGTCTTATGTGTACAAGCACTTCACCTTCGAATAGGCCTTCCATGAAGGAGGTTTTGCAGATCCTTCGCCGATTCGGCAGTCCACAAACATATGAAGCCAAGAGGGTGGGGAGTGAATTTGACGTTACTCCACTTCTCGGCAATACCAAATATCTTGCGAGTTACAAGCGCAAGAAGGTGTCAGAAGGAGACGAAGAGAGTTTTTTCAGTGTGACAAATTCCACGTAATTGCAAAGAAACTCAAACCCTCTTATACATCGCACGCCGGCGGGTGCAGGTTCTTTACGGTTTCCGACAGTTTGTGTTTTTGTGTAAAAGGAGAACACTGTTTTTGAGATGCGAATAATAGCGCAATCTAGGAGGAGCAGACATTCAAAGCAAGTGATGTACATATTTCTGCATTAAAAAGCTTTCTAACGGGTCTAAAGTTTTAAATTATTAATTCTAAAAGCCTTGTATTCTGTGTTTCGAGTACCTTATTCCATTTTTGTATTTTACCATCCAACTTTATGGTTCTACAAACAATAAACCAAACATCCTTAGTACAAAACACTACACTTCAACGTGTGATTCAAATTTTTTTTTTTTTTTTTTTTTTTTTTTTTTTTAATTACGAACTTGGGGGATTGGGGATTCGAACTTCGAACTCGAACCTTTTAGTGAAGTCAAATGTGATAATATTAGGGCTTTACCATATCTGCAACCATGGGATTCAGGCTTTCAGATGGACACCTTAACTGGCATTTTTACGAGAGAGAGAAGGTGCTCGTAAGATTGTTCTTCATTAGCAAGATATAACTGTTACAATTGACGAGGGTAAGACAAGAAAATCCCTCTTTACAGCCCAAGCATTTTGCTTGGCCGCTAATTTCAATATGTCCATGTTAAATGAATCTCATAAAAAGACTGGTACATCACAACAAGAAGGCCATGAAGTCTTTAAAGCACCAGCACACGCCAATTAGCTTCTTAGGTGCTTGCAGCTTCAACAGCATCACAAACCTGAAACTTGTTAAATCCGCCCGTACCATAAGCAAAACCGCCCAGATGCGCATCAGGCTGGTGCAAGGCCCGACCTTCACTCCAGGTCCGCCTGATGTTGTGCACATCCACACCTGGAAAACCATAATGAGAGCCACGAAAGCCAGCAATCAATGAGGCACTTACCGGGGTGCTGGCTCTCTTCTTCACAAGTGACTCCGTTTTACAATTCACTTCTCAAATGTTCGTTATGCCGTGGACCTCAGCCTTAACCTGGTACAAAAGATCCACACAACCAAACAGGCCAGAATAAAGACATAATGACTCGTATAGAAAAGATATTGAGTTCAAAGACATGCCTTGTCATTGTTTTCTGTATAGAATCTGACCTAGCTCCATCTTGAGATTGGCGACATTTCCGACTGCAAAATTTGACTATATCAAACAAAACGATAGGTACAAAACCTAATTAGTTCCTGGAAAAACATGTTCATCCCTATGACTAAGAACCCAACTATTGCAAGGCACTTGCAAAAGGGTACAAATGCACGATCCAAATCAGCTTCCGCAAGGCTATAAAAAACACTTTGGGATTTGAAAGCAGTGCATAAGAAAAGTAAAAACAGTAACTGATAACTATAGTTTAGGTTTAAGAAAAACCTCTAATTCTTCTGATAATCGGTTCTGAAGAACCACAGAGACAGTGGTTGAGCCATCCAAAAGTAAATCTGGACCCGCAATGCGTACATCACCCTGCAAAGATCCCTGACTCACTATCTCCAGAACTTCAAGTTTCTTCTCACAGCCATCGCAACAGTTCCTAACCCAAAGTCTTCAAATGGAGAAACTCACCTCGCAATTGAGGTTCTTAACACTAGAATTTGATTTTAATGTATGGTCGGCATTCTCCATCATTGTCGTTTGATTACATGGCTTGACGATATCTCGCTCAACATCAACAGCACCTTCTGTCCAATTCAGCAGCCTCCCAGAAGGTGTAGTTTCCAAACTTACCAGGTCAACTAAAGGCAAATTCCCAACTCCTTCCCTGTTAAGTCCAACCTGATGTTTTTCCTTGAATTCTGACAAAGATACCTCACATGAGACATCCGACTCCATCCTATCCACGAGTTCAACTTGCTTTACCTCATTCTCCAGTCCAGGCAAATTAGAGACACGTAAAGACACCTGCTCTTCTAGAGCAAAGGATTCTTGCATGGCATTTTGAACCATCTCTGCATTATTCCGAACAATATGCTTTTCACTTTCCAACAGTTCACCAGACAGCCTAACCTCAGAACTGATATTCGCATCACCAGTTCCAAGGCACTCTAATCCAACACCACCAGACCTACTAGTACCATTTTCTGGATAATGAGAAGCTAGCCGTTGTGGGCTAATAGATGCCCGCTTCTCTGGTTGGATTGGCTTCACATTCACTACCTCAGAATCATTTTTCCTCTTTTTTTCAGTAGAGAAAGGACGGCAACCTGCAGCATCTTCACAAGCTTTTTTGGCCTGCGGGCTTACATGCCTCGACAATCGGGGCCGCTTATATCCATCCGGGAAAACAAAAGTAGGCAGCTGCTTTCTACGAACATGTGAAACATAAATATCCATCCCAGGTTTCCAGAACATATACATGTTTACGTCTTGCCTGAACTCATCAACTGTACCACGGATGTCAAATTGCTGACCTTCTTGACCTCTCACTCCCTCTTTTCTCTGCAAGCCCATGAAGAAAGCACAATGTGAACATGGCCTTGATGTGTCTACATACTCATGTGGGTAAGGATGGCACTGCAACATCCCATTTGTGTCACGCTCTATCTGCTCGGAAACAATTGGGAAACATTAACAAGAGAATTCTAATATTTGCCTTGAAAGACCAAAGCAAAATGAAGACATGATTAACGTATTTAAATGAAGCATAATCTTCCTAAACAACAATATGAAAGAGACAATTTTACTTTAAGAGTAAGCTGTCTGAGTCGAGATTCCACCCATCCCTTCCATGCTAGCAAATCATCTGCATCTGCCGTGAGTATGTCTACCTGCAAATAGTTTTTGTATGCCTCGAAAAATAGGTAAGGCTCAAACAGAGCACTCCACTGGGCTTTGCTCAGCTCAATATCCTGTTATAAAACCAGCAGTGTGAGGGAACTCTAACCAAATGTAGGCAGTAACATTGGGGGAGACCCAATTTATGCTTTCTCTCACCTCACAAATCTTGTTCCCGCAGTGAAACTGCTCCATCATTACTCGTAAAGTACTTGTTGATACATTGTAACTAGAGTTCATGCAAGGGTATGCAGGAGTTATTATGGGCATTAGATGAAATCGATCCCGAGGGTTTTTACGAGGATCCCAGATGGGGAACCCAAGTTCATTCTCCTCAATTGAACAGAGCATTACAGGATTTGGCCATCGCCACTGTGTATATACCCTGAAAAATCTAGAAACCAACATACTAGGAATTGCATTGGGATAAAGCTGACATATTCGAGCAACTAAAAGAGCCCAATTGACACCACCGAGGAATCCAGTGACCTATATGAAGGGAAACAAGTGAATTAAACGAATACACACACACACACACACACACACACACAAAATACAACGAAAAACAAAACAAAACAAAAACAAATCCAAATACAAATACAAAATAGAAAACAAAAAAGAGAGACGAATATAAGTGGTAATGCGTCAATCATACGTTTGAATAAACACCACGTCTTTTAGCCCAAAATTTTAAACATCTGAGTGTAGTCCGGAAATGCTACAATTACATGAAAAAGAAAAAGTCAGTCCAATAAATATAAATGTAAACCAGGATAAAAATAGAAAATAGACACACCTCAGTATTTGGGACAAGTTTAAGAATTTGATCAGCAACCCTGCATCCATTAAGACTTCTAACAGTTTGTTCATCCACGTTGGATAGCACAGAGCCTTGAGAGATATCCAGATCCTGTTCAAAAGTTAGTTCAATAGTCACAGTGCTAGATTAATGAATGAAAACAAGAACAAGCATCCAAATCCAAATTGCTATCTGCCATTCACGTGATCATCACAAGTCCATAGTTTATAAGGATGCAATATACAGAAAGTGAGAGTAAGCAAAACAAAAATCACATGGGCTTGAATGAAGTCATTCAGCAATGTGACCAGCATACAAACAGCATGGACATGCACAATTATTTTAAATGCATATAAATAGAATAAGATACATATAGATAGAGATATTCTACTTTTAACTTACTTCCGGAATGACCAAATGAGATATGCTTGCATAAAGAAGATCAATTGATATTCCTTGGAACTTGAACTTCATTACTGGGACATGGGCATCGGGAACCGGTTGAAGTTCTGCAACTTCCTCCATTTCAGCCAACATATTATGCAAAACAATGAAAAATCTTCCTGGAAAATACAAACACATGATGGATAAGGATTTAGGAAGATAAATCTATCCACAAAAAATCAGGATTCAGGAATAAATGTAATCACCTCTCGATTCACATAGGATGGCCCAACACAAAGGGTGTCTATGTCAGTCCCAGGCCCATGCACCTGTCAAAAATATAACTTAATTAATATATCTTCAAATATATACTTATAGACAACAGTTATTCAAGTAAAGAATAGTTAAAGAAAAAGATAGATAATATTACAAGGCTGCAACAATGTATAGAATAAGAAAAAGATGTGAATTCACATTTTGTAGTCCAACTTTCAGTGACAAAAAAACTAAAAGAAATACGACCCTGCAATATACATCATATTTCTGGTATTTACATAGAAATGTCCATCAATGATCAAAAGAGCAGAAATTGATGTACTACAATTATAGGCATGGGAGTTGATACGTTTTCGAGATACTACTTGCTTTCCACTGGTTGAAGTATGAATCATGTGCAGCTCTAAATATGCTAGGAACCATACATAGTAGATCAACCAACAATTTCCAGGATAATGTCTGAATTAGTTCACCCTCATCAGCTGCATTGTTGAGTAAACATGATATAAGCATAGGTTCCTTCATCATGCTTATGGAAATCCTCAAGATGAAACACATGTACTTGTTTTACAAATTTCAAGTATTAGAATGGGAATCCACATCAACAAGACCAGATAGCATTTCGCACGGCTCTTAAACATATCCTGTTAACTCCACATGATAGAAGAAACTCCACATGATAGAAGATAACCCTCCAGAAAAGATAAAGAAAATAAGTTAAAAATTCCTAATTCGTATGCAGAGATTACATGATTATGAATTTGCAACTCCACTTTTGGACCCTGTAGATAATACAATAGGCAAGGATAAAACATATATATAAATCTTTTAAAAGCAAATCATAAACTTATACTTACTCCCAATCTGTAGGAGCCAAAGGTGAAAATGGCAGCATTTGCATTCTCGACCATTTGATCAGTGTATCCTCTTTGGCGAGTCAACAGCTTCACCCAATCTTTGACAATCTGTGTGAACGTATCCTTGGTCAGAACCATTACTTTAAAACAATAAAAAAGCATCCGATGCAAAGAAAAACATCATACATAGAGCCCATTTGGTTCATATGTTTGAAAAAAGTTTGAACAGAAATTTAAATTCTTGTGAGACAAAACACTAGAGAGAAAAAAAAGTTTGAATTTTGAACCACGGTTCAAACAGCAAACCAATGGGAGCACTAGCTAATTCTAATTAAAAAAATGTATAATGAGAAAAACATGAAGACGACATAAATAATCATTTGAAAAAAATAAAGGTAAAGCGCATCAGGGGAGCTTGTAAAACTAATAGTAAACAGAACCAACCACATCCCCACGTATATAGTAAACTCGTCGAGGTTTACGGTCCATCCATTGGGCCTTCTGCGAACATTCTTGTCAGCGTATGAGGAGCCTCTTTGGTAAGACCTATGGGTATACTAATGCTTATCGCCCCCTTCCCAGACTTTTTTTCCAGCCAAAAAAAAAAAAACAAAAGAACCCTTAAAATGACATAATGCATTCCCACTCCAAAACACAGACAAACTAACACGGATAGCACTACATGAATTTTCAACTAGATCTGAGAAAATAAGCTCATGATAAGAACTAAAAAGAAATATAACAAAATATACCAAAATTTTTTGTCCCAGAATTGTATAACAAATAAACAACTTTCCTATATTAAAACAATAAATGATTAACAATAAAAAATTGTCGGTAATGCCTTCAACCACCAAATATCACCAATATTGTCGAAGAAATTTACAAGTTTAGACTCAAAAAAATAGGTAAAAAGCAGAAATAACAGATGAAAACGATTGACTACCTCTTTAATACGGCCAAGAACCTCCTCTCTCTTCGCAGTGTCCTCTTTACTCTCGTAGAGCCCCGAATCAATCAAGAACTAAATTTTTTTCCACCAATAATTCAATCAATATTTAACTCGCAAAGAGAGAGAGAGAGAGAGAGAGAGAGAGATCAAACATCAAAATCAATAAAGTGAAATCCCAAAATTCAATTACCTTTTCCAATTCAACATTTCGTTGAAGATCGGCGTCAGTGGGACCGGCGACGGAGATTGGCTTCGTGATGCCGAACTTCTTCGGCGGCGGAGCAGACCTATTCAGACTGTCGGAAACCCACCATCTCAGCTCCTCAAGAGCAAAAAAACAAACCCTAGAATCGAAAAACGAATAAATCCACAATCTGAAAAACCGCGTCTAAAGTTCAATCCGATTGAGGAAGAACCGAATCAGTGAGGAGAGAAGAAAAGAGAAGATTGTGAAGGAGAAAAAGAAGAAGAAGAAAAAGAAGTGGAGGAGCTAGATCCAATCTCTCCCTCTCTGGGTCTTGTGGGAGAAGACCGAAGACCCGAAGCTGGTCAAACACGGAACTGCAGAGAAAGGAGGAGGAGAGAGGAGAGAGAGAGAGAGAGAGAGAGAGAGAGAGTAAAGGGAAAGATCGAGAAGAGAGAGGAGAAGAGAGAGAGAGAGAGAGGAGAGGAGGACGGAGGAGGAGACAGCAGTGAGCGTTTGGTTGGCAGGTGGATTGAGGGAGTTTCGATTTTGGAGGCTCTTTTTCTTTGGATTTCTGTTTAATTAAATGGATTTCCCACGCTTATCTCCAGCTAAGCTTAAGCTTTTCATTTTTATTTTTATTTTTATTTTTTCATTTCTCTCTTTGTCGGACTTTTCTAGTTTTCTCCTTATTTTTCCGCCAAATAAATTTACAAAAGGGAGAGAATGTGGTAGAGTCTCTTCTAAATGACTCTATCGGTAGAGCTCTTTTTTTAATCGTTAGATTTAATCGAATGGTTGATATATCAGGGTGTATCATACTTATCATACACCTTACCTCATATAAACTTTCCCATCTCAAGTCTTCTCCGTCGCCGGCGATCTTCCCGCCGCCTCCGACGACCGACGCCGACAACCGCCCCACGCCGAGGACCTACCCTGCCCCCCCAACCCAGTCCCCAGCCCCGGCGGCCCCCCACAAGGCCACGACCCCCCACGCCCCGGCTCCCCCCCCCCCCCTTGGTCGGCCCCCAACCAGCCAGGCGCCCCCCCCACCCCGACGGGACCCTCCCACCCCCTCTCTCTCTTCCACCTCTCTCCGGCCCCCTACCCCCGACGCCCCACCCCACCCCCAACGGGGATCCCCTATCCCCCTCTGCTCTCTTCTCCTCTCTCTCTCTCTTCTCGCGTCGGGGTTGTGTGAGGGGGGGGCCGCGGGCCAGGAAGAGAGAGAGAGGAATAAGAGAGAGAGAAAGGGTGGGGGGGGCCGAGAGAGAGGGGGTGGGAGGGTCCCGTTTGGGGGGGGGCGCCGGGGGGTGGTCGAGGGAGCGGGGCTAGGGTGGGGGGGCAACCGGGCTGGCTGGGGGCAAGGGGGCCGACGGGGGGGGGGCGAGGCGTGGGGGTCGGGGCCGTGTGGGGGCCCACCGGGGCTGGGGACTGGGCTAGGGGGGGGCTAGGGTGGGTCCCCGGCATGGGGCGGTCTGTCGGCTGTCGGTTGCCGGAGGCGGTGGGAAGGTCACTGGTGACAGAGAAGACTTGGGGTGGGAAGTTTATATAAGGTAAGGTGTATGATAAGTATGGTACATCCCTGATATGTCAACTGTTCGATTAAATCTAACGGTTAAAAAGAACTTTACCGATAGAGTCATTTGGGAGACACTCTACCACAGTCTCTCCATTTAAAAAATGGCCATTTATAATAAAGAAAAACAAAACAAAACAAAAATTATGTTGTCTTATTTACTCAAAAAGATTTCTCAAGAGTTTTAGAATCATTTTACAATATTTTAAATAATCCATTTCTTACGTTTCAAATGAGCGTTTCAAATGAGCGTCTGCAAAGTAACATTCGAAATTATATAAATCTTTATAAACTGTTGTTATTTACAATTTTCAAACAAAATTATAACTTTTCTATGAGTTGATTATAAATTGTAATATTTATCGGTTTGGATTGTAGATTGCATTTTCTCTTAACTAAATCAAAAATTGCTTTTCAATTTTTATTTGATGATTGCATTTAAATGTGATTTGGATATCTTTGACTTAAGGTAATGTTTGAATAATGTAAAAGTTTTTTTTTTTTTTTTTAAAGTACGAATTTCAAAAGGTAAAATTTATATTTGAATTATTATGAAATAATAAAAATATTTAAATAAGCTTGAACGTTTCAACACCAACACAACACACAATTAAATAATTGATTTTCAACAAAAATACAAAAACAATTTTTGTTTCATTTTTGTTTTTTCTGACTTTATGCAAAAAAAAAAAAAAAAAAAAAAAAAAAATTCATACTCGTTTCTAAAACACCTTTAATGGGAAATGTGAGATTTTTTTTCCAAACCATTTTCAAATCAATATTAGGATTCATTTGACTAGGGGGTGTTTGGTGAATGAGTTGAGTTTGAGTTGAGTTGAAATTTTTAAGTTTGAATAGTATTTTTTTTGTTGATTTTTTCAGAAAAGACAAAAAAAATTTTCAGAAAAAGACAAAAATCATGGTGAAAAAAATACAGTTTAACTTGAGTTAAACCGGTATGCCAAACACCCTAAAATTATGTTTGGTTCGCTGGTTGAAAATAAAATTATATTTAGTTCACTGGTTGGAGATAAAAATTTTAAGTTGGAGTTGGTTGAATTTTCAAAAACTAGTTATAAATTTTGTTGACTTTTCAAAAAAAATGACAAACTTATATGAAAAAGTACAGTTTAGTTGGAGTTAAATTTAAATGTCAAATGAAGCCTAAGTCTTTACTTTTAGTCAATAGGAAAAAAAAATTGTAACTTCTTAGTAAATTTTTTGAATAAAAAAGCTTCGATGTCAAAATAATTCTTAAAGCTTTTTAATAAGTAATAAAAATACTACATGAAATTTATAGTATTTATCTTAAATTTTGCTAAAATTGTAAAGTCTACGTATAAGAGTTTTTATTAAAAGTCACAATTTTTGACTTTAACATGAACACTTCTAAATATTAGAAATTCTTCTGACAGATTATACATATACTTTTAGAAGCCGCGTTTTGGCATGAGAAACCAAAAGCAGCCTCTAAAAAGCTATGTCAAACAGATCCTAGACATTAACCCCTTAAACATCCAAACACTCACATATCACATTTTCATTGGTTGATACTATCAATTGAAATCAGTAATTGATCGATTAGTAGATGCACTAATTGATCTATACCAATTTGTAATTTATCGTCAACTACTCACTGAATCAACCTTTAGTCCCCTATCACTTTTCTTTTTTAAAATTTTAAAAAATGAATGTCCAAAAATGTTCCTTCTATCCACTTTCTTATGTGGTTTTTTAATATTAAAACACATAAAAATACTTTAGAATATCAGTGATATTTAACATCACACTAATAAAAAAGTGAGTTCTATTAATATATTGTGACTCACTCTTTATTAATAAGTGACATTGAACATCACTGATGTTCTTTAGTATTGTTTAAAAGTATAACAAATTATATTTATATGATTATATATATAATCTAACGATAATATTACAGCTGATTTTATTAAAAAAAAAAAAAAAAAAAAAGCGGAGTCCCACAGTAAGTTAAAAGTAAATAAATAACATATTAGGTAAATGGGGGAGTTTGTGGTAGAGACCCTTTGAGGGTCACTACCGATACATCCCTTTTTTAGACCGTCGAGATTTAATTGAACGGTTGAAACATTGTTGGTTTACTATACTTATCATACACCTTATCTCACATAATCCTTCCCAACCAAAGTCTTCTCTGTCGCCAGCATCCTTCCCACCGTCGGCGACCCACCTCCGACCCCCCACCACAGGTCCCAGCCCCGGCCGCCGGCAACCCCCCTCTCTCTCTCTCCCCCCTTTCTCTCTCTTCCCCTCTCTCCCGCGGCCCTTCCCCGCCAGCCCCCAGCCCGGTGCACCCCCCTCCCCCGGCCTCCCCCCACCCCCCACCGGCACCCCCCCGACGACCCCCCGCCCCCTCTTTCTCTTCCCCTTTCTCTCTCTTTTCCTCTCTCTCTTCCCTTCTGTCTCTCTTCCCGGCCCTCGGCCCCCCCACCCCCACCTGCGATTCCCCCTATCTTTCTCTCTCTGTTCTCATTCTCTCTCTCTCTTTTCACGTCAGGGGTAGAGAAAGAGAGAACATAGAGAGAAAAGAGAGGGGGAGTCGCGGGTGAGGGTGGGATGGGGGGGCCGAGGGCCGGGAAGAGAGAGAGAGAAGGGAAGATAAAGAGAGAAGAGGGGAAAAGAGAGAGAAAGGGGAAGAGAAAGAGGGGGTCGGGGGGGTCACCGGGGGGGGGTGGGGGGAGGCCGAGGGAGGGGGGGCCTGGGGTGGGGGGCGCACCGGGCTGGGGGCCGGCGGGGGAGGGCGCGGGAGAGAGGGGGGGTCGTTGGTGGCCGGCCGGCTGGGGCTAGGGCAGGTGGTGGAAAGCCGGAGGTGGGTCGCTGGCGCCGGGGGTAGGTTGCCGGCATCCGTCGTCGACAACGGGAAGGACGCCGGCGACGGAGTAGACTTTGGATGGGAAGGATTATGTGAGGTAAGGTGTATAATAAATATAGTAAACCAATAATATTTCAACCATTCGATTAAATCTCGACGGTCTAAAAAAGGATGTATCAGTACGACCTCAAAGGGTCTACACAGACTCTCCCTAGGTAAATATGTTGGCAGTGTCACACTAAGGTGAACGGACTACAACTTCTAACACTCACACAGCCTTGGCTGTCTACAAGACATATAAGTGTACATGCTCCCCCGCCTCTCCCCTCTCCGGTCGTCGCCCTCCACCGCTCGGATGGCGCGTGCCCTACTACGCGCCGTCCCCGTTCTCCTCCATCCCTCGGCTGCTGCCACCTTCGTGTCCTCCCGTTCCTCCTCTCGCCTGGTGTTCGACGCCTCTTCTTCGTTGCCGAAATCGTCGCTGTTCGGCCGGAGTTTGCGCGCCGCCCTGTGCGGCGGAGAAGGAGAAGAAGCGAGGGCTCCGAGGTCGTCTTGTTCGGGGAGACCATGGGCTGCGCAGAAGAGGAACTACCGGAAGGTCCGGAGGCGAGCCGGCAAGAGCAAGCGGACGGAGAAGGAGCTGGAGCTCAGCGTCAGTATTTGCATCGAAGACGATTTGCCCGACGATCCTGAAATTTTGGTAATATATATATTTGTATAATATGTATTGATTTGTATATGTATATGTATAGCTGTTCATAATGTAGCAATGCATCCACCATTTTTAGGATCATTTTCGTGAAATTTTCAAGTGGAAAGTGTAAAATATTACAATTGTGTAATCTCTGATTGAAAATGCTTATAGGAAATGGTAGTCTTATAAATTGAATCTTAGAGTTGACATGTGAATACGTGATTAGTTGAAATCGGCAATGGTGAAACATATTACATTGTTTCATCGCAATTGGACCCTTTTATGACTAGTTGAAAGCAATTGGGAGATCATCACAACGGATGTTATTGTACTTTTCTGCGTCTGAATATTTTTTCGGTGCGAGCAAGTTGTACAAATTGGAAGTGTTGTGCTGTTTAAATAGTTGGAGAGAGTTTCCGAGGGTAACGGGTATGAATCACAATGCATAGCAAATTTAGGTTGCTGGTTTTGAGAAAGAGGATTTCTATTGACCCTAGATTAGAACAAGCATTTTATGTTACGAAATTATTTCAGCCATTCTGTGTGTTTCTGTTTTTAGTAAAATCGGTCTTTTTCATTTTGTTGTTCTTCTTGATTGTGCTGCAGAGCATTGCAGAATTGCTCCGTTTGAATGTCCCAATGGCGATGAAGTTGGCATTTGATGGTTTGAAAGATTCAGAACATAAAACAAGAGATACTGCTATAAGTGATGTCGGTGGATTTGAAAGTGTCGAGCTGTCCATCCTTCTCTGCAATGATGACTTTATTCGCAAACTTAACAAGGAGTGGAGGGACGAAGATCATGCTACTGACGTTCTCTCAATGTCGGAGCACGTACCTGATCTTAACCTTCCAATAGTAAGCACTCAATAGTCTCTTTCCTTTTCTTTAGGCTGAGAATATCAACTCAAGTGGCACCACTTATGCTTTTATTGCAGCTTATGTTAGGTGATATTGTAATTTCTGTCGAGACAGCGGCAAGACAAGCTGAGGAAAGAGGGCACTCTGTTCTTGATGAGATACGAATTCTCATGGTTCGTGAACAACATAATTTGAATTAACTAAATAGAAACAATTTTACTGACATACACTTGCATTTATAAGACGTATTGACATGTTGTCTATCTGGGGGGAATGGGATTACTCTTTAGGATAAAAGAAATAACGAGTTAGCAACTATATTGATCTGCCTACTTTGATGCCATGGTATCCCATTCTTTCCTTATTCGTGTGTGGAAGAGGGATAAGAGGCGAGTATATTCTGGAAGTAGTTCCTGATTTGATTTATAGGCGGAGAGAAAAAAACCAAGAGTAAAAGGGCATACTGAAATGTGTTTTAGTTGAGCTTCCTAGGAGCTCACTTTTCTTGAAATCTGTTATTTGATAAGGTAGTTACTTAAGCCATCTGCAGGTACATGGGTTATTACATCTCTTGGGCTTTGATCATGAGATTAGTGAAGAGGCTGAAGTGGAAATGGAGAAGGAGGAGGAGCTTCTTTTAAAAAGCCTTGGGTGGAAAGGAAAAGGACTAATTCAGAGTGCATGTGAGGCCCAAGATGATGCGAAACCTCATGTGGAAAATGCATATGGTAATTTGACCTTCTAGAGGGCTAAGGATCATGCATTTGTCTTCTAGGCAACGTTAAAGTTAGATATTCATATCCTTCATTCTTTTTCTCACTACCACAGTATTTGGTTGAGAGATAACTTATGTGTGAATTGTCAAAAGACAGGAAGAAAGAAGGCAGCCTTCGGTTTTATAAACCAAAGTTCAGCTATATCTTCTGTGATATGGATGGTGAGAGCAAGCATATGATACTTGCATCTTTGTTCACAACTATTATTACTATTTATTTTAATTTGTTTATTTTCTCGACTTTAAAGGTACGCTGCTAAACAGTAAAAGTCTAATTAGCGCGACAAATGTCAAGGCTTTGAAAGAGGCCTCATCAAGGGGCGTGAAAGTTGTAATAGCGACCGGAAAAGTAAGAACATAACTGAAAATTTTCTCCCATTATTGTACATTGTCTTGGATAAATGCATTTCTTAGACATCTTACATTTGTAATTGTGCGTTTGATATTTTTACCTGGCTATATTATTTGGTTATATATTGTTCTGGTGAAAGTACTTTTATGGTAATACGGTATTACTTACTGTTTAATGCTCTAATAGTTGGTAACTAATCTTGTTTGAGAACAGACTCGTGCAGCTGTTATTAGCATTTTCAAAATGGCAGATTTAGCTGGGAAAGATGGCATTGTTTCAGAAGTTTCTCCAGGGGTTTTCATACAGGTTTGTATTTTTGAATGTTTTGTTTTATGTGTCAGATATAAATTAATTGTTTTGTGGAGAGTTTATAAGGACAGTTGACCGTTTTTGTACTACATTTATTTCGTACACATAATTTCTTCCTTACAAAATAATTTTGTCCTTTTGATTTGTTATTTTTCTAGTAACCAACAGGGTATTTCATCATTAGGAAGGCACATTAGATTTTTATTTCTTTATTTTTTTATAATAAGAGGAAGGCATGTTGGATTTAGTGGGAAAAATAAAAGGCCTCAACGTTTCTATTTGACTGGTGGGGAAGAAAGTGAACCTAGTAGAAAATAGAAGAGATAATTCTCGGTTGAAAAAACACAAACTATAATTAGGACTGAGGGTCCGTTTGGGGGGCAGCTCCAGATGGTATTTTACCATCTGGATTTCAAAATCTCAACTCTATATCAAACATTCCCTCTCTTTCATTTTCAAAAAACTCAAACTTTAAAAGTCCATAACTTTCTCATTTCAAATCAAAATGAGAAGTTTTTTATGCCAAAATGCTCGTATCGACGAGACAAACAAGACAATATCTATTTTGCATTTTTTTTCCGAACACATTTTAAATTTTTGCACTATTTTCTATATCGCGGAATTTTTTTTAAAGTTTTTCCCCCAAACACACATTTCCAACTCAACCTTCAAAACATCATCTCCAGATGTCCCTTCAAATGGGTCCTGAATCTACACGAAACATGTAAAGTAGATTTTTACTTGCTCATTTGCTAAATGCCTTGTCAAACTATTTGAAACAAATAAAGTGCATCTTTTCGTGGAAGTACTTTTTAAAGCCATTGCCGTACAGCCCCAGATTGTTAATGTCATTACCAGATTGTGTTCTTATCATTCTCTACTTGATTCCAGGGACTACTTGTTTATGGCAGACAGGGTCGGGAAATTTATCGAGGGAATTTGGATCCAACTATCAGCAGAGAGGTAATAGTTCTCGTCCTTTGGTAGTTGATAGTAATTAGTTATCTTTTATTGTTCAGCTACATCTGTTGTTACTAGTTTATTAAAGGAGTCTACTTGGTGATTATATCAACATAAATCAGATCTCAGTCAAACAGTAGTTCTGCTGCTTAGGATAGCCCGAGAACATCAACAGACTAAAACAGAGGCTCCTGAATATTATTGGATCCTAAGTGCAAATTCACTGTGAATCGGTTGTGAAACCTTGGTTGGTTTTGTTAAGCCTTAATGGATCCGGTAATAAGTGATGATGGGTGCGGCGAAAGTGGTTCGGCTGTGAGAAGAAGTTGGAAAGCTGAGTCAGTTTATACAATCACCCATTGGGAATTAACTAAAACTCATTTAATTGCTGTTTCTGAGGTTTGAATTTTCAATTGAAAGTATAATCGTCGACGTCAATTAGTTTTTGTGAATATATATGTTTATATGGAGATTTGGCAACTAATTGTTGCGTCCTCAGCCAGAGGGGAAAAGGAAGAGGAAAGGCTAATTAGTGGTTGCAGACTGAATATCTAAGATGGCAATCATGGCATGCAAGATTTTATCGGTTTAATGAAAGATTTTCATTCATAATATAATGCACAAAGATTATGTCTTGTCAACGCGCAGGCATGCCTTTACTCCTGGGAGAATAAAATTCCTCTAGTGGCGTTCAGCGAGGGTCGTTGCTTATCTCTATTTGATCACCCACTTGTTGACTCACTGCACACTACATATCATGAGCCAAAGGTATATGTTGTTTCATAATTCATATAGATCATACAATTTATTTCTAACAAAATTGTTTTCTTCTCTAAAAATTTCTGTTAACGGTTTGGCCTAAAAAAAAGAATGGAAAAATCTGTTATTTACATGGGGACTTCTGAACGTGATAAATTTACAGGCAGAGATAATTCCTTCAGTTGATCAACTCTTGGCTGCTGCTGACATACAGGTATTCTTCTGTCTCTCGCTCCCCTCTTGTCTATGGTACAGGAGTTGCTCTATTTTCACTTGTTTCATAGACGATTACTCTCGAATTTTTTTACTTGCTCTTTCACTGATTTTTTTTTTTTTGGTTCCTCTTTCTGGGGACACTTGCTTTGTGGCTCAACTTGGAAATGAAGTATTAATTTGTGCTAAATTGAAGCATTTTTCCAGGAGCCTTCATGTTGGATTATTTTCACAAAGAAACATACTTTCTAAGAGACTTCGTAATTGATGCTAAACTTGGTCTCGATTTTAACGACACAATAAGTATATTTGCTTTTGGTTCTTATGTGCATGACGTTTTGGATGTACAGAAAGTGCTATTCATGGACAGTGCTTCAGGGGTGGCTAATACTCTGCGACCGTACTGGTCAGAGGCAACGGGAGATCGTGCCAATGTTGTTCAAGCTCAGCCAGACATGCTTGAAATCGTCCCTCCTGGAACCTCGAAAGGGAGTGGAGTGAAATTGCTGCTTGATCATCTGGGAGTTTCTCCAAAGGAGGTACGGACAAAGGAAGTTGTTTTCTTGTTGTTTTAGATCTTTTATTTATTTATTATTCTTGAACCTTGGTGTCATTGGACCAGAAAACAGCTGGTCAACCGGATATGCTTAGTGCTTATCAGTGTTTTTACATGGAAAAGTTAAAATAAGATATTAACCAATATGTTGCGGCTGTTGCATTTTTAAATCTTCTCATCTGTTATTTTCTAATCTCGGTTATTATAGATAATGGCCATTGGCGATGGGGAGAATGATGTTGAAATGCTTGAGCTGGCTTCTTAGGCATTGCTCTTGGTAATGGATCGGCGAAGACAAAAGCGGTGGCTGATGTGATTGGCATCGGTAACGATGAAGATGGCGTAGCCGATGCTATCTTCCGGCATGCATTCTGAGCTTCAGTTGATAGCAAGCTGGATGAGACTCGATAGTAGAATACCTTATACGACCGAGGAGGTTGACTCTCTCCTGAATAATTTTGTTCATTCTTTTTTCTCAATTGAATTGTTGGGTGAGCATACCCAAGAACTATTGAGAGAAGTTTTTCAGTTTCTACGCTGAGATTATCTAATTTTGTACATCAAGATTCAAGTCAATCCCTCTTTACAAAATTTTGTGAACGATTATTTAAAACGGAGAAAGAGGGAAAAGCTTGTCCATGATGCTTATGAATTTGCATTTGATACCGTTCTTTTGACGTATTGGAAATGGATCCCGAATAAAGAATTCGAGTACTTGTATTGTTTAAAACTTATATTTTGTCTGCCTTGTTTGGATCAATGTTGGTGAATTTTAGCACATTTTTGTCCATGATGGATCCTAGTACTACCAACAAGAACCCGCCTTCTTGTTATTTTTTTAGATGGATTGTCTTGCTTTCCCCGTCGATTAAAAAATGACATGACAGTTTCCATTTCTATTAATTCTTCATTTTATGTTTTTAAATTTGTAAGAATTTGCACTGTTAACTTATATGGTTGAATATAAATGTTAATTTAATAGTTTTTCTTTTGTTGAAGAAATTTTTTTTTTCTTTTTTTGAAGTTGTATTACTACCAATGGTACGGATGGCATAAGACAGGCTTAATGAGGTCATTTTCTTTTATTCAGTGGCGTTTCCCTCGTTTTTTTTAAAGGTGTTCTTAGCTCAAAGAGTCTAATTTAGTGCTTCTTAGGGCATGGCTGTCTTTATCAAAAGATATGCGCTTCCTAAGATGGTCTTTCCTAGCTCTACGCTAAGGTGCGGTTTCTATTGGAAAGAAGATAGAGCTAACCCTTTAAATATACTGCTCTCTGAGCAGCCTTCCTATTCTAAATTTAGTCAGGCTTCGAGAACGAAGTACTCCTTGAATGAAAGACCGCAATTGGTGAATGGCGGGAATGGATGAGAGTACAAAATAAGAGTTAAAGGACTATTGATGTCACTGAAAAAAATGTTTGGGAATCACTTGTTGCGAGAGAAGAGAGTTCAGAACCGATCAAAATATTAACCTTATACGTTATACCATATCAAAACCACATAGCACTTGAGTATGACATAATTTAAAAATATCCGAACGGGTCATTACGTGTGAGACATTCTTTTGTACAAACGTATTTCATGGCTTTTCAGAAAGGACTAATGTTCTGAAAATGTCAAATAACTGGAGGGGGAAAAAAAAAAAAAAAAAAAGCCCCAATCCACCCCCAACAATCTGTTATTTTATCATTCTATGCCAGACCAAGGAGCTCTACTAGGACATATGTTGGTGCTGATTTATTTGCAATTTTAATGTCTATACAGATCGAGGACGGGTCAAACTCTTGGATGATACTAAAGAAGTGGCAGAGCCTCTTGTGTTTTTCTTTGAAATGGTGGCCTTTGGGGACTGAAATGAAGTCCTATGGCCCCTCCTCACAAAAGGGATTTCTTTCTTGGCCAAATCCTCCACACATTTCACGTCTGAAAGTGACGTGAAAGTCCTCGCCTTCCCATGATAGTACTTTGAGAGCCCTTTCCTGCAAAACCAAATGGACACTAAACATTATCTCTTTGAGCCAATGAATTTGCACTAGAACCATGGTACGGTCAGTCTTCTGTCTAATTGTACCGTGCACGTAATTTATCAGGCGTTGGATGATGGACAAGACAATATGAATCATTGAAATTTGAACTATTTTTGTCAGGTAAAGTCCAAGAACAAAAAATTTTGACGGTTCAAATCTTTTTTTTCTTACCATCATTCAATGTCTGAAAGCGTTGCAGAATAAAACCAAAATTGACTGATTAGGACTATATTCTGATTCAAATTTAAACAGGCATTTAGTTAAAAGAAAAAAGAAACTCACCTTATGGGAAGCTGTGATACGATTTGATCATGAGTCTCCGGTGATGAGCAAGTTGACGATGACGATGACGATGATGCATCATCATCAAGCAGGTCTGATGATGATGCTGATCCAATGGAACTGGTTGATTCTTCAGAGCTGCAGGTTGTGGACTGAGAATTGGCAAAGCAATCTTCCTTGGCATTCCAGTAACCAATAATTTTGAGATTGAAATCACAACCTCCATCCACTGAATTTGCAAACACTTTCCCCATATTTCTAAACTAGGAGGCTTCCTTTTGCCAAACTTATCAACTAAGGCCTTTCTAGGGAGCTTTATATATAGCTCATGGAAGGAAACTAAACAAAGAGAGTTAAAATTCATGAATAGATAAGATGTTTATTTTAATATTTTCCTTAGTTGCTTTATGGAATTTTCGTTGAGTACATTTTCTCTTATTTAATTAGATTAGTTGTATCCAATAAGAATGCTTGGAGGAAGCTATGCAGGCCCTTTGACATTTAGGTGTAACTATTTATAACTCACCACGCATCTCCATATCTCGGGATTTGACTCATATGTCCTTTTATTGCCGTCTCATTCATGTCACTGATATTATAGAAGGAATATAAAATGGGACATATGAGCCGAATCTCCTTGTCGTGTAACGCCTTTTCAAGCATTAGATGATGATAAAAAGCATCTAAACTATCAAACTTTTTTGTTGTTGGCCTCCGCATAAAAAATGTAGCT
The DNA here is from genome assembly GCA_008635985.1 of Ficus erecta. NCBI lineage: Eukaryota > Viridiplantae > Streptophyta > Magnoliopsida > Rosales > Moraceae > Ficus > Ficus erecta. The sequence continues at coordinate 55,536 of BKCH01000944.1, read as the reverse complement.
CAAAATTTCAACGACACATATTGATTTTTCTATCATCCAGCACCTGATAAATTACCGTAATTTCCATGTATGAGTTGGAGGTGGTCCTATTTTCCGACTTCATATGGGGAATAAATTACATACATCAGAGTAACTTGCAAGGCTTGGTTAAAGTTAAAGATTGGTTCCTCAGAATTGATGCAAAGTTTTATGAAAACGTCAAAGGGAATTTTTTTTGTCTAGGCACTAAGTGCAGTGTAAATAACATCGTCACCTTTTGACTTATCATAAAAGCATCATCAAAAAAAGATTCTAGGCTTTATCAATTTTCTCACTTATTTTCCCAAGAAAGCTTTTGTGTCTCAAAGTCAGCTGCAAAGGATCTTTTGGCCTATGCGGCTATTTTTGGCAACTATTCTATATGGAAATGGAATATGAGCTTTGGAATCCCTGCACTAGGCATTCTTGTCTAGTGATCTCAGCTTCATTTTCCTGCCTATAGTGAAACTCTTTTTAGCTTGTTCCGTGGAAAGAAAAATAGCTTTCTAGTGCGAGTACCGAGGGCCTCTTTAGCAGAGTTCTAGTTTTTGTTTTTAGTTAGTAGAAGAAGAGAAACAAAAACTGTGATTTTTCAATACGTGTTTTCGAACCATTTTTTAAAAAAGAACTTTTAAAATCAGAATGACTTTAACATTTTCTAATAAATAATAAAAATGTTTAAATAAAGTTTATAATGTTTAACATAAACTTGATACAAGTTTTAAAGTATATTCAGAAGAGCTTTTTCTAGAAGTCACATTTATGGTTTTAACAGAAAGCTTTTCGGGGACCTGAAACTCTTATGACAGATCATCCAAACACTTCCAGAAGCAGCTTCTGGACTCAGGAAGCTAAGCCTGCGTTTGCAACACGGGTTTGAAAGGTAATTTTTAGGTTGAAATTGGTTGACTTTTCAAAAACTAGTTATAATTTTTTGTTGATTGTACTAAAATGAAAACCTTAGATTCACACCTGAGAACCAAACAAAACATAAAAGTATATTCCATAAAGCTCTGCCAAATAAGTCCTAAATACATGAGTGAGATCTATTATTTCATGATAGAGATAGAGCTGTAAATATGGATAGAACAAGACTACCAGCCCAACGTGCACAAGGATATGGGTTGGTGAGTCCGAACCAGACATCCAGACGGGGTTCAAACTGGCCTACATAACCTTTTTTGGTTTAAATTACTTTCATAAAAAGCGACAGGCCGGTCCAGCCTGGCATATGACTTGAGGAACTATAAAGGTCCTCTACTAGTGTATTTTCCTCCAAACCTGCATGAACCGGACCGGGCAGTTTACAGCACTACTCAGAATTCACATTACTTGTACTTTTAGGAAGTAGAAGAGAGAAGTAAAAACTTGGAATAATCACAAAGTTTTCCAGTGTGGTATCCCTCTTTTGTTTTCAGTACACACGCGAAATCCCGCCCTACGAGTAAGTCATGTCTCACGATTCAGAACAGCAGGCAACATTCATTTGCTTTAAACTTCAGAATTGCAATGCCAATTGACGTGATCAATACTTAAAAATCTATATGGTTGAACAGCGTCTAGTAAAGGATGACTTCTCCAAGAAATTGATTAGGAATGAAACTGTTGTGCTTTTATAGAGAGAGAAACAACACAGAATTGAATGAATAAACATGTTTCCTTCTACTAAAAACATGCCAGTAAAAACACCTTCCATTTTGGATAGTTTTGTTTCATAAACACTCCAGAAGAACACATGCAAAGTATTCTCTTCAAAAGCAAAAGCAACACCAAAGTGACAGCTTAAAGCTCTTTTGTTATTCAGTAGCAGCACTAAAAAGAAAAACGAAGCACTATTGTTATTACTATTAAACTTGCTGGGCCAGGGGAAAAAATTCAAGCGATAAGAGAACGCTGCCAGAAATACAGAAAACAAGCCTATTTTTGAATCGTCAGAAGCAGCAGCACCGCCTCATGCCATGACGAAGCACCGACTTGCAAACTTTTGCGGATTACATAGTTAAAGAGTCGTCCCCATATCAGCTTTGTCGCCTCAATGCTTCTTCAAACTGGGAATTTCTTCGTGCACACTTTAAGATAGTTTTATCGGCAGTGATGAAGTATGCAGCAATTGATGCTGTTCAACAAGTAAAAGTTGCACGTTAAACTTTCTTATGGATTGACAATCCTTGGATGGCTAAGCATTTTAACCACATAGAAACAATGAACTTGGCCCGATAAAAAATCATAAAACCAGTTAAATCTGGGCCTGTTTGGTGCACAAGTTCAGTTTGAGTTGAGTTGAAATTTTTAAGTTTGAATAGTAATTTTTGTTGACTTTTTCAGAAAAGACAAAAAACTTTTAGGGAAAAGACAAAAAACATGATGAAAAAAGTAAAGTTTAGTTTAAACCAAACTGGCAAACCAAACGGGCCCTCATCCTTTGAAGGAAAGAAAAGGAAAAAGTTGAAATTTTTGGACTATACCACCGGATATTATAAGGGCTTGAGCAGTATAGTTGAGGTTTGCCTTCGCCCATGGAACCACCCGAACAGCAATTAACTGGGAATATAAGCAAAAAAATTTCATCAGAAATATCATTCAGGACCTTTGAAAACAATAGATTTCTGGCTCATATCTTTTATTTCAACCCTGAAGAAATACCAATCCTTATGACTATTATTGGAGGTAATAAAACCAAACTTAGGGAGAGAAGAACAAATATGCCATGGAAGAAACAAGGAAAAGAAGATTCTTTAATTGTATCCCGAGAATACTCATCTTTTGAGAATTAATGCCTCTTTTAAAGGCCCTTATAACCCCAGCCCTTCAAGTATAGCAATTAGAGAAACTCAAAATAAGTACAAAAATTATCCAATAAAACACGCATAGTTTTTGTGAATTTGCACATCCAACGAGTATGTAAGTACAAAAGTGAGCAAATATCTCCCAGTAGTTTCAAACAATGATGTATAATTTGAGCTGTTTTCACACACATATCTGGTTGCTCTAGTTTTCCTCACATTGAAGGTGCCAGTTTTGGCATTAGGTTAGGGAGAAAAATACAGAAACCGAAAGGCCTCAGGGGTGTGATTCTCTCATAATCTTCTTTATTATAGTGCGGCGGTTGACAGTGGATGTTGCACTCATGCTGAGGGTGAACCACTATTAAACTTGTATGAGATTTCTCAACTTTCTTTTATATTTTTGCTCTCGTTAATAAAGAATTAGGACGCTTAATCCGTAAGCGTGCCATCATCCACAACGTAATGACCTATGTTTCCATATCCTATTGCTCCAAAATCTTTTCATTGATAAGTAAACTAACTACATATTTAAAAATTAAAAAATAAATAAATAAATAAAGATCTTTTTGTACCAAATGCAAAGAACAGAAAATCAAAAGCACATACCGTGGGCACCGCGCTGGCGACACACGCAATGGAAGCCGCCTTGAATCCGGCACGGACACCTTCTGCAAAATTTAGGCAACCAAGAAACTAAAGATCAATAATTTATCTCTGTTTGGTTGCTGAGAAAATGCAAACCGAGTAACAAATAAGAAATAACAGGTCCGAGTTAGCAACCGAACTTCACAACACAGAGGAAACCTCAAATTTGGTCTCCAACATACAATTTGATCAAAAACAATCTAACCAAGGATTTTTACTCATCTGACACAATAAAATGACAAAACTCAACTTCTATTCCCCTTCTTTTTTCTTTTTTTCTTTTTTTCTTTTTTTTTTTTTCCTCATGAACCAAACAAGACGTCCAAGAAAGATACGAAATTGCACAAGCACATGGTGAAAGAGAGTCAAAAGCTCCATAATTTTCTGGGAAAATGAAAAAAAAAAAAAAAAAAAAAAACTGAGATCGAACCTTGAGTGCAATGCCTGGCGTTGGCGATCTTCCGTTCTTCGAGAGGCGAAGGAATGAGGAAGGGTTCTCTGCGGCTGGCCCAAAAGTCCCTCATTTCCGACGGAATCCCCATTCCGATCACTGGAAATAGCTCGCCGAGATTAGATTACAGAAGAAGAAGGGGAGAGAGAGAGTCGTGTCGTAGTTTGAGACGGCCTTATGTCGTTTTGAAGAATCCCAGTGACCGATTGTCAAACAGGGAGAGTGCGAAATGCCTCTGCCTGCGTGCGCCGCCTCTTTTGTCCTGTTCTGCCACCGCGGCTTCTTTACTCTCTTCTTTTCTTTTTGTTTTTATTTTAATTTTTTTATTATTGTTTAATTATTGAATAATGCTGGATAAATTTATTTATTCATTTATTTTTTGCTGAAATGGATAAATTTATTTTAATATTTACTCTTTAAAAAGACTTTATAACATCTAACGTATTTTAGACCTACTTTTATAATTTACAATAGATTTCTTAAAAGACAATAAATTATAACATATTTTATAAGCACATCTTTGAATTTTTTAAGTAAATAACAGATTTATTAGTGGATAATAATTAGGTCTATTCTTTTTAAGTGGATAACTTCTTAGGAGACGACGATTTTTATAGATAAATTCACGAGGCCGCCATGGTAAAGATCATGAGGCCAACTCTCGTCTTTGTGATTAAAACCCAAGTACAAGGTCTAACAAAAGGAATGACGTGCTCAGTCTAGTGATGGGACGATTGCGCCCAATTTCATGTTAGAGAGAGAAAGAATGCAGAATGATGAGAGATATTTATAATATTGTGCGTGGTCAGAAATCTAAATATGTTATTTATTTATTATATTTAAAATTTTATGTTATACTTTGTTGTTATTTTTTTTAAATGCTATTCAACTCTTTCTTTCATTTTTAAATATAAAATAACTAATGGGAAAGCATAAAAATGAAAAGACAGAAATGGTAACAGGTAAAGTCTAATGATAATATCATACACGTTTCACATACATGCCTTTTATAACAATAACGTAGATCATCTCTTATGTGTACATCAATATCAATATAACATTTAAAATGAAAATATTTTAATAACTAGATAAAAAAGTTCTAATATTAATCAATAGAAAGCAATCAACATATATATTTAGTAAGAAATTTATCATCAAATTTATTAAGACATTGAAATTGATAAATTAAAGACAATGAATTACAGCCCTTGTTGGGTTCTGCAAGGAAGCATCTCCATAGGTTCGCACCTTGTGTTGTGGTTGATATCCCACCAAATCTCTAATTCCATTCTCGATTTGCCGGTTATTCATTCGAACGGCCTCCTAAGGATACGGGAAACCAATGATAGGAGTGGTTAACTGAACTCTTCTTCCAAGAAATTCAACCTTGATGTCAGCGATGCCTAAGCCGCTTTAGTGGGAGTATTTTATCGAAGAATAAATCTTTATATCTATGGGTGTATTTGGTTTGCTGGTTGGAGATAAAATTTTTAAGTTTGAATTAATTGATTTTTTAAAAACTATTTACAATTTTTGTTGACTTTTTAAAAATAAAAAAAAAAACTGATATGAAAAATTTGAGTTGGAAGTGTCGATCCAAACATGGGCTAAATGTCAAAACATCAATTTAACATGCTATTAGAGATGCTTTTACCTTATTTCTTTCATTTCCCTGCGGCTCCCTGCGGCTGCGTAAGACTTGGACCGCAGGCAAATTCTTCACCTTCGCGCTACTTTAAAAAATAAAAAATAAAAAATAATAAATAATAAAAAAAAAGCTCGTCTTTTATTCAGAAACCGAGTCACCCGAGTCACTAAATCTCGTCCCAACTAGCCCTGGCTCTTCTCCACGGCCACAACCACCACCCGAAGCTCACCCACCTCCTGCTACAATGCGCCGCCAGCCTTACCATGCGCCACCTCTACCAAATCCAAGCCCAGCTCACCACCCACCCCATTCCCTCCCTCGACCCCAACCTCGTCGCCGTCAAGCTCATCAGCGTCTGCGCCTCCCACGCTAACGTAGGCCACGGCGCGCGGATCTTCACCCACTTCATCTACCGCCCCAACATCTTCGCCTTCAACGCCATCCTCAAAGCCTTCGCTCAACACAACGACTGGCGCAGCACTCTGAGTTTCTTCAACCGCCAATTGGCGGATTCGGAAGCTCCGAGCCCCGACGAGTACACTTTCACTTCCGTTCTCAAGGCCTGCGCGGGACTTGGGGAAGCTACTGAGGGAACGAAGGTTCATTGCGTTGTTACTAAACATGGGTGCGAGTCGAATCTCTTTGTTAGAAACTCGCTTGTTGCGTTCTACTTCAGAATCGGTTGCTTCGAGATTGCCCACAAGCTGTTTGATGAAATGCCTGTCAGGGATGTTGTTTCTTGGAACACACTGGTTTCTGGGTATTGTTTGAGTGGGCGGGTTGGTGACGCCAGGGTTGTGTTTGATGCTATGGTGGAGAGGAATTTGGTGTCTTGGTCAACGATGGTAAGTGGGTATGCGAAGGTGGGCGATTTGGAGGAAGCTCGGCGGCTTTTCGAGGAGATGCCGGAGAGGAATGTGGGGTCTTGGAATGCAATGATTGCGGGGTATGCTCAGAATGAGAAGTATGCTGAGGCGATTGAGTTGTTTAGGCGGATGCAGGAAGCAGGAGGGTTGGCTCCGAATGAGATAACACTTGTTAGTGTGTTGTCTGCTTGCGCGAATCTTGGTGCTCTTGATTTGGGGAAGTGGGTTGATAGGTTCATAAGACGGAAGAGGATGGAATTGAGTTCGGAATTGGGCAACGCATTGGCGGATATGTATGCGAAGTGTGGATGCATAACAGAAGCCAGAAGGATTTTCAACACGATGCAGGAGAGAGATCTGATATCTTGGAGTGTTTTAATTACTGGATTGGCCATGAATGGACACGCGAATGAAGCTTTCGAGTGCTTTGATAGAATGATTGAGCATGGGATGAAGCCAAATGATATTACTTTCATGGGGTTATTGACAGCATGCACTCACGCTGGCTTAGTCGAAAAGGGGCGCAAGTATTTTGACATGATGGATCAAACCTATGGAATTATCCCCAAGGTCGAGCACTACGGGTGTGTGGTTGATCTTCTCAGCCGTGCTGGCCGCCTTGATGAGGCGGAGAAGATGATCAACTCGATGCCCGTAAAACCCAATGTCATTGTATGGGGTGCACTGCTTGGAGGTTGCCGGATTTACAAAGATGCCGAAAGAGGAGAACGTGTTGTCCATCACATTCTCGAGCTAGAATCTGATCACTCTGGAAGCTATGTTTACCTTGCCAACATATATGCTTCAATGGGTAGGTTAGACGATGCTGCGAAGTGTAGGTCGAGAATACATCACAATGGAGTGAAAACACCCGGTTGTAGTTGGATAGAAGTGGATAACACAGTACATGAGTTCTTCACGGGAGACTTGTCACATCCTCAGTCAGACAAGATATACTCTATGATAAAAGAACTTGGGTGGAAGATGAAGCTGGCCGGGTACAAACCAAAGACGAATCTGGTGGTGCACAATGTGGATGAAGAAGAGAAGGAGGACGCTTTATCCTTTCACAGCGAAAGGCTGGCGATTGCATTCGGGTTAATTAGTACTAGTGAGGGAACTACAATTCGCGTTGTAAAAAACTTGCGAGTCTGTGACGACTGCCATGATGCAACAAAAATAATCTCTAAAATTGTTAGCCGAGAGATTGTTGTGCGAGACAGAAACCGCTTCCACCATTTCAAAGACGGTAGATGTTCTTGCAACGATTACTGGTAGCAACGCAGTAGTTCTCAAGCTGGAAAGTTTTGGTGGACCAGGAACCGCTGCAAAGATGGTTTCTCCATTTTCTCTGTGTGCATGAGAGTTCCTATTAAGATTTCCTCTCGAACGACAAAAACTTGATAAGCAAATTCTGCTCCACTTTATCAGCAGAGCATGAGCTCAAGTCTTACTCATAAATATATTAACTCATAACAAGGCTACAAGTAATTGGCCCCACTACCGTTAGAAATATAAAATACAAAATTTTCAAGAAAAATGTCGTTTTCGTTATACTAGTTCTTGGGGGAAAAAAAAGTAAGGATTATCGTGCGAGCACCTATATCATCATTCGTCCCATTGTACCATTGTACTTGGTCTCAGTAACAGATTGCTTTAGGTTCAGAGATGGTACTATAGGGGTTAATTTAGAAATGTATGTTTGATTAAAATATGAATTGAAAATAAACTGCGACATAAAAAATAATACAATGTGCTTTGAAAAAATAATGTAAAAGGGATTTTATTTTGTCCATCTTGTCTTTGTAAGCATTTTAACAAAAGAATCATCTCATTTTGATTTAAAATAAAAAAGTTATAGATTTTTAAAGTTTGAGTATTTTGAAAATAGAAACAAGAGTAAAATATAGATTTGAAGGTTTTAGATTTGAGAGTTTTGAATTTAAGATGAGAAAACGAGACATTATCCCAAACGGGCCTTTAGTATAGCCTCCGTTTGGTATTAGAGTTGGAGTTGAAATTTTTAGTTGAAGTTGATTGAATTTTTAAAAACTAGTTATAATTTTTGTTGACTTTTCAGAAAAAGACAAAACTAAGATGAAAAATTTAAGTTTGAGTTGGTTTACCAAACGTAGCATTGTTTTGTTTCTAGACTTTACTATGGAACAAGAGAATTATTCATCATCACACTTCATTAGACTAATTTCAGTTTGACATATCAACCAGGCAGATCCATAGATTATGATACAAGTAGCAACAATATCTTATATGTAAATCTATAGGTGGTTAAAAACTTGGTGGTGATTCAGGATAATCCGTGTTTAAGAGAACATAATTACGTAAATCATGAGAAACGCAGGCACCACAGAATTAGTGGTGCGATGATTAGGTCATTAGGGGTAAATGACCGAATCCTAGAGGTTCCAATTATGTAAATACATGATTAGTGGTGTGATGATTAGGTGATTAGGGGTAAATGAACGAATCCTAACTCTCATTTTACTCTATTTTCGGTGACCGAGTAAGAGGAGACAAAAATTTTCCAATTCATCTACGCCTATGAAATGGATGAAAATCGAAAGATTCTTAGCCAATATTGAGAACACAAGGTTTCAAAGATCCATATGCATCTTTGGCAAATCAGACAAATAAAACTCCAGCCTCTTAAGTTCAACAAAGATAACACTTTTTACAGAAAATGAATGTATGAGAAAGAGGAGGGGAAAAATAACAGAAAGAATCGAAAAATCGGAACAGTTTCATTCATAAAGACAATCACTTTCCCAGAGATTTGAAGATGAGAAAACAAATGATCCATACATAGAGGATCACTTTTTCAAGCTGCAATAACTTCGTTTCCACACCAAGCTCTACACAACTTAAAAGTAAAAATATCAACTGTGATATCTGCAGATTAAATTCAGTAAATGTAATAACCTTCCGGCAAAGCAGGAAAAAGGGCTTGAAATAGTAATGCTGTGAACTATAAGTAATGGACCAACTTACCAGAGTCACATTACACAACTACAGCCCCTGATCAATCAGGTAATCTCCAAGTCTTTCCACAATCATATTGCATTGTCCAGGAGCCATAGGTTCGTCACATTACACGACTACAGTCCCTGATCAATCAGGTAATCTCCAAGCCTTTCCACAATTATATTGCACTGTCCAGGAGCCATAGGTTCGTCGTAGATACCGATGATCAAGGCTTGAGTGGTCTTCTTAACAGTAACACCGCCGGAGCCCTATTAAGTGATTGAGAAAAGTCAATAAAAGTGCACGGAAATCATGAAAAGGGGAATTCTAAATTAAGAACCAACATTATACGGTTCTTAATTGGCATGATTCAAACATTAAAAGGTGAAATGAGAACATATGAAACATCGCAAACGGGTGGCAACATGGGTCATGACACAACAACACGACCAGCAACAAAGTCATAAATTCTTATGAGGGGGGCTAAAAATTATATTAGACAATTAGGGGGGCTATTATGATCAAGTTTCTTTTTAGTGGGGGCTACTTGAAAAATTATGCAACAAGTATAGCCCACTGGCCTTCATTCCCTCCGTGGCTGAACATGAGTACACTACACTAGGATTTGACACCTTTAACCCCATGAAGAGGCGGCAATATGGGTCATGACACAACATAACATGACTCAAAAGAACACGGAGTTACGCTTTGATCAAAACCGGTTTGACACAACTAAAACGATTAATAAACATGTAGTGAATGTGTTCAGGTTGACCTTTCCAACCCGAGCTGATCGAAATCAACAGATTAACTACAAGTATCATTTACAACCCAATGATATGAAATTCTATCGAAGTTTATATCCGATAAAACAAAAATGATTACGAACTTGTAGTAAAATGATATTGAATTTCGTTAAACATTTTTCAAAATACTTCAAACATAAAGCTACTAACTTAAAGTGAAGGTGTTTGATAACCCATGGATGCTAAATCCTCACCTTCTTTCCTCGTATAACAGCACCTGGTTCACCTTGGATGACCATGTACTTTGTGCCCCCGAGGAATAGCCCAGTTGGAGCCAGCGTTCCAGGCTCCTCAAAATCCTTATTAATCGCCACTATTTCTTCAGGCTTAAACTAAAACAACAACATAAACTGCAGTTAATATCGATCAAACCCATAAAAATTAATTAAAAAAAAAAAACACAAAATTCCGATCCTACTTGATCAGAACAATCTCGTACATGCATGAGTTACTGCCGATCAAAATTTTCTTTATATAAAAAAAAATCCTGGTCGGATTGAAAGAATCGAAACCGATCGGCCTCAGATCTAAAGCGACAAGCTGAATCTCAAATCCACAGGAAATCAAAAGAGAAGAGAAAAGGAAATCAAAAGAGAAGAGAAAAAACACAGAGTTAGAGAGATTTGAGTTGAACCTGGGAAAAATTGGCGCTCTGAGCCCAGACGCTGCCGTCTTGGCCGAGGATCGCGGCGGCGGTGAGGCGGTTGCCGTCGATTTCGCACAGCAAGTGCTCGTCAACGTACGCTTGCCACGACATCTTCGTCTTCAACGACTGGACTCTCTCTCTCTCTCTCTCTCTCTCTCTCTCAGAGGGTTTCCGATTGGAGCCGGTGATGATTTTCTCCAAGCTTTTTGGCTATGGCGGCTTTGCAGAGGTAACGAACAAGGCTCTGGAATTGAGAAGAAGGAAAAGAAAAAGGAATACAGAGAGAGACAGCTCGGTGATTGTCTGGCGATTTGCCAAACTCGTCACCTCCCCTCTTTGCTATTGTGACATCTCTACTGTCACCCAGCTGCCTACGTGGCGTGATTTGAGTTGTCTGTCATGCGAATTTGGTCAAATTGCATCTGAATTTGAGCTATTTTGATGGACTCGAATACACTATAGTAATGTCTCTGATCCAAAAATTAGCTTGTACCATACGCATGACACGGCACCTACTTCTAAATTACTGTTGTTGAATTTAGGGACTCGAATAAACTATAGTGATGTCACTGATCCAAAAATTCGTTATTAGCTATAATAAATGAGATTGACGGAAATTATCATCAGTGATACAATCCTGAATTAGTATCGGTTGTTCTAGTTTTATTTCAAAATATGAGGATTGGTTAAGACCGAATTGGCATTTCATTCCCCTCTCTATAGGAACATATGTATGTATACATGCATTCGTGTTTAAGGAGATTTTTATTTTATTACTAAGGGGGTGTTTGGTGTGTAAGTTTGAGTTGAAATTTTTAAGTTTAAATAGTAAATTTTTTTGAATTTTCAGAAAAGACAAAAAACTTTTTGGGAAAAAGACAAAAACTTTTAGGAAAAAGACAAAAAAAAGTTTGAAAATCTTAGTTTGGACTAAGACACCAAACACCCCCTAAGTAAGAGAGGGAATTTTCTTGATTGAACGACGCCGTTTTAATTTGTGCTTTAGATGTTTAAGTTGAAATGATGTTCATTTTAACATCATTTTAGTTATGTTTATTTAAAAGAGATAAATGAAGAAAAATGATTAATCATTTACTTGAAACCTTGGCAGCTAACCTTCAATGTTCTTTAAATGTGATTGCTTTAATGAGTCATTGTCCCCCTTTATCTCTTCATTTGTCTCTACTAAATCATCACATACATATATATATATATATATATATTTTTGTGATAATAATATCATCTATTTTTATTTTTGTGATAGTTCTACAGTTGCTGCTCGTTAGCTTTTTTATCTTTCTTCCTATTCCTTTTGAGCTAATAAAAACCAAATGCGGTATAGGCTCTCTTTTCAATTCCTTCTTGTTAACAAATTTGGTAAACTAAAACCGATGATACACGTTCAAGTTAGGATTTCGACAAAAATTGCTAAACCCAAACCAATTACACCCCTAGTTGTTTTTCTTATTTATTTATTTGTTTATTTAGGATCTAGTTGAATTTTGTCTATGTAACTAGTCACATGCAAACATGTGATCATTATTTAGAGAGTATAAGAGTGTCACTTTCTTTCATCTTTCTCAAATTAAGTTATAGCTAAAAATGATGTTGTTATTTCTTTGAAGCACCTTAAAATTGAAAAACTTCCGTTGTTACCTTGCAACTTTGGATGTAAATTCATGTAGCTAAGAAAGCAAACTTACACTAAATTACCAATATTTTTGTTTTAAGAGTGGTAGAATTTTTAACTTGTAGGGGAATTTGGGTGATGATATAGCAAAGCTAAACATCAAATTAACAAAAGTGTTAACAACAATAGGGCTAATGTAAAACTTGGCCTCACAAAATTAAGAATTGAATCTCTTAACCTTTTATAACCACTGACGGAGCCAACATAGGCTTGAGTCCCCCACTCAATCTTTTTTGTTTGTAAAAATATGTTATTTCATATTATTGCACATAAAGCCCTCATTAAAAACTAAAAGCTTACTCTTTTAGCCCCTTTAATCTCATTAAATTTTAGTTTTAGTTATTAATCAGATAAGAATTCCTGACTCCATCACTGTAATTATCTCAAAATAAAAATAAAATATATTTATGAACTTATCATTAGTTGTAATTTTGATATTTTCTTTATAAAAAGGCCAATTAATGGTTTAAGGATAAAATATCAAAGTTATGATTTATGATGAGCTGAAAATAAATTTTGTTCCATTCATAAAAAAAAAAAACATAAAATAAATTATTTTGAGTTGTAAGTGATGAGATAAAACAATACTTATTATTATACGAGAGACACCCAATAAATATTTTTCAAAGTGACACGTCGTTTGGTTCATCTAAACGACATGTCTTTTTGGTTAAAAACCATGGTTAGAGCACAGTGACCGGAAAATATCCCGCCCCATGTTTTTCTATCAAAACCGACGACCATCACCGCGTGCCGTTTTGCTACCAGATAAATCCTCGCTTCCACGGCAGCCACTAATATTCCGCCACGTGTTTTTACTTAACCAGGACTCGCCACAAACAAAACGACGCCCCAGCCTACATCAGGTGCGACTCATTCCAACCGTTGAATCATTCAATGCTGAAAAAACACCAAAAAAGTCACTGACATCAACGGCCATAAGTTTTAGGAAAATTCGTAACGGCAACAGGAGATCGTCTCCTAGTAACTCGGATCCCCATGTGCCGACAAAATTTCACGTGGGACCCGACGAATATTTTCGTACAAATATATTAAATTGATATAAATACCCCCAAGTCTTGATCAAATTAACGATCTCAGCCCTATATTCGCGCATAATTTCCCGTTAGCCTTTTTCCACTGTTACGGTGTTTCGCGATTTCAACACTAGACCAAGCCTTTCTATTTTATTTTATTCTACTCTTTCTGAGTTGCTAATTCTGGGAATCTGCAACAGAAATGGCCAGTGATTCTCAGATGAAGATCGTCAATGGCGAAGCTGGTTATGTCCTCGAAGACGTCCCTCATCTCACCGATTACATCCCCGATCTCCCTGTACTTTCCTATCACTCTCTTTTTCTCTCCTTTTTTTTCATTTTAATTTTTTCTTTTTTCCTAGATTGATTTTATATTGAAAAAGTTTTCGTCTCTTGTTTTGATAGTGTTTATCATTTTTTTTTTTTCAAGTTTTACCGACGCATACATATTAAGATAATGACCTCAACTTTGTTTTTGATATATTTGTATATATGTATGTATGTATAGTTGTGTATCTGGTTAATTTTGGGAGTTTTTATGTGGTGTTTCGTTTATGGCAGATTTATCCTAATCCATTGCGATCCAATCCTGCTTATTCAGTAGTCAAGTAAGTTTTTCTTTTTTCTTTTGTTTTTTCCTCTTTTAAATTATGTTTCTTTTTTTTTTCTTTTGGCTTTTTTTTATGTTTTGATAAAGCATATATATATATATATACATATATATTTTTTTTAATGTGGATTCTGTTTTTTCCATTTTCAGGCAATATTTTGTTCATGTGGATGACACCGTTCCTCAAAAAGTAAGATTTCTCCTGCTTCACCCTCCTGGATCTGATAACACTTTTATTTGTGTATTTTTATTCTTTATAGAATTTAATTGCTGTAAACATTTTCATTTTAATGGTTTTACAGGTTGTTGTCCACAAGAATGGTCCAAGAGGGACGCATTTTCGCCGAGCTGGACCGCGGCAGAAGGTACACGATGTTTTTCTGCTTTGATGGTGTTGGGATGAATTGAATGTTCAAAACCAAATGTGCAACTTATTTTTACACTAAATCATTCGTGTTGATCAGGTGTATTTCGAGTCCGACGAAGTGCATGTGTGTATCGTGACATGTGGTGGTCTCTGCCCCGGACTAAACACAGTGATAAGGGAGATTGTTTGTGGCCTTAATTACATGTATGGGGTCACCAAGATTCTTGGGATAGATGTGAGTGAATGTTTTGCATTTCTTAGAGCATTTGCATTATGGTTTAGGTCCAGTTTATAATTCAGCAATTTGACAAGGTTTATTGTGGTGTATCTATAGGGAGGATACAGGGGTTTCTATTCTCGAAATACTGTTAATTTAACTCCCAAGGTTGTGAATGACATCCATAAACGCGGTGGTACCATTCTTGGGACATCACGGGGTGGTCATGACACTTCAAAGATAGTTGATAGCATTCAGGATCGTGGGATAAATCAGGTAAGGTACTCTTTTTTCTTTAGTGCTTTGCCTGCATTGGTGCACGCACTATATAGTCGAATTTTTGTTTTGCACGCCTTTGATGCATGCATAGTGATCACTTGCTTACTATGATCCAGGTTTTCATAATTGGAGGTGATGGAACTCAAAAAGGAGCAGCTGTTATATATGAGGTAGTCATGACAAAGGCTCAAAGATCCTGTATCTATGTCTCTCTCTCTTTTTTTTTTTTTTTTTCCTTCTTCACGAGAGTTATTGTCTTATTAGTAGTTTGTTTTTGTATCTTTGTTATCATTCAAGGTTCACTTTTCAATATTGCAGGAAGTTAGACGGCGGGGCCTCAAAGTAGCTGTTGCAGGAATCCCGAAAACCATAGATAATGACATTCCAGTAATCACACAACATTTTATGATTTTACAGTACTTAAGTTCCTGCAAATCCTTTTCTTTGCTAGTGTTTAATGAGGTAGTCTTCAATATTCAGGTTATCGACAAGTCCTTTGGCTTTGATACTGCTGTTGAAGAGGCTCAACGTGCAATTAATGCAGCGCATGTTGAAGCTGAAAGTATTGAGAATGGTATTGGCGTCGTAAAGCTGATGGGACGGTACAGTGGTAAGTTCTCAACTTTTTATTCCATATTCTGCATTGACTTTCATCTTTTAAAAAGAAATAAGATTACACCTTCTTCCCTTTTTTCTTATAGTTTTGTTTCAGCATGAGCCTAACATGGATTTCATCTTGCAGGTTTCATAGCTATGTATGCTACTCTTGCCAGCCGAGATGTCGATTGCTGTCTGATACCAGAGTCCCCATTCTATCTTGAAGGAAAAGGTGGGCTCTTTGAGTTCATAGAAAAACGACTCAAAGAAAATGGGCATATGGTTATTGTGATTGCTGAGGGAGCAGGACAGGAACTCCTTTCAGAGAGTTTGGAATCCAAGATGCAAGATGCTTCAGGAAATAAACTTCTGCATGATGTTGGACTATGGATATCTCAGAGGATAAAGGTAGCACTTGTATTTTATTGCTCGATTTTCTTTCCTTTGTTATTGTCGTTTCAAGATGTAAAAAAGAGTTATGGGATTAGACATGCACAATATCTAATTGTTGCTAGTGGAAAAATAGCAGTTGCATGGCATGGATACCATGCGGAATGAAACAGAAAAGAAAAAAGAAAACACGACAAAAGCAAGCCACTTCATTGAATTATTATCCTTTTCTTACTATGGATTGACAAAGTGTTTCCATTTCACTGGTTCTTTTATTTTCACATGATTTCCTTTTCGTTAATTTACTTTGATTGGTTCTCTATAATTTACTAGAAGCAAAAAGGGCATCTGACACTTATTCGAGGGACTTGTGATGCTGAATGAGTGGCAGTTTATGAGGACGAACATAGCTCGAAATACGTTTTGATATTTGCATGTCTGAGTATATTTGGTTGATATATTTACGGTTTTCATTTCTTTTCTGCAGGATCATTTCTCAAAACCACACAAAATACCCATTAATCTCAAATACATAGGTACGTTTCTCCAGAGTTTCATCCTATTTTTTCTTTTCCACCTTCCAAGTTTTACCCTGATAAATAGACAGTAGAATCTAACTTGCACCATTTTTTTTTCCCAACAGATCCTACGTACATGATCCGGGCCATTCCGAGCAATGCATCTGACAATGTCTACTGCACACTTCTTGCTCAAAGTGCAGTTCATGGAGCAATGGCAGGGTACACTGGCTTCACAGTTGGGCTTGTAAATGGAAGACATACTTATATTCCTTTCAATGTAATCTCTCTCTCTCTCTCTCTCATACGTAAAGCTAGACATGCTTACAAGACACCGTCACCATTCTTGACCTGGGGAAATTGATGATTTTGAACCAAAGGGCAATACAGGCATTCAGATTTTGAAAGGGAAATAGAGGAAATAGAGGATGAAAGTAATCAATTTGGAAGGTGTAATCCTTCAAAACAAGAATCGCTCTAATATTATCCAATGAAGTACACTTTTTTTCGGAGAGTCCATTTTTTAATGTTTATTATATATCACACCGCAAATGTTCCTCTGAAGCATTCCACTGGATATTAAATTGAGTACAATCGTCTCTTCACCATGACTCGTCACCTTGTTTTAGAAAATGCCATTCTTCTTACACATCTGACACTCACCAACACTCACTTATAACATATGTTTCTTTTCCTTTTGTCATGTTCTACAGCGTATAACCGAGAGGCAGAACAAGGTTGTGATTACTGACAGGATGTGGGCAAGGCTTCTCTCTTCAACCAACCAGCCTAGCTTTCTAAGCCCCAAAGATCTCGCTGAAGTCAAGAAAGAGAGTGAAGCCCTAGCTCAGTCGTTAGACGGAGAATATTCTAATGAAGATCACTCAGTAACTAAAGACATTCCTAGTTTGACATAAAAAGTACTACATAAACTCTTCTGATCAGTATCCCCGCAAATGTGCCACACCCAGAACCATGGTTGATTGGAGACCCTAGCTTTTTCTTTGGCTCGTTTTCGTTAGTGGATACACATGCTTATTTATTGTATCAGAAGATTTTCATCTGATCTAGTTGTATTTACATACCACTTGGAATTCAATAAGCAGGCTTGATTGACTAGCAAAGTTCAGGAGAGCAAACAAAATGTTTGGTCGTTTCCCGTGTTTCGGTTGTGATTCCGAGTGATTTGATGGATTCGTAAATGCCCAGGCCTTTTGTGGTGAGAGGTTACGTGGCTTTTGTTTCAACGCTGAATATTACTTATTGAGAGTCTGTAGTCCGTTCTATGTTCTTTCCTGATCTCAAACTTTAAGACTGCAGTGGCTTATTTTTTGGGGAAAATTCTGTGTAGCAAGTGAAATAAAAATCTACCGGTAAGATACAGTTTAATACCATTAGTTCACATCATAATCTTATCACATTACGGGGGAACAAAAACAGCAGTTCAACTGAACTTGATGTAAAAAAAACAGCAGTTCAACTGAACTTGATGTAAATCTGTCGATTCATAATTCTCCATTTTCGGTTCCAAAATTTTGTATTTTACGCCGAGCAGGTGATTTATTTTTTATTATTATTATTATTATTATTTTGTGTGTCTTGGGGGGTGGGGTGTGTGTAAATTGAGTAGTTGAAAGTAAACCCTTGCATTTCTAGGATGACCCATTTTCACGTAACCAAAGCGCACACAATGATATATTTATTTAAGCAAACCAAAGGACAAACCATGCAAAAAGAATGTATTTGTATGAAGTATTCCTCTTACAAATCATCTTTCGCTCAATTTTCATACAAGGAATTATGGAATTCAAATTATCTGAGCTTCAGGATTGCTCAGAAAACCTGCTTGAGATATCTACAAATGAAATTAATACTTGTATATTCCAGAGGGCTCTGCATTTTGAACAATCCACGGATGTTCCAGAAGCTTGTGGAGAGGCAAGCGCTCTGATGAATCCTTGACGAGCATCTGTCATTACAAGACAAAAACAACATCGAAATGTCACCACCATAATTTTTTTTCTCTCTGTTTAGGCCAACTTTTGAAGAGAGTTAAAAAAAAAAAAAAGGGCGAAATAGTCATCGAACCTGACTAATAAGGTCCTTTGCAGCAGAAGATACAATTGGCTTGGGAGGAAACTTGAGATCCACTTGCACAATCCTAATCAAAGATGCAACATCATGTCGTTACCATTGATATTCAAAAAGTCTCTTGTTTTGAGACAGATCGAGTAATAGAAAGTTTAACAATTACTAGAGCTAGTTTACGACACGTTCAATTTGCATTTCTAGCTCACCTTCTGTACGTGTCTGAGTGTTCTTTAGCCTCAAAAGGAGGAGCCCCATAGAGAAACTCATAGCACAAGATACCAAGGCTCCAAATATCCACGCTAGCATCATGCTCTACACTTTCAACTGTATTTAGCATAAAACCACAAGTCAGGGGAATTTTTCCATGAAATATTTATTAGTTTCCATGACAATTGTGTGTTCCTGATCTTCCTAAGTCTGCAATCCTTAAGAACTGGGAAACTCGTGGCCATTCATCAGGTTGGTGGTCCTGAGAATTGAACCACAAATTATGTGGGAGGAAATGATCGACTTTTTAACCTCAAATTCATGTCTATAATATTGCCTCAAACTTACCCATCTCAGGAGGAAGGTAATCCAGTGTCCCGCACATGGTCCGCCTGCGGTTAAATGTGTGCACTGACCACCCAAAATCTGCTATCTTGAGTTCACCCTGACCGAGTGTACAAACATATTAGTATGATGGGCACACGGTACACAGCAAAAACAAAGACAGACAAGGAGGAGCGTTTCAATAGTACCTGTGCACCAATTAAAAGGTTCTCTGGCTTAATATCTCTGTGGATTACATGCTTTCCGTGACAATAGATGAGGGCCCGGGCCAATGATGCAACATACTGCACGTATTGAATATGCACACAACCAGAACTCGTAGTCAGTTTTTCTGTGGATAAGTGAGCTAAAGAAATGTTCACAAGGTTCTAAATTTTCTTTTCCAAGAATGACTTGATTAATATCTTATGGAAACAGTAACTAGAAAGAGGATTAAAGCTGAGAAGAATCAAAAAGCACCCGACAAAAACAACTTACAGTAGCTGCACGTCTCTCACTGAAGTATTTACACTTCTGTAATTCTTTGTAGAGTTCACCTTTGGCTGCATATTCTAGTATCAAATAAACTCGTTTCTGCAGTATATAAAGCAAAGAGTGTCAATATTTATTAACCCATTTAGCAACTCAGAATCAAATATTTGCAAACGCAAACAGCTTGTGCTCAACTACCTGATCGTAAAAGTAACCATAGAGACGTAAAATGTTAGGATGTCGAAGATGACTCTGTATTTCAACTTCCCGACGAAGCTGATGCTCAACTTGAGACTGCTGCAACTGGCTCTTAAAGAGGACTTTCAGTGCCACAATGTGATTACTCTGTTTAAGAAATTCACAACAATTAAACCAGTAAAAGAAAAAAAAATTGCAGCAAATAGACCAAGCAATAATACCGTAAAACATGAAATAGCAAAGGTTTGATCTCAAACCGAGACACGAACTTTCGACTATTAATTGCAGTAAATGATGAATGTTTGGACTAAACAAAACTTCATTCTACAAATCCCATTTCTTTTCCACATTTTCTTATTGATCAGCACCAAACACAAGACAGAAAGAAAATTACAAAATATATCAAAACGCAGTTGAATTATAAGTCCAGGGCCATCCAAACGCAATAGAAAACCCGAAGAATGTCACAAGTAAGATCCCTTGGTCAAGGCATTTCGAGAAAATTGACAATACTACAAACATGCCCAAAAAGAGAGGAAAAGAGAGCTCGAGAAGAACTGACCCTCTTTTCTCTGGCCAGATAAACGTGACCAAACTTTCCACGTCCTAGCGGTTTTCCGATGTCGAAGTCGTTCAGCGTCCATCTTTTCTTCTCTCCAGCAGAATCCTCGGAAGAAGCCTGCAGAAACAAAGAGAATTTACATACACCCTAAAATTGCAAATAATATTTCAAAAAGAAAAATCAAATCGTTATATCAACAATTTCGAGCCCTGAAAAACCCTAGAGGTTAGAATTCTCCATTATCATGATTACTAGTATTGCAACAACGTAAATCAATTGAAATGAGAATAGATTTCTCAAGAACGAAATAAAGAAAAAGAAAATCAAAACAGAAAATTCGTTTGTTTCCCAAATTAAAAAAATCTTAAACGCGCAATTTCCTTAAACGTAGAAATCGAATTGTTTTCTCTCCGAATCAAACAAGAAAAAAAAAAAAAAAAAAAAACCCTAGATCCTGAAGTATGGGGGATTCAGATATCTGAACCGGAAATTATCGAACAAGAGAGCAATTTTCTGCAATTCACCTTCTCTTGCGGTTGATTCTCTGCTAAAATCGCCATGAGAGAGAGAGAGAAGTAGAGAGCGAGAGAGAGAGAGAGAGAGAGAAGTAGAGAGATCGCACAGAACGGGCGAAGAAGGGGAGGGGTCCAAAGAGAAGCTTTGAATAAAGAACACCCAACGGTCGAATGAGGAGGCGTCGACACGTGGCCCAGCCCGCTCTTAAAATAATTTCAAATAGTTTAGATGTGATCTACAAGCGAGCTCCATCACCGTTGAAGATCTGAGTGGTCCTCAAATCCGACGGAGCCCACTTGATCTTATGTGGGCCCTACGGCTTCAACGTGCTGGATTGTTACCTTACGAGTGATGCATTTTCTCCCTAAAAAAAAAAAAAAAAAGCATTTTTCCGTTTCCCTAGGACAAGTAGCGTATCTAGTTAGATCAAATTCAAGAATTAAAAACCGACCGCTTATATTTAGTTGGCCATCGTCAAATGAGTGATTTTAGTTGGCCATCGTCACACGTGATAATTGAACTCTTTCGTGAAAGTATCTCGTTAGATCATTAAGTTGAATTTGAGTTTTGTACTTAAGTTAAATGTAAAAGAGAAAAAGAAAAATAAGTTTTGAATTTATATTAAACTTTTTTCCAAAGTCGTGATCCAAACACACATCTTACTACCACATTTTTTTTATGTTTATTATAAAATTTAGTATTAAGATAAATTCCCATGGGTTTTAATCCAATCTGTTAGGTTAAATTTAACAGGGTAAAACACCTGGTTTTGAACTCTTTTTTTTTTCACCAAAAAAAAAAGAAGGAAAAAAAGAAAGAAAAACAGATTCATATGGCATTATAAAAGAGTAGATTTTGTTATAAAGAAAGTTGCATTGCATTTTCGTTAAATTTATGGGGAGCTTTTAATATTTACACTTTCTGTTATAACAAGTCATAAGGTTCAAGAAGTTTAATAATGGACTCCTAAACTTTAAGTTGGGTGTTACTATACCTCTTTTTGCTAATGAAGACAATCTTTAATTAATGATATGGCAAAATCTTTAAGATTGCTTTTCCGCTAAATGATTAACACACATTTTGACTTTATCTTTCACTTCCAAAAATATGAATTCAAGTACGATAGCTCCAAATAGGATGCTTAAAAAATTCAAGAATTAAAAACCGACCGCTAATATTTAAAAAGAGAAATATCTTAGATAATCAATAAGGCTGATGTTATATTATAATCGATCACATGTTAGACAATTAACTGAATCGCTCAGTAAAGGCCTTGACCAAACATACACTAACTCGATCTCAAACCAAAGAAAAATACTCTCAAGTCCTAACGCACTACAATTCAAGCACTTAAAATGCTTTCTCCAAACAAAGAAGGAAAAATTGCATGTCCAAAATGAGTAGTTCCAGAAAAAAAAAAAAAAAAATTAAAAGCCATTTTAGTATCCAAAAGAAGATATTAACCCTGACAAATGATTTTAGTAAGAAGAAAAGTGCACAACCTCTTTGCTAAACAACAATATTAGTTTGAATAAGTAACATGGAATAATACAACTTTTCCAAATAAGATGTGTTGGGATCTATATGTGCCCTAAGATAGAAAATCAATTATAGGGATTTTCTGTAAATATGATATTTTGATATTAATAAAAATAGGTTATTCATATTTAATAAGGTGTGACATATTTACTTTCATTTGTTGATTGCATGATTATTTTGAGCAAATATAAAATACTCCTAGGCTGTTGATAATATATTGGATTACCATATATATACGGGGTATACATAAAAAATGTGATAATTTGATAACAGTCTAAATTAATGGTCCGCAATCGATAGAATAAGATTTGGGGATCTTATTCATGATAAGATTGTAAAGGTTGTCTACTTTCTTGGATGGATGGTTTGTCTTAACCATCGGATAGGTTCTGAATAGAAACTTTAATGTATACCAGTATTGAGGTATGACATTGGATTGGACCTAAGGTGTAAATTGATTTGGTTTAATAATTCCCTTTATAAGAATCAATAAGCTTTGATTATTATCATGCATTAATTTTAATCCTGAAATGAATACTTGAGTTCGCATCCATGACTTGTGCACTTTGATCCACTATAGGTGAGACACTTATAATTGATGATCAATATACTTGTGTTTTGGGTATATGACTTATGAATGGAGAAATCAAGATTCATAGATATATAATCCATAGCTATCTTAACGATAGTACATGTTATCTGCTTAAATGCATTATTCGGTAATTGAAAGATAATATAACAAGATCTTGGCCATCGGTTTACTTTGTGTTCTTTGATGGTTTACCGATTGTATGGCTTTACAATTGGTGGTTCTTTCAATGAAGAATAATGGAATTTTAAGTTAAAATGATTGAAAAGGTAAAACGAAAAAAAATCTATAATTTAATTATGGATAACATACGGGGATTAAGCAAGCGATAGATAAATCATGAAAGAAGTACTGCATTAGAGAGCTTTCATAATACAGTATGTAAACGGGAGTTCAGTTTCAGATTTTTAGTGGAATAATCCTAAAGTTGATAATTAATGAATAATTAATCCGAGATTAATTTTTCACAATTATAGGAGCCTATTTACATATTTTCATCGGGTCCTTCTACTAGCTCATATAGTTCCATGAAGCGTCTCGGGATTTGTTCTTAATGAGATCGGTAAATAAAATGGAAATTTAAAATTGTCGATTGAGACATGGTACTCTCTTACATGCAGTCCCGAAAAAGGATTGAACATGTGAAATTAATGTAGATAAATAATGTGATTTGTCAACATATGATTGGTTGTAAATAAAATAATTATTTGTTAATTATTTTGGTTAAATGAATTTTGGAAATAAGATTGTGTTTGAATTATTTAATTTTTGAAAATAAAATTTTTCTCTCCTAATTAATAGTACACGGTTTTTTAATGGATGGAGGAAAGAAAATTTTATTTCAAAATTGTTTAAATATATTACAAACATTAAATTATTAATTGATTTAAATAATTGAGCTTATTTGATAGATTTTCTTTTCTCAAAAAATGGTGCACGTTTTTTTTTTTTTTTTTGTGGAAAGGAAATCTAAAATATTTCATTTATTTAAATTAATTAAATATGGATAATGTTTGTGGAAAATATTTATTTAAATTCAAATAAGAAAATCTTATTTAAATTCAAATGGTTTAAAAGGAGTTTGAATCTAGATAGGATTAGGACTTTTTGACTAGTCTAGATTATTGATTTAAATTTGAACCACCAATCAATCTCCACATTAGGTGGAGCACGAATTTTTTGAGCCTTCTCCTAGCAAAAAACCGTCCATAAGGTTTAAAGAATCTAGCCTGAAATTTGAATGATCCTTTGGTTCAAAAGATTATCCAGAAAAATAATTATTAATTATTTTTCAAGTAAGAGATATTTTTGAAAAATAATTGCAGTATTATATAAGACTAGGAGTTCTTGAAAAAAGCCAATAATCATCATCATACACTCAAATAGGTGGACGGTTTTTGGGAGAGAGAAAAACACCAAAAACTAGTTTTTGGTACTTGAGAAAATTCATCCTTCTTGGGTGTGAGAAAATGAGAGAAATTTTCATTGAATCAAAACTGTGAGGAAGGTTAAGCCAAGTGATATTTTTCATAGAAGGTTAACAGGTACCTGTTTTTTAGTTTTGAAAAACGAACCCGGATCGAATTCTCAACGAGGTACATCAGGATTGAAAAAGTAGGATCTAGACTTCGGAAGAATTACCGGTCACTTGGATTCATAGCACATGTGCCCACACACACTCTGAGACGTGGGGACTCGAGAATAGTAGAGAAGACACGTTGGTCAACGCTCTAGCAATTCTGGAATCCGAGAAACAAGGTACGTTTGATTATGTATTTAATTTATTGTTATATATATCATAAGCTTCTTTTTTGAATCGGCATAAAAATTTTAAAACTTCCGCTGCGCCGTAACTCTGATATCGGAATAGTTTTTCCAACAAGATGCACTAATCCATCAAAATACTTCCTCTTCTCCGCTAGTTTGTGGCCTTTTTGTTTTTGTTTTTGTTTTGCTTTTGTTTTTGTTTTGGTTTTTTGTTTTTTGCTTTTTGTTTTTGCTTTTTGTTTTTTGTTTTTTGTTTTTTTTTTGTTTTGTTTTTTTTCTTGTTTTTGCTTTTGTTTTTATTTTCTTTTGTTGTTGTTGTTGTTTTTTTTTTGTTTTTGTTTTTGTTTTTTTTTTTTTTGTTTTGAAAAGGAAGCCTTTTTTATTTAACACAGAAAAAGTTATATGCTGATACATTAACTCATAAAAAACTATTATGACCGTTTGGTTATTTTTTTCATAACCCACGTTTATCCTTTTCTTTTTGAAAAAGTACTAGTAACAATGTGTAGATGTTATGTTTTAAACCTATTTTTCAAAATTTTTTTTATAGTGTTTTCTCTCATAAAATTTTACATATAGTGTTTAAATTATACGAATCCGTAGTTTAAATGCCCTTCTCAAATTTGATTTAAAAAGAAAAAGTTATGAAATTTCTACTAGAGGACCTTCTATTTTACAATACTTCTATAAACATGTTGTTTTAATTATTCTATTAATATTTCAACGGTTTTATTTACAACTAAGAGCAGTTATGTATTGCGTATTATTAGCTTTTAATGGACACTCATAAAATTTGATTTAGCAATCAAAAAACCATTCTCTACCGGTAGTGTCAATTCCAAATAATAAGGAGCCCAACCATAAACGGATCCATTAGTTAAAATATGCTATTTATCATAAATATTTTTTAAGGGAGAGGCTGTGGTAGAGCGTCTCCCAAATAACTCTATCGGTAGAATCACTTTTTAAATCGTTGAGATTTAATCGAACGGTTGAAATGTTGTTGGTGTACCATATTTATTATACACCTTACCTCATATAATCTTTCTCACCCTAAGTATTTTCCGTCGTCGGCGACCTTCCCGCCGCTGGCGATGGATGCCGGCGACTCACCCCCGATGCCGGCGTCCCACCTCCGGCCTCCCACCACTAGCTCCAGCCCCGGCCGGCCGCCAACGACGACCCCCCTTTCTGTCTCCTCTTCTCTCTCTCTTCCCCTATCTCTTCCCCTTTCTCTCTCTTCTCTTCTCCCAACCCACCTCCGGCACCCCCTACCACCAGCCCCCGCCAGCCCCTAGCCCGCCCCCCGGCCCCCCCCACCCTGCCCGGCGGCCCCCCTCCCCCGGCCTCCCCACCCCCGCCTCCCCCTCTCTCTTCCCCCCCTCTCTCTTTACCCCACCCCAGCCCCGGCCCCCCCACACCACCCCCGACGTGAGAAGAGAGAGAGAAAGAGCCCGTCCCCGGCCCCCCCACCCTGCCCGGCGGCCCCCCTCCCCACCCCCCCGCCTCCCCCTCTATCTTCCCCCCCCTCTCTCTCTACCCCACCCCAGCCCGACCCCGGCCCCCCCACACCACCCCCGACGTGAGAAGAGAGAGAGAAAGAGAGGGGGAGTCGCGGGTGGGGCTGGGATGAGGGGGGCGTCGGGCGGCCGGGGGTGGGGGGGTCAATGGTCGGGAAGAGAGAGAAGAGAGAGAGGGAAGAGAGAGAGGGGGGGAGGCGGGGGGGAGGGGGGCAGGGGGACGGGCTGGGGGCCGGTGGTGGGGGGGGTGCCGGAGGTGGGTCGGGAGAAGAGAAGAAAGAGAGGGGAAGAGAGAGAAAGGGGGGTTGCCGGCGGTCGACCGGGGCTGGGGCCGGTGGTGTGAGGCCGGAGGTGGGATGCCGACGTCGGGGGTTAGTCGCCGGCGTTTGTTGCTGGCACCGGGAAGGTACCAGCGACGGAGAGTACTTGGGGTGAGAAAGATTATATGAGGTAAGGTGTTTAATAAATATGGTACACCAATAACATTTCAACCGTTCGATTAAATCTCAACGGTTTTAAAAAGTGACTCTACCGATAGTGTCATTTAGGAGAGGCTCTACCACAGCCTCTCCCTATAAAATAATAATAAAGGGAGAGAAAGAAAAATAATATTTAAAAAATGGGAGAGGCTGTGGTAGAGTCTCTCCCAATGACACTACCAGTAGAGTCAATTTTTAAGCCGTTGAGATTTAATCGAACAGTTGAAATGTTATTGGTGTACCATATTTATTATACACCTTACCTCATATAATCTTTATCACCCCAAGCATTCTCCGTCGCTGGCGACTGGGGGTGAGAAAGATTATATGAGGTAAGATGTATAATAAATATGGTATACCAACAACATTTCAACTGTTCGATTAAATCTCAACGGTTTTGAAAAATGACTTTACTGATAGAGTCATTTGGGAGAGGCTCTACCACTGTCTCTCCCTATTTTTTATATATATATTTATATATGTGTGTGTGTGTGTTGTTTTATTTTATTTTATTTTATTTTTTAATTTTTTGCAAAAGAGAGGGGGAAAAAAAAAAAGAAGGAGCTAACGCAGCGTTTCAAAGGAGCCAGGGAAGGAAGAGACGAAAAAGGCCAAAAGACGGCGGCAAAAAAAACCCGCCAGTTGAGCTGTTCACGAACGACGTCGTTTTCGGCTTTTTCTCAGTCTTCTGGCAAGAGTAGCCGTGTTCAACCGGAAGTCTCCGTCGCCGTGGTCGCCAAAATAACTGCGTCAATAGTTAAATCAAACCACACAAGAAAATTCGAAATTCGAAACTAGAAACTTGCCCTAATTCCACTTTTTCAAGAATCTTCAGTCACAGCCCAAATCCCCAACTCACCAGAAAACTCGAGTATGGTAAGCTTCTTTTCAAGGTCTATTTCACCTTTTTTTTTTTTTTTTTTTGAATCTTGAATTTGGTTCTTATTACTGCAAATTTTTTCTGTGTAGTTTTCAATCTCGGCGATCAATGATACGGATTCCAAAGGCCAATGGGAACCTTTAGCTCCCACCAAAGAAGCCCAGGCATCTCTCTCTCCTCTCTCTCTCTCTCTATCTTGATTATTTGGTGCGGAATTTGAGTGTTTTTGTGGCCTGATTGGGCGTAAATTTCATCATTCTTTTGAATTCCATTGAGTCTAGCAATGAGTAATGAGAGTGAAAAATCAAGTTCTTTTCTTTAAACAGTTAGTGTTTATGAAGTTTAGATTTATTTTTTGTTTTTTTTAACATTTGGTTGTTGGGTGTGGCTTTTTGTTTGGGAATCTCAGGAATTTCATCTTTCACAAACTTATCATGAGGGACTGCTTAAATTGCAAGCTAAAGAGTATGAAAAAGCTCAGGAGCTGTTAGAATCTGTCCTCAAAGACCCTCTCATTGCAAATGCCCAGGTACTAAATTTTCTTTGGAAGAACATTTTTGTTTTTTAATTTGTTCTTTTTTTTTTAATTTTTAATTTTTAATATTTTTTGTCTCTTTTGTTGATTTTTCAGGTGGATGGGAATGCCAGTGATGGGCATCTATTGCAACTCAGGTGAATACATCCTATAAAATAACCATTTGCTTTGCATATTTTCGAATGAAATGGGCAAATAACGGGGGTTTAGATGGATGAATGTATATATACAGAGAAAGAAATAACCAAAAAATGTTTTTGCAAGTTCAATTCCATCTAATTGCTTATCATGGTTACTACAGATTTTTGGTGTTGAAGAACCTTGCCTCTGTTTTTCTTCAACAAGGTTCGTCGCATTATGAAAACGCTCTACAATGTTACCTTCAAGCTGTAGAGATTGATACCAAAGATTCTGTTGTCTGGAACCAGCTGGGAACGTTATCTTGCTCGATGGGTGTATTGAGTATTTCACGCTGGGCGTTTGAGCAAGGGCTTTTATGTAGTCCTAATAATTGTGAGTTTTTTATTCAATATATTTATGGTGTCTCTAACTTTGCTTCGTTGATGTTTGTGCAAAAAATCATCTTTCTCTGGCCCATGTGTGTAGGGAACTGTATGGAGAAGTTACTGGAAGTCCTTATAGCTATTGGCGATGAAGTTGCATGCCTTTCTGTTGCAGAGTTGATTTTGAGGCATTGGCCATCACATTCTCGTGCTTTGCATGTCAAGAAAACCATTGAAGATTCAGAAACTGTACCATTTGCTCCTAGAGGTATAGACAAATTGGAACCCAAACATGGCAGGCTTAAATTCCTTGGTAAGAGAAAAGCAGCTGATGATAATCTTGAAGAGGGCACTGCATGTAAAAAAGCTGAAACAGAACTTAGAACTACACATGGCAGAAGCTTCCTGGGTAGGTCTTACTGATGTACTCTTGGATATCTTACTTCCGCTGAATTGCTGTCATGTTGAGAAGGGTGGTGAAAAAGCAAACAGATCTGGGGACGTGAGTCTAATTATTCACCTACCTTCTGGTTCCGAAAATACTAATGGGTTTGGGTCTGAGGAAATGAAATGTCTTAACTTAACCCCAATCGCAACAACTACATCACTTTGTGATTCTAACCCTGAAATGGTAGGTGCTGCTAAAGAAAAAGACACAAATATTATGGAAGAACAACCACAGGAGAGGAGGAGTCGTCGACTCAGGAATCGGAAGCCAGGAAAAGAAGATCTAGAATTTGTTAATGATAAGGACCAAGCAAAGGTTGTAAATCAATATCTAGAAGCTTTTATTGCTTGTGAACCAGGGAAAAAAGATACTTCAAATTCTGCTAATTGTTCCATATCACGTCGTGATCAATGTGATATCGAATGTAGTGATGTTTCCCAATTTCTTACAAAGACCTCAAACAATTTTGGTGCTTATAACATGGGTCACCTACTTTTGGAAGACTTAGCAAGTAGGGGTCTCGTGTATCAAGACGCATTTGTCAAATTCCTGGATTTGGAAAAGTTAACAAGACATTGGGGGAAAGAGAGGACCCCTGAGTGTAATCTTTTTCTCTCTGAGCTTTATTATGACCTCGGATCTTCTTCTTCTGATGCTTCCAAAGTATCGGAGTTCATGTCAGATGCATCCTATCATCTTTGTAAGATTATTGAATCGGTAGCTTTGGATTATCCTCATTACTTGACTTGTAACTTGGAGGATGAAGGAAGGTCTAGGCTCACAGGATCCCAAGGTAATAGTGGAATATCTGCCATTGGATCTATTCCCCAGAATTTACCACCAGACACTTTGTCCCTAATAAATAATAGTTCTTTCTGGGTCCGGTTTTTTTGGTTAAGTGGACGATTGTCTATGTTGAATGGTAACAAGGAGAAAGCCCATGAAGAGTTCAGTACTTCTTTATCACTTTTGGCAAAGATGAAAAGTACGAACAGTTTCCAATGTTCAGTTTGCCTCCCGCACTGCAAAATTATCAAAGAGATAACCATGGATGGGGTTCTCCATCAAATTAACTTTTTGAAGGTTGATTTCTTGATGGAGAAAACTTTGATTGAGATGATTGAGAAAGAAATGTATGCAGAGTGCATGGCCTTGCTTGCTCCACTTCTGTTCTCTGCAAAAGATGTCCATCTTGATGCACTATCATTACCCTGTGCGGATAAAGAATGTGAAGGAATTACTTCTCTCGAATTATCAGCTCTTGACATTTTACTAAAAGCATGTGAAAAGACAAAGCCGATGGACGTTGAGGTGTCTTTGGATTGTCATCGGCGAAAGCTGCAAATACTTGTGGCAGTGGCTGGAATTGATGAATCTCTTCCTTCTTGTAAATCCTTCCATCTACAGTCTGAGACGAAAATACTTTCAGCTTCTGATGTAGAAGCAAAAGAAAATTCAGGAAAACGCTGCAATTTCTTAGTATTTAAGGAAGTAAAGGCAATATCTAAATGTGTCTCACAAGTTAAGAACATTGTTGATTCATCTGGAGATTCTGTAAGTCATACTCTTTTATAGCATAACTATCTCTTTGCTGTACTGGTGATTCTATTTTTTCTTTTCTTTTCTTTTTTCTTCAAAAGAACTTTCATATCTTTGCATTTAAGGCAATAATTAATAACGTGTTCCATTCATTGTATATTTTAACAATGCCATATATTCAAAACGATTCCATGTAATTAAATCCATGTGATAGAACAACGCAGTCTATCTTTTCTCTTCTAGTGAAGAAGGGGTAAGAAGCATTTTAATCAGTGATGGAAAAGGGCATTCATAAGTATTACTAGTACGTTTTCACAATATTTTTTATAATGGTTTGACATAAGTTGAGTTGGTTTGGCTGTTCATACATACTTTCTTCGCTCTAAATTCTTTTGTTTGTGTTGTTATTGAAGGATGGAACTGCTGTTCCTGCCAGAATCATTAATGATATTCAGTCCTTGCTGTTGACGGTCATGTGCAATGTTGCTGGCATATTCCTCTGTAAGAAATCTTCTGGGCAAGTAATTGCTGATCAAACTGAAAGAAATTGTTTTGTTGAAGCAGCTATTGCTTTCTGCAAGCTTCAACACCTCAATCATATGATTCCTGTTAAAACTCAAGTAAGTCATCCATTTGTTCTTTGCGAAGTATATTCCCCCACTTCGAATAGGAATCTACTTATGAAGAACAGACTTCTATTGAAGTCTTTTATTTCATTGTTCCACGTTTTTCTTACCCATGTATTATTTTCTTACTTGACATGTTAGGTTGACTTAATTGTTGCAACACATGACTTGCTTGCTGAGTATGGGCTCTGCTGCACGGGAGAAGATGGCTTAGGGGAGGAAGGAATTTTTCTTAAATTTGCAATTAAACATCTTTTGGCCTTGGATATGAAGGTTAAATCTAACAAAGAAGCAACTGAGCGTAATGAGCAACCAAGCCCCGATACTGATTCAAAGATGCTGGTAAATGAAGAAAAAATGGAGTCGCTGGATGTGGAATTGGTTAAGGATGGAAAAGATGAAACGAATGCCGTGGAGAAGGATGCTTGTGAAGGGGTGCTTTCCCAAAGCGTTTCACCTCATAAAGCTCCAGATAAAGACACTACGGGAGTAGTGGATGCAAATCAAGACAGTAACAGGTCCGGTGACCACTCCAAAAGAGGAGAAAAAGCAAGTGATCGATTGGTTGAGGATGTATGTGAACTCACTGAAGATGAAAAGGAGGAACTTGAGTTGAAAATTGATACTGCTCTGGATCAGTGTTTTTTCTGCTTATATGGCCTGAACATTAGATCTGATGCATCCTATGAAGATGATCTAGCCACACACAGAAATACTAGCCGCGGAGATTATCAGACCAAGGAACAATGTGCGGATGTCTTTCAGTACATACTCCCTTGTGCAAAGGCTTCTTCTGTGAGTTCTCTCTCTCTCTCTCTCTCTCTATTCTCGTGTCTGTTTTGGAAAAAAAAAAAAAAAACAACAAAGTTTCTCGTGTTTATTTTGAACTCCAAAATTTGAATGTTTTTTTTTTGGGTGTTTGATATTTTGCACGCTTGTGTTAGATATTGCTGGGGTTCAAGCTTCGAGATGTTTGTAGCATCTTAGTCTTAGAATCTCAACTTTATTTTGGCTTCATTTATGTGTTCGTGGGCAGAGAACCGGGTTGGTAAAACTTCGCAGAGTACTAAGAGCCATACGTAAACATTTTCCACAACCACCAGAAGACATTTTGGCTGGAAATGCAATGGATAAATTCTTAGACGATCCTGATTTATGTGAAGATAAACTCTCAGATGAGGCTGGTTCTGATGGTTTTCTTGAAACCATGACAAAGACAATACTTCCCAATTTGGGAAGCTTCAAGAAGCACAAGATGTCATTGGTTGGAAGGTACACTTGAACAGGATGCTGTATGTGCACGGAATTTAATTTCTTTTTTTTTTTCCCAATAAATGGCTAAATGGGCAATCTGATACATCTTTGCAGCTCTGAGCCATATCTGGAGGTTTACAGTAACTTGTATTATTTCCTTGCCCTGTCCGAGGAAATGAGTGCCTCAGATAAATGGCCTGGCTTCGTACTCACCAAGGAAGGGGAAGAATTTGTACAGCATAATGCAAACCTTTTCAAATATGACTTATTGTATAACCCTCTAAGATTTGAAAGTTGGCAACGACTTGCAGATATATATGATGAGGTAGACTTGTTTTATTGTTTCATCATTTTCAACTTTTAAGTGCTCTAGAAGTTATGAGATGCCACCTTTTCGTGGCTTCAAAAATTAATCCCTGCTTTTGACTTGTTTAAAATTCCTCTTTGTTATTATGGAAACAGGAGGTAGACTTGTTGCTGAATGATGGTAGTAAACACATCAATGTAGCAGGGTGGAGGAAGAATGCTACATTGCCTCAGAGGGTTGAGACAAGTCGAAGGAGGAGTAGGCGTTGTCTGCTAATGAGTCTGGCTTTGGCAAAGACATCAGCCGAGCAGGTTTTACTTAGTTTGTATATTATTAGTGTAAATAGCGGATTTTTTCCCCATTCTTGAACCATTCTGGTAACTGTATGACGTTACGTTGGTTGTCTCTTAAAATTCAGCCCTTAAAACTATATCTACACTATTCACTCTTATATCATACCATTTGTTGTATGTACTTTACTAATGCTATGAACATTTTTGTGGTTCAGTGTGAGAAACACGAGTTATTGGCATTGGTATACTATGATAGCCTGCAGAATGTGGTGCCATTTTATGATCAGAGGTCTGTTCTACCTGTGAAGGACGCAGCATGGATGATGTTTTGTGAGAACTCGATGCGACATTTAAGAAAGCCTTTGCCCACAAGTATGTGTTTCATCTTGTAATTTTTATAATGTTGTCGTAATTATCATCCTGAGTTTTTTCATGAGATTAAAGTTCTTTTATTGTATATAAAGCACTGTCTCATGTGCGAAGACCAATAATATTCGCCTTTTCTTCCCTTGTTACAGGCAAGATTGGTCTCATGCGTACTATATTGGGAAACTCAGTGAAAAGCTTGGGTTCTCTAGTGAGACATCACTGTCATATTATGATAAAGCTATTGCTTTGAATCCAACAGCCGTGGATCCTGTGTACAGAATGCATGCTTCACGCTTAAAGTTACTTTATACACGTGGAAAACAGAATCTAGAGGCTTTAAAGGTTTTTCCTTTTCATACTTCTTTTAATTACCTTTTAATCTTGTGGAATTGACAAGATTGGTGTTTTTTTGTTTTTTTTTTTTTTTCTTTTCTGCCCAATTTTTAGAATTTTAACTTTGCCTTTGCCCGTTCTAGGTTATTACAAAATACGCCTTTAGCGAATCAAAAGTGGTACTGTCATGTCTATCTTAGATAAAATAGATGCTGAAGATTCCCAAAAGGAGAGAAGCACACAAGAAGAGACTGAAGAGATAAAGCAGGAGGAGCTACTTAAACTGGAGGCCTGGAACATTCTTTACAGTGATTGTCTATCCGCCCTCGAGACATGTGTTGAAGGGGATCTCAAACATTTTCATAAAGCTAGATATATGCTTGCCCAAGGTCTATATAAACGGGGTGATACTGGTGATTTGGAGAGGGCGAAAGATGAACTCTCTTTTTGCTTCAAATCATCTCGATCATCTTTTACGATAAATATGTGGGAGATTGATAGCATGGTCAAGAAAGGAAGGTAAAACTCTTGACATATTCTTCTGCTTCTATGTTCTTCTGTATAAGTATCTAGAGTATTTGGACGCCAGATGAAAATAAACATGAATATGCGGTGATTGTGATTCAAAACGCTTTAAGTAATATTTTTTGAAAGAAAATAGTTAATTTTTAGCATCTCGAGAAAAACTAAAATCAGAGGGGAGAGTAATTATTGTGTATTGTTCTGCATCCCCTTCCCGTTGATGCTGTTTAGTAGCATTTACACTAATTTATCTAGATATTTTCTTTATACAGACGCAAAACCCCTGGTTTGTCTGGAAGCAAGAAGGTCCTTGAAGTTAATTTACCTGAAAGTTCTAGAAAATTTATTACTTGTATTCGCAAGTACCTACTGTTCTATTTGAGACTTTTAGAGGAGACTGGAGACATCTGTACACTTGAACGTGCTTATCTATCTCTTCGAGCGGATAAAGGGTAACTATCTACTCCTTAGCAATAGCTATTTTGCAAATATAAACAGCGACAGCCCATATTTCAAAACATAGGACATTGACTTTCTTTCAGCTTCAATTATTTCATTCCCTAGGCAAGATACTTGGGGATTTTCTACGCTTGTTTATCAAATTTATTTTGCGCTTTCAGTTCTCTTTATGCATCGAAGATCTTGTTCCAGTAGCACTTGGAAGATACATTAAGGCCCTTGTTTCATCCATGCATCAAGCCAAAAAGGTTGGCTTGGGTGCTCCAAGCAATTACGAACATATACTGGAGAAAATGTTTGCTTTGTTCATTGAACATGGGAACTTATGGCCGGAATTATGTGGTTTGCCTGAGGTTAAGGGCCCAGAAACATCAGACATCAGCTTATATGGGTATATGATTCATTGACGAATCACTTGCTAAAACTTATCAGCTTTTTTTTCCTTTTTTATTTTTAAATTCTTAAAATTTGAGAATTTCAGTAACTCACAAAGCAATTCATTTCTTCTTTGGTTTTGTTGATTCGAGTTTTCATAAAAGTAATGCACTCCTTCCAATATTGCAGATATCTCCATGAACATATCACTACATTGGAGAGAAATGGCAAACTGGAAACGCTGGAAGCAATAAACGAGAAGATTCGCAAGCGTTTTAAGAATCCGAAACTGTCAAACAGTAACTGTGCGAAAGTTTGCAGGCATGCTTCGGTTGCATGGTGTCGATCTCTTATAATTAGCCTTGGACAGATCACACCAACCCTAGCTCTACCCTCCAGTGAGACTCAAGCTCTTTGTCAATCAGGTGGTGGGCTGGAAAACCAGCTGCTTTGTGTTGATTTGGAAACTGATGAATTATGGAGTTCAGCTTTTGAGGACCCCACTCAGTTGAAAACTCTTGAAATAAAATGGAGGCCTATATTGTCGAAGATCAAACATGTAATGATTAAGAAAGCATCAGACGAACATTTGGAGACTGCCAGTGCTTTGCTTAGATCTGCTTATAACTTTTATCGTGAGAGCTCCTGTGTAATGCCCCCGTCTGGTATCAACCTCTATTTGGTTGCGTCTTGGTTAGCAATGGAAAAACAATTTCAACCAAGCATGAATGGGGTTGAAACTCTTGATCTAAGCGTTCCAAGAAAGCTTATTTTGTGGGCTTATACACTATTGCACGGACGTTATGCAAACATCTCAGTTGTTGTAAAGTATTGTGAAGAAAATGCCAAGGCAAGGAAATCAGCATGAGGTTTTTATTTATTTATTTATTTTTATTACTGGACTTTATTTTCCCACCCTCTTGGGGCTAGTACTTGGTGGCGGAAAAATTATTTCAACTATTATACCAAGGGGTATTTGATGCCGTGAAAAGATCGTTTGCTCAAGTTTCTCATAGTGAAGGAAACAAAGTTTGACTAAATTCTCATGG
Organism: Ficus erecta; assembly: GCA_008635985.1. Taxonomy (NCBI): domain Eukaryota; kingdom Viridiplantae; phylum Streptophyta; class Magnoliopsida; order Rosales; family Moraceae; genus Ficus; species Ficus erecta. The sequence continues at coordinate 19,210 of BKCH01000944.1, read as the reverse complement.
AATTCGGTTTTGTATTGCAGTCAAGGCTGAAAAAGGGAGGTGGAACTGCATCAGCTTCCTCACATACAAACACACCCAACTCTGCCACAATCCCGACAGGTTATAATCTTCTTCTGTTTCGTCTTTCAGTAACACTTTGCAGACAGACTTCGATTTAGTCACTGAGCAAGTGCTTATCTAATTCATACACTGATTTACACTTGGAACTTATTTTCTTAGATGTTCTGCTGTAGGGAAACACATTTGTAAACGTAACATAAATCAGAAATTTATATCAGACCGCATGTAGGGTAGTCCACAGATTGTCAGGTTTTATAGTCGGAGTTTTGGCTCTTGGTTGTGGTTGTAGGTGGTGTGAGAGATGGAGCTGGCTGTGGGATAGGTACTGATGCTGAGGCTACTCCACCAACGACAGTAATGTCTCCTTCAATGCCTGAAGGCAACGTCACACTTTCTGCAAATCTGCCAACTTCTTCGGCCGAGAGTCAGAAGGGTTTGTTCGCTGCCCCGCAACTTCACCGTTGTAATAATAACATTGTAGAGAGGAGTCATGAAGGAGGAGATCCGGATAGAGGCTGATTATATGTCTTAGGCAACCTGCATTCAACTGTACATATTGTTTTATCAAAGTTGTTAACGAGGCAAGTTGGGTAAAGAGAATATTCTGAGAACCTTTTTTTTTTTTTTTGGCATTCCCTTTGCCCCTCTTTTTTTCTTTTTTCTTTTTTCTTTTGCTTTTTGTAAAAATAGAATAGCCAATTATATATTTTATGGGAAGTATTTTCTCAGAAAAATATGCAGTTGGCATTAGTTTTTTTTTTTTTTCCTTTTCGAATTCTTGCATTTTTATCATCCACGTGCATAGGTTTCGTGGCCTTCATTTGTCTATTTCATCTATTTTTCACCAATTAAAATCAACAAAATGTAAGAACTTGACATTTCTTCATAATCCAAAATACGATTCAAATTAGAAGGCATATGTAATAAATTCACCATACGACATCAGAGTGTTATTTTGAAATTTCCTTGTTTATCAAGAAAAATGAAAATAATGGAACTCAAACATGAAGTGGCACAATGAGAAATATTACTGAGCGAATGACAAATGATTTTCAATTCAAAGGGGGAAAAAAAAAACCACCAGTCAAACAAATTTGCTGGTTTTATTGGTCTTATTTTAGAGTGAAATCAAATCGAATATGATTTTAATTTTTTATCATAAAACAAATTGAGTCGATTGTGTAATTTTTTCGCTATTACTTATTACTTTGGGTTAATTTTAACCATGAAGAACATAAGTAATCTTAGTTTAGTTTTTAATACTTAATATTATACTAGTGATATTCAAGTTTTATGAACGTTTTACTCTTGATTCGCTTTTTAACCTATAAACATTAAAAAAAAAAAAAAAAAAAGGTGATGAAATGAAGCACGTGAACTTCATGTGATAGGTGGCTGGAGAAATTAAACAAGATTCTACGGGGAGGATACGACCATCTCAGCAAAAAACCAAGTACCAAAAAAAGGAGCAAGAAAGAGAAGTTATTAAACGACAATGAACTAGAGAAAACGACAGCGTGTTTGGTGAAGAAGGTCCGCAAGCATATGAGGTAAACGACTGAAAGTAATCTAGATATTTTAGTCGTTTCTTTGATATTTTCGTCGCTTTACAAGCAGAATTAATAGAGCCCCCGAGGAGGAAAAGAACCTACTTTATTTTATTTTATTTTTTCTCTGTGGACGCTAAGAACTGACTGGTAAAGATAGAGAAAGAGAGAAAGAAATGGGAAGCAAAGGTGTGGTTCTGGCTAAGGGACTGAAATGTTTCGGATTCTTCCCCAATCAAACTTTCAATCTCACCACTCTCAAAACTCCTCACAGGAATTCCATCCGAAGAAATTTCTCGGCTTCTCTTCAACCTCCCGATGTTCCTCGCTTGGCTCAAACCGCTCATATCTCTCTCTCTCCTCACGAGGTTCTCTCTCTCTCTCTCTTGATTTAATTTTGACCTAAAACATTAGTTGCTTTTCTCAACGAAATATCTCCTTTTGAATTTGTTGCAGGTGGAAGAATTCGCTCCTCAAATTTGTCGAGTCATAGACTGGTATACACACACACACACATATACATATACATATACGTAATTTAGATTTAATTTGGTAAAAATGGATTGGTGTGAATTATTTGGTGACAGGTTTGGACAACTACAAGCAGTTGATCTGGAGAGTGTTGAGCCTGCAATTAGAGCAGGTGATTCTTCCATACCCTTCCTATTATCCGTATAGCTAAAAATGTTTTTTTTTTTTTTTAATTTTATTTTTAAATTCCCTAAGTAGAGTTTTGTTGGAATTGTTTTACAGATACGGAAGGTGACAATTTGCGAGATGATGTCCCAGAAACATTTGAGAACAGGTGAAATAGTTAAACTTTTGGTTGTGAACTTGCAGTAATAAAGTGTAAACATTCTACATTAAATTTTTGTTTGTTTGTTGTTGTTGTGGTGAACAGGGAGGCCATGATTGCTGGAGTTCCAAAATATGAGGAGCCTTACATTAAAGTTCCCATTGTCTTGAACAAGGAATAGGGCTCTTTTTTTTTTTTTTTTTTTTTTTTTTTTAATGGTCCTCTCTCTCTCTCTCTCTGAGATCAATAGATCAACCTATCATGTTTACTCCACTAGTAACAAACGACTTGGAAATAAGTAAGAAGTTATGGGGACGTTTGGTTTGAAATGAAACTGCACGTCATATTATTTTTGTTAAGCAAATAGAAAAAGGGCTAAAAGTTATTTTCATCTTTTCTTTTTTATTTCTTAGGACTTGTGTCTTGACTCATATTTTCATTACAGGTTTTTTGAAGAATGCCTCAAAAAGAACATATCTTTGGAATAATACTTGAGGACTTTTATTCTCTTAAATGCCAGATAAAAAGTGAACCGGGACCAAAATCCAAACCAGTAAGTAAGTTAGACAAAAATCTGAAACATGTACACTACGGGGACTATTCCCACAATTTCCTCTTTCAGATCATATCTACATGCATTTCACTTTTTCTAATACTCAAATTAATCTATCTAAAAAAACAATCAAACACAATATTAGATATGATCTCATCATTCTTAAAATATTCCCATTCATATTTTCATAACTAAAAGGCCCTTCTAGTCCCTTTAAGCAGACCAGACCCAAGATTTCAGTGTCCACTTTACCCCTGATAACAAAACACAACTTGAAAGATGCATACTTGTTTACACAGATAACATACAGGTATATATATATATATATATATATTGAAACTTGGTGATGAGTAATATGCAAGGCAAATCCTTAAAAGATTCAAATGAGGGTTGAGTAATCAATAGTGAAGCAAATAAGAAGAAGAATAGAAGGCAAAACTTAGCATTATCAAAAAGATCCAGCCTGTGATTACTCTTTCTGGACAAGAAAGTTTTCATTACATCCAAAAAGTTGATGTGAGGACCAAATTATAGAGGAGAAAATGTAAGCAAAAAGGTTATTACAATAATAATGAAAGTGCTCTATCTCAGTAAGTATAGTCTCTAAAATCTTACTGGGGGGTTCACCCGGCTCAATATTTACATTGTAGGAATATAACAATAACCCAACTGCACAATGCTCAAAAGTGATTACAGTAAATGAATTTCACTCCCTCTGTTTCTCTTTACCATTTCAATTTTCCTCTCTTATACTCTTTGTCAAATCACTTGCCTACGCTCAAGATTAAACCAAAAGGAAAAAAAAATAACATGTGATAAAAGAACCAAAAGAAAAGAAGAGGTAGGAAAAAAAAAACATGTTAATAATGAGTATATTTCTTCTAGTCGAATATTTATCATGATTGCCAGAACAGCTCAAAATCATTGCTGTACAAGGAACGGTCTTGAATCTCCAGATTTGCGACATGCCAATTGATGAGTTGAGATTGAAAGATTTTACACAAAACAAGACCGGATGGAAAAATCCACCACTCGCTTTCGTCCCTGTGACAACGATTATAACAAAACAAACAGTTAAAAAAAATTTTAACCGGATCCAAATGAAAGGGTGAAGCATTTGACAGTAGAATTCCTTACATGCTGATACTCCATGGCTGTATACTAGGGTGCTTTTTACTTGATGATTGAGTCCTATAGTGAACATATCCACAAAGAAAAGCAACCACCTGGTATAAAGAACACAAGACTAATGTCAAATGGGTTATCGAAAAGACAACCACAGAAATTAAATAACGAAAATCATACTAAGTTTCTCTTCTGGGCATGTCTTCTATGCTAAGAGGAGCATAATGTTTTACTTTTACTGAAAATGCTTCTCTCTCTTTTTTTTTTCTCTTCTTTTCTTTGCTGAGTGAGGACGGCAATAATTAGCTATTAACACTACTGAATTCGAAATGAGTAAATTTGCAACGTACAACGTTGACTAAAGATGTCAAGTTCCACAGAGCATAGACTCGTGCGAGGCCTGCAGAACGCCTTGGTCCGTGGCTGAATAGAGCATTGATTCCAGCAGGGAACGGAAGAAGAATGCCAAAGGGTAAAATAAACAAAACCAGAAAAACGTCCACCAGTGAAAATGAATACAACTGGAGAAACGTAAGCAACACTAAGCTAAAATCTCCTAAAAGTAGCATTGAGATGACTAAGCCGACAAGATCCTGCAATCAGACAAAAATGAATTGTAAGCACAGAAGCGAAGGGTACAACAATGGAAATTCGCGATCACATGTAAATCAACTTTGGCGGTTATCAACATTACAGATACCTGGTGACCAACTGGCTTAGTATTATGAAGTATAAAAGAGAGAAGATAAAATATATCTCTCTTCTCTTCAAGCATCTGCAATTTGTTAGCATCTAGTATCCCTTCATATGCTCTTTTCGACCTTGCATAACTTTCACTGTTTCTTTGATCTTCGTTTAATTGTGTTTCCTCTCTTAAATGACCAGAAAGATTATCTTCAACATTGTTCTTCACACTGTAAATAAGATATGAAATGCAATCAAATTTAACCTCAAACCAGTATCCCACGTATTTCCTCTTTTTTCTTTCATTGTTACTGGAAGACCAGTATCGCAGATACACATATCTAAGTACACATGCAAACTCTCACTGAGTTTTAATCTTTATGTTTTTCCAAGTCAGCCAAATTTCTAAAGCAAAAAAAGAAAGCCGAATTCCACTGTAACCATTATATATGTGTATTTTTCCCAAGCGTTATATAAGTACCTATAATCGAATTCATATTTTTCCTATACCACTCCAGCTATCATATTTATGAGTACTTCTGTTTGCCCTTTTACCCTATAATCCAATAATAAGACATAATCATCTTTATCAATTGTTAGAGCATTCATAGTCCAAATCAACCACAATGTGTGCATAACACTGCTACTTGTGCTATTCTTGTGAGGCACTCATGACTCAACATGCAGATGCAAAATCTTACAAGTGTATATATAACGAAGTTAGAGCTTAACAAGAACAGAAGGAGCATACAATTTCCTAATGATAGATGTTATAAATTATTACCGTGGCTGTTGTGCGGTTCGTATTGTGCCATCAAAACTTCCGATGGATGTCCGGTTTCTCTCTTCTTCAATAGACTCCACTAAAAGCCCATATTGACAATAACCACAAGTTGTAGCCTGAAACCGGGCAAGATCAACACGTATGCCATGAATCCTCAAAGCAGGGTTGGCAAAAGTTTCAAGCCACCTAAGGACGGATCTAAATGTTACTCTCAACCGCCCACGACGAACTAATCGCAATTGTGCATTCAAACCGGCAACAAGACGATACCATGTGGTAGGTGGAACTGCCTGTACGGGACAATATAATTATTAATCTATAGCAACTACAAGATGAAAAGGATACTTAAGCTTCTTTCTCCCTCAAAACGAATGCATACAAAGCAAATTTGACGTCAAGATCGCAAGACCAACCTGACTCATAAGGCTTGTAACCACATTATCGCTGTGAAGGGAAAAAGGAGCCATGTAAGTTCCGTCACCTCCAAAAGGCAATGAAATTGGAAACCTCTGATGTAAGCGAGAAGGAAGTTCATGTCTCTTTTCATCTCCACCAAGGAAGAAGTCAACATATCCTAGCATTAAATCAGAAGTTGCAGCAACCTACAGCATGGAAAACAATTACAAGCTTAATGACCACGGAAAATCGTTAGGGAGAACAATCTGAAAAGGAAATCTGCCACAAGTGACATAAAAATGTGATTTAAAAAGTTTAAGGTACCCATAACAAATTCAACCTATAATTTTGCAACACAAACCTTGATCCCTTCGTAGAGAGCACGTGAACGGCAGGACCGCAGACATGAATGATCATATTCTGATCGAACAAACTCACGGAGACGCTGCAATTTCAATCTCCGGCGCCATTGCTGCCATGACCATGCAAGGGGATACACCAAAACAGAGAGAATGCTGTAGACAGCTCCCTCCCACCACTGATAAGCAGCTATGGCATTAATTCCATCCACAAAGGTATTGAATGCAGCCTCGTATCTGCCAGCTCAAATGAGTTAGGAGGCAAATCCTATGTCTAAAAGTTCCAAATACGTAAGTAATTAACAAAGAGAAAAAAACATCACGATAAAAATTGCTTATATTCAATACCATAACTACAGAAAATTCACCAGAAGAGAAGTTGGCTTACACAATCTCTTTTATTTGCTCTGGAGGTGAATGGGGAAGATGCCAAGGATCACTGAAAGTATTAGGCCCCATAAAGTACATTCTGTGAACATGGCTCTGAGATTCCTCCACTCTGTTTGTTTCCAACACCTAAAATTGAGATTCACACCCATAAATTGCCAAAGCAGGGAGGGGAAAGAAGAGAGAGTAGACGCCAGAAACACATTACTTTTTTCAACAAACATAAACAAACATAAAGAAAACCTCATTTAATGACTCAAGGAATGGAAAGGAGTGGTCTATTTGAGAGCCATGTTGAGTGGGAGCAGGGCCTGGCAACTCATCGACCCCAACAAATTTCATACGAGCAACACTGAGCACCAGAGCTAAAAGTATTAGGAGAGCAACTAGAAGGAGACCAAATAGCCACGGCCCACCAAACGTGTAAATCAACTCTTCAAGAGCTGTATAACAGTGTGGCATGTGGTATCTGTCTGAAAGGCATTTGTAAGGACAAGGAGTCTCAGTAACACCACCTATTAAACAAAAGAAAAGGAAGTTAGTTTTGCAATGTTTTAAAAAGCTATTCAGACACTAAGCCGTTTTGCCCTTGTGAGCCTAGGCATAACCCTCAAATAAACGTTTAAAAAAAAAAAAAAAAAAGGTAAAAGAAGTAAGAATTTCAAGAGCTTAACATCATAAATCATCTCCTAGAATATTTTAAGCTAGAATTTTTAAAAAAAAAAAAAAAAATAGAATAACAAAAGATTTAGAAAAGTACAATATATTTACTTAATTCGCATCTCTTACATTTCCATGTTCGTATATAACTCATACATAAACAACACTTCGTGCATAAGTTTACCACTGTAGAATATGCACAAGCAGCACACATGCAGCTAACCAAAGCATTCCAGCAGCAAGAGAAAAAGGAAAATGTGAGAAATTAGAGACAAAAAGAAGTTGCTAAAAACTGCCATCAGCAATGAAAAGGAAAAGAAAAAGAATAGAGAAAAAAAAAAAAAAAAAATCAAGACAGAGGAGAATGAGAAAAAGGAGGAAAAGGTGGTACACGGGAGAAAAGAGAAGAAGAAAGCCACATGCAAACCGCTGCTTGTTTGCTGGATTTGCATGCAGACTAGAGCTCCTACTTGTTTGCTTTTTTCTTTTAATTTTTTCTTTTAAAAATAAGTTGGAAGCCCATAACATTATGGCTGCATGGTCTGACCACTAATGAGGATGGCCCATCAGGAAAAACCCCAAAGATCCCAAACTGGAGAGGAGATGTAAGTTTTAGACTCTTGTAGGCATGAATTATTATTATTACCATCTTTTTAAACAAGGTATAAAGCAAAGAGGAGCTCAAAGCAACAATCGAATGCAGCACGCAAAAAAAAAAAAAAAAGAAAAAAAAAACAACACCACCAATACCAGTTACTTTCTACCTACTTGCAACTAATTTACGGCCACAAGCTTACAATACCTCGGACAGAAATGTAAGCAGCACGATTGGGCAGCACTTCGGCAGGGCAACGATGGCAAAGTTCTCTATCAGATCCACTGACGTTCTTGTAAGTGCCAACTGGACATTCCTGAAGATAAACAAAAAAGAAAAAAGAGTAAATTTAGCTCCTAAAGAAGACCTTACTCCTTATCATTGGTATAGATATTCCAACGAGGACAATCCAGGTATGAATATGAAATCCAGTCCATCCCAATTGGTCCAGTATCCAAACCAAAGAGCGGAAAAACCTTGCGAAGCACAGAGAGAGAAAGAGAGCAGAAAAAGCTTTTTTTCCTACGGCATGTTATTAAAACTCCCACAACTACATAAGTTTGAAACTTTTGCATAATATCATTTTTAAAAAAAAAATTGCACAATAAGTTGCGAATTACAAAAGTTTTGCATAATATGGAAGAATACAAAAGGCTTTGAATCATATCATTACGGAAGAATACATTTGTTTTAATGAATTACAAAAACAATTTTACAGACATTTAGCACCCACATATCTACATGAACTGATCATAGTTAATATCTACATAATGAAGTAGAGCAAATGACAGCTTTTGTTTTATGCAAGAAATAGTAAGTTTTTTCAGTCCAAAATAGTACTTGATGTTATTTCCAAGAAAAAATTCAAGTCAAATAACAGCTTTTGTTTTATAAGAACAAGAACCTCATGGCCTAAAACACTACAACAGTATTACAAAGGCTAAACAAAATTAAACTGTTTAAGAAAATGAAATGGCCACAAGATTATAAACATATGAACCTTACCTCACAAAATATCCCATAGAGCCCTTTCGGGCAAGCTTTTCCAGTCACCGTCCCATTCTCTCCAGCACCGCCCTCGCCTCTACCCTCCCCTCCCCTTTAATAATAAAACAACGATGTCAAAACTAAACTAAACCAGAAAAGGCAACAATGTTGTATATCTCCTAACGTCCTTCACTAAACATTTAAAAAAAAAATTCATGTGTTGGTTGTAAGAAAGTTAGTCAATAGAAGAATAATCACGACATTAAGGATTTCCCAAGTCTATTTCACTGTCACATGAAAAGTTAACTTACAAACCAGACACCAAGGCAAGTATCATTAAAACTGACGTAAAACAGGAAACAAATATCAGCTTTAATGCATAGATAAGCACTAACTAACCGTGTCCAAGGACGAGGGAAAAATGTGGCATTTAAACTAGTTAGATACTAACCCTGTAAGGATGCTTCCTTTCACGCTTGCAATCGGCACATACACATCCCCTGTAGGGAAGTCTGACCAATGAAAGTGAATTCTTCCACCACCACCTCCACCAGCACCACTAGGACTAGCATATCCGCCAATACTAGAAAGAGTAGCAGAGTCACCAATAGAAATTGTATGCAAAAACATAAGTATCGTTCCTCCAGATCCACCCCCTGGACCTCCATTGAGGCCATCTACAACAGTATATTTCCCCTTTCTGCTAGCTCTCTCAGAACTTTCTCCATCTGCTTTCACTGAGCCTTCAATTGACAGAGTAGACAAGGGATGCTCCAGTGAACCCATTACTGCTCGGGCAATTTCATGCACCAAATGGAGGAAAGGCAGTGAAGATTTAGATGATAAAGACATATTATCTCCATGCACATAGAAAACTCACGTGTTTTTATTTACTTTTAATTTTATTTCCTACGAGAAAATAAATATAAACTTGTTTATAAACTCATGAGATGAATTACATGGTCATCCTTTTTAGTGTCCTATGGACATGTTGGAAAGAGATGGAAATAATTTCTATGCGCCAATGGGAGCAAAAGGCTGAAAAGAATGGTCCAATTGACTGACAAAATAGCTTACCTATGATACCACCACCAGCAGTAAAACCAGCAGAGCTGTCATTTCCACTTCCACTACCAAGTTCACATGGCAAATCTGCATTTCCATATGATATGCCACCGCTAACACAACTGCTATCGTAACAACCAGGCCCACCTTTACCACCATGCCCGCCACCACTCCCAATGCCATTGCTCAGAACATTTCCTCTGCCAATTCCACCTGTACAGCCTGTTCAAACAAAAAATGGTCAATTTCCACCCAACAGAAAAAGTGTAAAACAGCATTCGAACTCCGTTCCTTTTCATTTTCTTCAACACGGCAGATGGATTGTACAGAATTCATCATTCCACCATCTAAATCATGTTGCACATTATGCATATGCATCTTTGTCCGTGTGACTGTGTCATAGGGTATGGAGAAGCACCAAAACATAAAACTTTTCTTCAGAACAGAAAAAGAAGGTATACCCATTCTGGATGCACTTATTGTTCCAGAAGATGAGACAACAATAGTTCTTGCCCTGTGAAAATGAATAACCGATCCTTTTACGAGGCCTTCAACAGTGATATCCTCTACACGGCACATCTGAGGCAAACAAAAAAACTATCAAATATACTTGCATAAACCAATCTTAGACCCCATTACTTCATGACTTGATAATCACCTGAAGAGTAAAGGACAGTGATGAGTTCACATTGCAATCTTCAGGTGGATGAAGTAATTCAATTGGACAGTCTTGACTTCCACAATTTAACTTCGGGGTCCTAGATATGGGCAGAGGGACAAAGTTAGCGGGTTTGAAAATTAAACTAACTCCTTGTTATCAACTTTTTTTAACGATTTTTTGTCACCAAAACAAAATCGAGATTTGAAAAACAAATTGTTCTGACAAATTGGCTATAAAACCAAATTAAACTTACACAGAATTAGTAGTTGCATTCTCCAAGGGAGCACGCAAAGTGGATCCAGGCCCAAGCTTCGAGAACACAAGAACAGACGTTCAACAAACACATAAGATTATCCTTAGAATCTAATTGCTATGATTGCAAGCAACAATAAGACATGGGGAAAAAAAGGAAATTATTTTAGAGCCACAAAAAGTGTCACAACAATAAGAAAATCTATTAAAAAGATGGCAAAGTTAAAATTCCAACAAATGAACCTGAAAAATCGATTAACAAAAAAAAAAAAAAAGGAAAAACCATAACTAAACAACAGAGTTGCAAAAACTAAGACACATTTAGCAAGGTGAAAATTAGAATGAGCAAAAAAAAAAATCAACAACAAATGGAATTCAACACTTACATGAACACTATAAAATAGTGATAGAACCAGGCGTTGTGCTTGGATCAAATCCCCTGGTCCAGATAAATTTAGTAGGCCTTGTCCATGAACTCCCAGATTTGCATTAGATTGTATGACAGATGCTTCCTATAATGAAAAAGATGGCATGGCATACATTAATGGGTCCTGTACAACATAATCGTGGATTCTACAAAGTGGTAGGTAAAATACCTTCAGGACAACTAAATTGCTAGCCTCAAGGAAGGAAGTCGCAAGATTTACATCTCCACCTCCGTCTATATGCATTTTGGAGTTCCACATCAAGAACATTTTTACGGACATACGCAATGCCCCATATACCTAAAAAAGGAAAATAGATGAACGACATACAATAAACACAGTATGAAGTGAAAAGTTCATAAGCATCACAAATTAAACTTCTTTCCATGAAGGTAAGAGTAGCGCTAGGGACCTCAACTCTAATCCCAACTTTCTGATACCAACTCATGTGATGGTGAGTTGTGAGTTGTCATCTCTGCATTGATAGATGCAATCTCCAATTATTAATTAATGCGGCAATCTTTTAAACACCTATCACTAAAGAATGACAATTCACATGTCATGTCAGTTGGTAGTAAAAAGTTAAATTAGAGTTGGTGTTCCTAGCATTATAAATTTATAACAACAGATATAGGATCAAACTGCGGCAGTTATATATGGAGCAGATGACAGAACCAAACAAAAAGAAATGGACAAAGTTATTAATTCACCAATCCATCTCAAAAGCTTAAGCTATTCGAAGGTGGGCCAATTATATTTTTATAATCTAATACTCCCCCTCATGTGTAGGCCAAACAATGGACAAATGTGCAAGCCAATTTTAATTAGAAAGTCAAACACAAGTATTTAAGAAGCCCGAAACATACTAAAGCCCAGATTAAAGGGATGAAATGTGCAATTTTAGGAGTTTGAACTTGGGGCCTCCTTCTCTGATACCATGTTAGTTTACCAATCAATCCCAAAAGCTTAAGCCATTAAAGACGTAGGCCAACAACAGTTTTTGTTAGTTTACCAATTCTCCCAAAAGCTTAAGTTGTTAGGAGGTGGGCCAACAATAATTTAATACTTCAACACTCCCCTTCACGTGCAGGCCAGATAATGGGCAAACGTGCGGACAAATATTAATTTGAAAGTCCAACACAAATTATAAGAAGCCCGAAAAATATGAAAGGCCTAACACGCAATGATAATAAATGGATTTAAAAAGTGCAATTACAGGGGTTCGAACTCAGGACCTCCTGCTCTGATACCATGTTAGTTTACCAATTCTCCCAAAAGCTTAAGTTGTTAGGAGGTGGACCAACAATAGTTTAATACTTCAACAGTTTTATATTTACATCGTTCACTTTTTTTTTTTTTTTGGGTAAGAATGTATAAAGTTGTCACTTACCTTGATTTCAGAGTCACTCATTAACAACTCTTCTGCAAACAACTCAAACTCTGAAGAAGCATAATGTTGTAGTCCAAAGCTCAAAACTCCATGAGATAAGAGACTGATCTGTCCTTGTACCTATATAACCCATTGAAACAGGATGCTATCATTCAAATTCTTTGTCTATGAACTACAAAGATTATACAAATACACATTAGAGAAGCTAGCAACGTTACCGTGAAAATGAATAAATAAATAAACAAAAAAAATTACAAATTCAAATTGCACAAACCTGGACACGACTCCAAAGCAATGGAACAGTAGCACGGGCACTATTTCGAACATATATATTCGTCCAAAGAGGCTGATTGGGAAAGTCTATGAGGAGAGTATCAGTAAATGTTGACTTATTATGATTGTCAACGATAAGGCTTCTAGGAACAGCATCGTATAATGTCCCAGCACCGCCTGCATTCTCCGAACAGCCATAACTACTTCCTCCTGCAAATTTGATCATTTAGCTCATCGTATTAAAAGTCAAATTCAAACAAAGTCAAGTGCATAGCTATCCTTTAAATACCCTGCGTGTTTATTCACAAAACAAGTAACCAAATATAGTCACCCCCAACCAAAAGCATCCATCACATAGCGCCAATTGGGACAACCATAAAATTTCCAAGTAAAAGTATCCGAACAAGAAAAGAACAAAACAAAGGGAAAAAGATGATCAAGCTTTCCTTTTTGTAGTGACGAAAACCTATAATTTTTTTTTATTGATAAATAAATCAATTACAAGGGAATGAGGATAAGGTATCCTCGTAAATTAGGACAGAAACAAAACCAAAGCGACAAGACTAAAACAAAAACTAGACCACGATAATAATCACAACAAAAGCAAACTACGACAGATTGTAACTATCCCATTCTAGTTAATTTCCTATCACATCCTTCCAGTTTAGAACAATTAAAGAAAAAGGAATATTCTTGAAAGCTTTATCCCTATAAATTGAAGATAGCAAATCTGTTTTCAAATTAAATTCAAGGTTTAAATTTGGCACCACCTGTTCTTTGAGTATTAAAAATAAGGTTGTTCAAATATTTTAACTGAAAACGAGCAAGCTGCACAATACGGGGGAAATCTCACCGTGCGCAAAAATTCCGGGCTCATCATGCCTGCTGAATACATCAACAGAGACTCTTCCCCCACCACCACCACCATAACCATTACCACCACAAGCACTTATCCGACCACTACCAGTCCTGCACTTCATAATAAACATTTTTATTAAAGGATCTTGTTAAAGTAGCAAAATGTAACATCAATACAAAATTGGGAAACCTGAGGCAGTTGCACCAAAGAAAAAAAATAATGAGCAGGTAGACACACCCACACACACAGACAGAAAAAAAAAATTACAAATTACCTCTGAACGATATCAAGTTTCCGAAAAGCTAAAAGCTAATATTTGAAGACTTAATGCACATAACATCCAATAAGAAAAGAATGGGTTCATTTGCCTTATAAATAATGATTAATACATTTAAGACCTTGAATTTGGATCATTTTTGTACTTCACTCTTTTTCTTGCCAAAATAAGAGTAAAAGAGTATAGCTTTGGAATATTATCCCAAAAAAAAAAAAAAAAAGAGTATAGCAGCAAGCCTAAGATAATGCTAAGCCACTAGAAAAGACAAGTACAGAATAAATAAAAAAGGAAGAAGCCTAAGAGATTGGAAATGGGCTACACTTATCACCTCCACATAAATTTTTATATAGACAATGCAAAAAACCAATAGAAAATACCATCACGATTCTGGAAAAGTTTTTTCATTTTAGAATCTCATTTTGACTTCTAAACTCTGTGGATTCAAAAATTATGATGCCTTAATAACAAGCAACCAGGGTAATTCATGAATTGATTAACATAACCATATAAATCTCTGAAAGGAACCCGTGTATAACTATGAGAAAAAGAAACATGCAGTTTGCAATTCTCGTCTCCACAGGGCAGAGCAAAAGACGGGGCACAAGAGACAGAGGATTGAGAGCACATAGATATTGAAGAATTAAACCAGGTGGGGAGGGTACTTAAATAATGGGAAAAAAAAAAAAAGACCCCACACGCTCCAGGTTCCAGCCAACGGACACGTGGATATGGAAAAAATTGACAAACGAAGTATGAAGGCAACTCACTTGTCCCCGGTAAAACTCGTCTCCTGCTCCTTTCACTATGCACTATAATTCCCCATCAACAAAGTTACAACAACAACAAGGCTTCATATTCTGTATTTTCCTCGTCAAGACAGTTCTGGTTGCAAAACTACACGAAGTGTAATGTTCACTCTTTTGCATCAAGTGGATTCTAATATCTTATATTCTAATAGGAAAACGTGAATAAAATGCTCAAATTCAATGACCTAAGAACAATTTTAAGCACTAAAAAGACAAGAAAAGAAATACAAAAAAACTGAAAATCCTAGGATCAAACGTCGATATACGAATTAATGATCAGACGTAATTCTACCTTCTATTTACTTTAATATAGCACGATAGGGAAACATTTCTGAACCTACAACCTTCTTCATGTAACAGATAAAGGCTACCAGCACTTTCAAATTCTTGTTTTATGTTTTGGACAAGCACTTGTAATTCAGGCGTTCGAATTAATCAACTGCAAGGAATATCGGAACTACAAATACAGAAGCACCGTTACATGCTCTGCATAATAAGCATTAGCAGAAAACACAACAAACACATAATTTCAAAATATTTCAACACCATTCGTAAAACATTCTCATTTCTGTTTCATACCCAAGAAAATCATTCCCAAAATGCTCCCAGGCCCAAAATTGTTTGGAAGTTTATGTTTGATGATGAAAACAAATTCCAATTTCCCAACACCACACCCCCCCCCCCCCCCCCCCCCCCCCCCAACCCAAAAGAAAAAAGAAAAAAGAAAAACAAAGAGAGAGTAAACTAAATAAGCTAGAGTTCATGGTCGAGAATTAACAGTTCCAAATTCTTTCCTTTCCCAAATTCATTATCAATATGAATCCAAACCTATCATTCTACACAAAGATCTACACTAAGAACCAAAACAAACCTTCCCAAAATTTCTTAACAACCACTTAAAGGGAACAATAAGAGCAAGGAAAGCAGTCGAGTATTACATTTTGAAAGCCTTGATGTAGATGCTGCCACCAGAGCCACCTCCACCTTTGGTCCCACCTTCACCCCCATCAGCCAGAACACCAGCATCCACCACAAGATACTCCGTAACCACCAGCTTCACCACCCCCGCCGCCATATCCGCCATAATCCACCTGGTCGCTGATCGACCCACCGCGGCTCCCAAAGCTACACGGCTTCTGCACCGACGACCACGCCCACGCGTAGGCGTCGCCGCCCCACACGTCCTCCGGCAGCTTCTTCTTGTCCCCCAAGCAGCACGCGCCCCCGGCCTCCGTGCCCGCCGCCCGCACCGTCTGTCCCCTGCGGCGTCCCACTCGTCTGTGGCGGCGGATCTCCCGCCAGCGCCGTCGTGTTCACCACCGAGCCGTTCAAAAAACTCGCATTGCTCGCCGCGAGCTCGAATCCCCCGGCCACAATCGACGACGAGTTCCCTAAGCTAAAAGTACCAGAAATGTTAACCGTAACAAAGCATCCAGGAACAGCGCAATGGAACCTCACCCCGGGCAGGATATAAAAATTGCCCTTCCCTTGTATGTACACATCGCCGGTGAGGTTCAAATCGTTCACTATCTGACACGTGGAGTCCAGCGAGCCAACGCCGCCGAGGTCGTCAACGCACGAGACCGACGGCCCGTGCGGCGGCGGCGGCGGCGGTGCCGGCGGCGAGTAATCCTGGTGAAAGAGGTTCCAATCCAAATCGGTTATGGAAAAATCCTCGGATGAGGCGGCGACGACAACGACGCCGGGTAAACTCGCCGCAAGGGCTGCGAAGAAAGCAACAATGGCGAAATAGAGAGAGGAAGGAGAGCAGCGAAGCCGAGGAGCCATTCACTGGCAGAGTCAGTCATTTAGATTGGGAGATTTGGTTCTGAAGTTAATCGGATTCGGAAACCCTAGCAGACCAGACGAAGAAACAACCATCGGAGAACAAAACTCCTTGGAAATTTCACAGAAATTTGCAGAAATCTTCCATTGCTCTGTCTCTTCTGAAAACCCTAGAAAATTTTGCTCTGCAAAAGATTACAGAAGAGAAGAAGAGGAGAGAAGAGAAGAGAAGAGAAGAAAAAAACCAGTGGGGGAAAAACAGAACCTTTATTAACTTTTTGGGGAAGGTAAGTGAGGTTTACGAATTTAATCACCTACGGTCGGGTTTACATGAGCTCGGTTTTATGGCCTTAAGTAATTGGTCTGATTCACGATTCTCTTATTAATCCTGTCGTTCCTCTCTACTAGACCCCTGTGGGACCCATGGTTGTCGGTTACGTACACGTGGGGATGAGCGTTCCTGATTACAGTTGTGTTGATTCTGAAAAAAATAATAATAATAAAAATTAGTGAAGTTCTGACAAGATAATAATTTCTTATCGATAAAGATAAATAGAAAAAACGAGACAAAGATAACGAAAACGACCAAACGACATCGTGTAAGCACACGGACAACAACTAACCTTTTGTTTGGTATAAGAAAACGACACCAAATGAGACACCGAGTTTTTTTTTTTTTCATTTTAATTTTTTTCAAAAATAATTCTCCTTAGCCGCTAGCTATAGGGATTAGGGAGTAGGATTAAACAGTGGAGAGTGCTACACACGCGCGGATGTGGAGCGTGTGGAAGGTAAATTCGAGACTTTGAGGGTGAAAAAGGTAAGGTCACAGGTCGAGGAGGTAGTTTCGTCACCTACAAGAAGTTTGACTTGCAATTTCAACGGGGGTGTGGATTCTGCTTGGTCCGTGACCGGATCTAGGGTGAAAAGGTCGTTGTCTTAACGGAATTGAGGGATTGTTCGGAAAATAAAAGGGAAATGGACACGTGTCGAAAGGGAAACAGACCACGCCAGTGGAAGCTGAGTCACCCAAAGGGCCTTTTTTCATGGTTTGGTTGGTGGAGTAGAGGAATGGTAAGCAAAGTGCGTCGTGAATATTATTGTGGATATCACGACTTTTTTTTTTTTTTTTTTCCCCCTTTATCCTTTTCTGTTTTTAATTTGGATTATTAGGAGTATTATTCGTTCTCTTTTTTCTTTTTCTTTTTTTCCCTTCTTTTTCCCGTTTGAAGAATAGGATTGTTCAATTATTATTTTTATATGGAGGCTTTGGTGGATTCTACTTGTAGTAAATTTTCTTTGCAAGCATTTGATACACTAGCTGCATTCAGATGTAATTTTTTTTTTAGTTTCAACTATTTACAATTTATTATTAAAATTTTATAGCTCAAATTTAAAATTCATAATTTTACAAATACAAATATATATAGGATATTTTTTTATATAAAAAATTACATAAAATTTCGATACACGCGAAATAAGGTCTATCTTGATTTTTTTTTTTAAATACATTTTAAGTTATTATACTCCTTTACTCTAGCCATTCAAACTCGTATATCAAACAGATAATAATTCAACTCAAATCTAACTCCTAAAAAACTTAATTCAAAACCGTACATCAAACTCATGCTTAATTATCACAACAAAATAAGAAAAGAAAACATTTAAATTTGATTGCATAGAAAGAATTGTGTTATTATCAAACTATATCCTATGTGAAAAGAATGTCATTTGTGATTGTATGTATGATCTAGTAATAAATCTAAATATGACTTTATTATAAAGTGCAATGTCTGAATCATCGCACTCTCAACTTTTATGTATTAAAACACTAGACGATCATCATCTTAGATACTATTGTGGAGACATTCAAAAAGAAAAATGAAATGAAATTGTCTGAAAAAAAGTCATACTGAAAATTAAATTAAGTTACTTTCTCTCTCTCTTTTTTTTTTTTTCCCCTCTTTGAACACCCTCTACTACTACAACTCCTTCTTCTTCATCTTTATCTTTTAGAGAAGTTAACAAGGTGTAATGTCTTTTTTCCTAAAGTTTTTGTGCAGCACTTGTTTATTAGTTGCAACGATATTTTAATTACTATGTTGTAGATGAATTAGTTTATGCATGTAAGACATTAATCCGGCATCTCATTTGCGAAGGGGTTTATCCAAAACTTTTCTTACAATTTTGAAAATGTCAGGAAATTATTTAATTTAGAAAAACAAATAAATTCTATAAATATTGAACTTGCGTCGAATTTATATGTCTTTTTCGTTCTTATGATATTTCAAGCAATCATAATTAATTTTTTTAAAGCATATTTAGTTCTTCAAATTAAACATTTAAAACATTAATGACTCAAGGGGCAAAGGGAAAGGCATATCCAAATTGAATTTTATTAAAGGTGATGATGAGGCTTAAGTGCCTTAAGACTTGAGAGTGAAAAGTGGGCCAACATGATTTTTTCTTTTCAATGGAAGGAAT
>BKCH01000943.1:0-25334 GCA_008635985.1 Ficus erecta | reverse complement strand
TTTAAGGACTAGTTATAAATTTTTATTAATTTTTCAGAAAAAAAGACAAAACTGATATGAAAAACTTAGATTCACACCTGTAATCTAAACGCACTATTAATCAACATGTTTTTTTTGTTTCAGTCATATCATCCCCACTTATTCTATATATTATCTTATTCGCGACGTGAACGGCTTGCAGGGACGGAAGCCATGTTCGCTGACCTAGGTCACTTCAACATCCCAGCTATTCAAGTAAGTAAAGCAATATTTAGTAAGAATTAATTAATGGCTAATAATTGATTTATTTATAATTCATTTGACTAATTGCCGCAATTAATTATATAGCTTTTGCTTGCAGCTGAGTTTTTCTTGCATCGTATTTCCTGCGCTACTAACTACTATGCCGGGCAAGCGGCCTACCTCCGCAAGTTCCCTGACGACGTAGCTGATACTTTCTACAAATCTATACCAGGTTATAAATTGTTTAATTTTCTACTAGTGCTAGGTGAACGAACAATTAGTAGTTCTAAAATCTTAATTTAGGCATTTCATAATGGTTTTCGAAAACGATCATAAAACCGGTAATGAAATACTCCATAGTTTTAATAAAATTTTGAGTAGGAGGATTAATTGGGGATTTAAGAATAGGCAGTGCCAACAAATTAGTTGGGATGTTATTTTTTTCCCTAATATTTAGTTATCTCCTCTCATTTATTTACTTAAGAATTATTTGCCATGCATAGTTTTTCAATGTATGGGCATAAAAAAAATAAATAAAATAAAATAAAAAACCCTTCATGCTAGGTGTCGTCTTTTGATTGAAAACGTCGCCTATCTTTCTGTCACCTAAAGTGTTTGTTTTTGTAGTAGTATATTAGGCTTAGAGCTTGTTTAGTAAGAGGAAAAGAGAGAGGCAAGGGGATTAGTATTTTAGGATGTACGATTGAATAAAGGATTTTAAATCTTTCAAAAAATTTCAATTTTATCTCTTTAAATATAGAGAGATTGGAGTAGAGAATCCATTTCAACAGCAATTAAAAAAAAAAAAAAAGATTGTCCAATTTTCTCTCAATTTCTTGCATCTAACAAGTTATATCTTTCTAATCCTTCTAATTTTCTTTCTCTCTAATTATCAAACATAACATTGATTAACTAATATATATTGTCATATGGTATAGTTTGTATCCAATTTTTTTGGTTTGTAGTTGTTTGACTTTTAAATTAAATTTTTTATTGACTTTTCCAAAAAAAATAAAAGAAATAAAAATCATGGGTGGTAAAAATTTAGTTTAGAATGGTGTTCCAAACAAATTAAGGCTAAGACCGTGCTTCATTATATATTATATTATATGTGTGGTGTGTGTGTGCAGACCCGCTATATTGGCCGACATTCGTAGTGGCAGTAGCTGCGTCTATAATCGCGAGCCAGGCTATGATATCGGGGGCGTTCTCCATAATTTGTCAGTCACTAAGTTTAGGTTGTTTTCCGAGAGTCAAAGTGGTTCATACCTCGGCTAAGTACGAGGGTCAGGTCTACATACCCGAGATTAACTACTTGCTCATGATTGCTTGCGTTATTGTCACTGCTTCCTTCAAGACCACCGAAAAGATCGGCAACGCTTACGGTAATTTAATCATTTATTAGAAATTATTATTATTATGCGAGTCAAATGTTAGTTTACATCTCTATAATAGTTCAATGATTCTAATTTTTCTTAGAAATTAGATCAAATGAAAGTTTTTTGACACATTTTTTTTTAAATGACTTTATTTTTTTGGTTTTAATAAATAAAATAGATGATGGTTATTAAATGATGGATAAATTACATTTTTCCTTCAAACTTCGAGCCTTGTCATAAAATGTCCCCCGAATTCAATTTGTAACATTCTTTTTCCCTAAATTTTGGACAAGTCTGCGAATTTTCTCTCTTAATTAAATTTTTGACAAAAAAAATACATATAACACTTGTTGGAAGTATCAGTTGGGGATATTAAGTATAGAATATCAAATGATAGACATTGATAGCACTATTGGCACCTGTTATACTTATTCAATATGAAATTACGTAGTTATCTATAAGATATAGACGTGGGAAAAATGACAATCAACCATAAATACTTACTCTTTTACCTTAATTATAAGCGTTTCACATTTAATATCTGCAACTCATACTTCGAACTAGTGTTGTGTGTATTTTTTTGTCAAAAAATTAATTAAGTGGGAAAATTCACAAACTTTTCTAAAGTTCAGAAGGAAAAAATGTTACAAATTAAAACTCAAAGGCATTTTATGACAATACCTAAAGTTCGGGGAGAAAAACGTAATTTATCCTAAAATGATTGATAAGTTGGTAAATCAATAATTAAATAGAAACTGATTGACCATTAAATTGCCAATCACTGATTTATCATTTTAACCATTATTATGAAAACAACTATTTTACTGATTTAACAAAACTTAAAACACTATTGAAAAAAAAATACTTAAAAAAGTCATTTTTTCATATCTCTAATTTTATTTAAGTGTTGATTGATTAATGGCATTATGTTTCCTTGTAATTATAATAATATGAAACTCTAACCTCCTTTTCTCTCTCTCTCTCTTCATTATATTTTACATTGAGTAATTCTCATACATTACTTATTTTCTAATCATTAAAATATATATATATATATATATAATAACATACAGGAATAGCAGTGGTGACTGTAATGGTGCTCACCACATGTTTAGTGACGGTAATAATGATAGTGATATGGAAGAGCATATGGCTGATTGCACTCTTCTTTGTGGTGTTCGGTTGCATAGAGGGGATATATTTATCATCAGTCATGTACAAGTTCACACAAGGCGGTTACCTTCCGCTGGTTTTTTGCATTTTTCCTGACGACCATCATGGGAATCTGGCACTACGTCCACAAGGAAAGATACATGTTTGAGCTCAGGAACAAGGTCTCCAGTGATTATGTAAAACAAATTGCCGGAAACCCTAGCATAAACCGGGTTCCGGGAATGGGGCTTTTGTACTCGGAGCTAGTACAAGGAATTCCTCCGATATTCACCCACTACATCTCTCACATCTCGTCCGTTCACTCCGTCCTGTTGGTGGTCTCCATTAAGTCGATTCCCGTTAGTAAAGTGGAGCCAGAAGAGCGGTTTTGTTTCGGCAAGTGGACCCGAGGGAGTATCGGATGTTTAGGTGCGTCGTGAGATACGGCTACAACGACATGATTGGGGAGACTACTGAGTTTGAGCGTCAACTAGTGGAACAGCTGAAGGAGTTCGTCCGCCAACAGGATTTGCTCAATATCGAGTTTGAGCATAAACCAGAAGCAGAAGCAGATGCAGAACAGACGGTGCAGGAAAGTATCGATACTAGTATTGGGAAACAGAAAGCGAGGCGATCTTCTACGCCAACAGTTCATGTGGAAGAAGCGCTAGCTGTAGCATCGACATCTCGTGTTTCAAATGTGTCATCGGGTTCCTTCCGCTCTATGAATATTAATGCATCGATATCTCAAGTTTCGTCCGGTGACTCCTTACGAACAGTTAATAGCAAGTCGGCCGATTCATCAAGTAGAATAGTAGAGGCTGCGCCAGTGGTGCCTGCCCGACCGGGGGTTAGTGAAGAAGAGAGTGCGGTTCATTGAGCATGCAATGGAGAAAGGAGTGGTCTATCTCTTGGGAGAGACGGAGGTGGTAGCGGCTCGCAACTCGTCCTGGTTTAAGAAGATTGTCGTCGACTACGCCTATAGCTTCTTGAGGAAGAACTTCAGGCAGGGAGAGAAGGTAATGAAAATCCCCTCAACCAGGCTTCTCAGGGTTGGAATGACATATGAGATTTGAGATTTTTTTTTTTTAATTCATTTCCAGTATTTGTAGTTCTTCTAGCAAAAAAAAAAAAAAAAATCTCTCTCTTTTTTTTTTTTCCCTCATGATCAATTTATCTGTTGTATATTGTGGTCATATTGTGTGATGAATAAATTTCATGTCAATGGTTTTGAGTGATTGCAAACCATGTTATATATGTCGTATAGAGTTTGTTTGGTCAATTAACGTATCCATTATTGATGAATAATAGTTAGTGTTATTTTCATATTTCGCACCTTCTAAACTTTAAAACACGTTTTCATTTTTGTCCTCTTATTATTAAAAACTTCCAATTTACTTCTTCAGGTGTGAATTAATCTAATTAACTTAATTCCCTTCTATGGCGATCACAAAAAAAAAAAAAAAAAAAAAAAAAAAAAAACCCTAACTCCCTTCTATATATCAAATTTTCAACTTAAAACAAATATATATATATATATATATATGTCACCTAAAGCGGCTAAACATAGATTTAACAGTAATCTTATCATAAACAGTCATTGTTCACTATTTAAGAAAGATAAAACTCAAAATAATAATAAAAAAAAAGTGCCAGCCGTGCTAGTCTACATAGCGTTGGGATAATTAGGTTCTTCGGGTGTTGAAATTCTTCTATTCTATAAGGAAATAAATCTCAAAATTTCTCTGAATTACTGTTTCTTTTAATGAAAATTCTAATATATATGATTTCAAGAGGGACTAATATATAAAGTTTATGGCAATGAAGTTGGAAGATGCTGGGGTAAAGTGAGAATGGGTGTTAAGTTGAATCTAAATTGTTTTTACACCTATAAGGCATTAATATTCTTCTTCATTATGGATTAAGAAGTGGGTTTAATTTACAATATAAGATCTATATTAAAATCCGCTATCTATTATTTATGATGTTTAATACCGATGGTGTTTCCAAGCATTTTTAATGAAAGAAGACTCAACAACTTATAGGACGAGTATACTTTTTGAACGTACGCGGTCAAGTTACTATCATTAATTTCAAAACTATAGAAGATAACAATCCTTCCACTCTAAGGTTAAAACAATCCATATTTACGAACGACACCACTTTTATTTGTAATTAATTATTAGTTAATTACATATCATGTGTCTTGCTTTGATAATTACTCTTTAGTTATTGGATATTAATTAATTTAACTAATTTGACGGTCATGATTTGATGCTATAGCTACCCTGTACGGCTCGTAGGAGTTTAGTGATAATCGATCTTTTTTTTTTTCTTTTCGTCTGTGTTTTTTGGATTCCTGTTTTTGTATTTTCTTTCTGTTTTTGAGTACTTGTCTTGACTCTTTATCTTGTCATTGAAGGAAATCGTCAGCAGCTAAAAACAAAAACAACAAAACAAAAAGATTTTATATAAACTCGTGAACTCATACGCAGTAACCAGGCATTCCTGAGCAGTTTTCCTTGAGGTTTGTGCAAGTTAGTTAGTTTACAAGTTTGTCTCTATATCATTGCATACTAATGTTTGCCAATTTCGGACGCCATGATCTTATTGTTCCGGCGAAGTTGACATGGAAGACCGCTACGCCGGCAACGGAGATCCGAAGAGATCAGAGGAGCCCGCACAACAACAACTTCGCGTGGCGTTCGAAATCTTGTTCATTGGATCGTGTGAGATTCATTTAGAGGACCGTGACTCTGGCGACATGCATAGAGAAGACAGAGGAGAGAGCATAGGGAGGAGGAGATAGCGGAAAGATAAGAGAGAAATTAAGGGTTAAAATAACTGAATTTGACTCACATGTTCCTTAATTTCTGTTTCTTTTTGTGTCCCCTAATAATATCAGACTGTCATTTAAAATATTTCTGACTGTCACTCTATTTTACTCCATGTGGCACTAGATATTTGAGATATTTGGAAGGGAGAACGCTGTTTCTAAGCTTGAATTGATTTGTTTTGCACAAATCAAAAGTTTTTAAAATAAATGCTACTTTTGTCAAATACGAGGACAACTATATATATGGACTATTATACTTAGGGATGTAATGAGGTGTGGCAAGGTGTGTATGCCCCACCTGCATACCACCCTTTTTACCGTTATATTCACCTAATTTAATGTAGGGCGGGTAATCTCCACTAGGGGTATTACACATATACCCTACCTATTTACCCATTAATAAATATAAAAAAAAAACACACAAAAACAAATTTTATTAAAGTTTATATAAAATTTAATAATATAATCACAAATGTAACAGAAAATAAAACTGAAATCTTAAGAATAAATCCAAATTCCAAGAATCTATAGACTAAATTCATTAAAAAAAAAACTAAAAAGCTCTACCGTTCTTGAGATTGTTGGATTTGGACGGGAAGGAGAAGGCCATGATGCGGACGACGAAAGTGTTAGACGATTTTTCGCAAGGATGGTTGGATGAACATAAGCGAGAGAGAAATTGTAGAGATGATCATCAGGTTGGGAAAGACTTTACGAGCACGATGCTTTCTGTTCTTGATCAATATGAGGAGATTCGCTCGGACTTATGGTTCGGATAAGACAAACAAAGCTACATGTCTGGTATGTTTCTCCTTTCTTTTCTAGATTCCCCTTTTACATAATTTATTCATTTTTGCCTAATTAGAAGATCTCAAGCATTACAACGACCCAAAGTTGGAGCAGGGTCCTTGATGATAGCAACGAGATACAATCCTAAGTGCAATGAAGGAGGAGACCTAGGAAAGGCTTCTTGACCGCTACACCAGAACCTCGGTGTTGATTATTATTATTCAGTCTTTATTTGGTTCTCCGGTTTGGCCCAAAATTTTCATTTCAGTTTTTTTTCCCCTGAAATGTCATAAAATTTATAATTAGTTTTTTAAAATTAAAGTCAAACCAATTTCAACATAATTCCATTTTAAATCAATGCACCAAATGTACCATTATTATTTTTGATTAGCATAAACTAAACATTTCATATACGACAGAAAAATACCCAAGTGGGATAGACGGCGAGGTTTCAAAAAAGAAAAATACTAGGATATATCAGTGATGTTTAATATCACATTAATAGAGAAATGGACTCCACTAGTGGATCACATGTTGTGGGACTCATCTTTTATTAGTGAGTGATATTAAATATTATTGATGTTCTCTTGTATTGTTCTAAAAAAGCACGTGCCTAGTTTCGTGCTCAATGAACTAATTATTAATAGTCACATATATAAAATATCAATTTTTGGAAACAATAAAGACAAATCAAGGAATACCATTAGAATCTAATAAAAAAATATTACTCTCTTATGCTAAGTTTTATCCAAAAAGACAACTCATCATTGTCGTCACCATTTGCGAGTCCCTTAATCAACAACAATGGAGTTTCTTCTCGTCATCTAGACAACATGACTGCCATAATTGGTTTCTTCACCATACTATTGTTTCTCTACTTAGTCCAAATCAGGAGACGTACAAAAAACGGCACAAAAATAGAACCACCTGGTGATCTTTATGAAGAAGTTTACATGGTATCTCTTTCTAATGTTTCTCATCAACCTAGTGTAGTCTTTTGGGTCAGAAAAGCCCTTTATGGTCTCAAAGCGGCACCTCGAGCCTAGTTTGAGAAGTTTTTTACAGTGATTACTTCGCTTGGCTTTCGCTCTAGTCATCATGATTAGCTTTGTTTGTCATATGTATTGGTGCGGGTTGTATTCTTCTGTCTTTATATGTTGATGATATAATTATTATTGGTGATGATGTTGACGGGATTGCAGCACTGAAGATTGAGTTAGCTGGTTGTTTTGCCATGAAATATCTGGCTCATTATATTATTTTTTGGGCATTGAGGTCGTCTATTCTCCGAAAGGTTATCTTATCTTCCAATCAAAATATATAGCTGATATTATTTGAGAGTGCACGTTTTACTGATAATAAGATTGTTGATATATCTCTTGAGACTAATGCTCGGTACTTTTCTTCTGATGGTCCTCCTTTATCGGATCATAATTTATACCACACTATTGTTGGCAGCTTGGTTTATCTCACTATCACTCGACCAGATATTGCACATGCGGTTCATATAGTCAGCCAATTTGTTACTGCACGTACTACAGTTCATTGGGCTACAGTTCTTCGCATTTTGAGGTATCTTCGTGGTACTCAGTTTTAGAGTTTTTTACTTCTACCTACTTCGTCCTTAGAGTTATATGCTTACTCTGATGCTAATTGAGCTAGTAATCTAACAGATTGCAAGTCCATAACTGGCTCTATATCTTTTGGGTGACTCTCTTATTTCTTGAAAGAGTAAAAGCACGACGTTATTTCTCGATCTTCCACCGAAACAGAATATCGTGCCATGGCTTCTACTACTTGTGATAGTTTGGCTATATCGGTTGCTTACAGATATGGGTGTTTTTCTTCATCAACTTACTCCCTTATATTATGATAGTCAAATTACTATTCAGATTGCCCCCAATTCAGTGTTTCATGAGCAGACCAAACATATTGAGATTAATTGTCATGTCACTCGACATCATTATTAACTTGACACCATCGCATTGCCTTAAAATTATTCTTCTATACAGATTACTGACATGTTTACCAAGGCATTTACCGCTTCAAGTTTTCATTTCTCATTTGGCAAACTCTCAATGCTACTTGCAGCAGCATTGTGAGTTTGAGGGGGATGTTAGATTATATAGTTTTATAATTATTTTATTGCTTGTTTCCTATTATTATTAGGTTCCATTTTTTTCAAAAGTTAAATGATAGATTAGTCCTTTATATTGTCTAATTAGCCTATATAACCTCTTTTGATATATTATTTTGATTCATTGATTGGAATAAAAGAAACCCTAATTTTCTATTGTTTTCAAATTGGTTCTTGATTTTTTACACCGAGATCACTTATGGCCTCTAAATGACGCACTTGGTGATGGCTGGCTTTTTTTCATGCATTTGATGTTTTAACCGATGGGCCGGTCGATATGATAGCTAACTTTGGACTGTCAAACCTCGCATGTCTCTTTCTCTCTATGAGTGAAGTTAGACTAAACCCCAAACCAGGACGTATGATCATGATCTGCATAGTTTTGGGGACATATTTTGAGGTGCTTTGCATAGTTCCCATGTTTTAACTTCTATTGCGTCAATGAAAGCAAATATGTCCGGTTTCCTTTCAAGTACTGGTCTTTTGAGATGCTTTGCATAGTTCTCATGTTTTAACTTCTGTTGCGTTAATGAAAGCAAATATGTTGGCTTTCCTTTCAAGTACTGGTCTTTTGAGGTGCTTTGCATAGTTCCCATGTTTTAACTTATGTTGCATCAATGAAAGTAAACATGTCCGCTTTCCTTTCACGTGGTCTTTTAGGTGCTTTGCATAGTTCCCATGTTTTAACTTTTGTTGTGTCAATGAAAGCAAATATGGCCGGTTTCCTTTCAAGTACTGGTCTTTTGAGGTGCTTTGCAGGTTCCCATGTTTTAACTTATGTTGCGTCAATGAAAGTAAACAGGTATGCTTTCCTTTCACATGGTCTTTTGAGGTGCTTTGCATGGTTCCCACGTTTTAACTTTTGTCGCGTCAATGAAAGTAAATATGTCCGATTTCCTTTCAAGTGGTCTTTTCAAAAGAGAAGAATAAGAAAAGTCTTGGGTTGCAAGACCAAACTTACACCAGCAATTCTATACGGAACTCAAATGTGGGATTCACTACCTTTTTTTTTTTTCTTTTTTTGAGAAATGCCCAAAAAGCTTACGTATCCGGAATATTGTCTCGTGATTTAGATAAGTTCAAGGAAAAAAAAATGAATCATGTGTCAAATATCCTAAATATGTGTATTAAAAGAGCTATATTTTCACAATTTTACTTGTTTCGTTCCACCAGATTGTTTTTTCATAGATAAAGGAAATAATCATAGAGGATTAGTGATATCAATACATACTAAAATATTTAATTAAACTGATACCTATTAATAAGCCCATCTTCTATCAAATTCCCATTTAGTATTACTAAAAGAAAAAAAAATTACAATAATGTTTGTAAAGAGGGAGAAATAAAAACAGCCAAAAAAAAAAAAATAGTCAGAGGCTATAGTTTAAGAAAATTGAGTATAAACTCTAGTCTTGGAAGCAAGTCTCGAATATATCTCATTAAATACTCCAATCAAATTTCTTTTCAATTTATCACATTCATCAATTATGTTCCGATCAATTCTAAATAGGAAATATATAAATGTTCTTTCTGTCGTGTTGGATCATTCTAAGACTAAATATGGCAAAGTTTAATTAGGACATATCCAATTATAAAATTCTATATATAGAAATTATATTATTTTCTAGCCCTTCGATTGAGAGAAATATAACTATATATAGCAAAACAAAGTTTAATTTGTCCCCAACGGCACGTAAGCGTTAGCCATGTAGTCAGAACGTTTTAAACAACAAAGACTTATAATTCAACAATAGTTCTGATGTGTCAGTACAAAAGAAGAACAAACAAACCATAACAAAGGGTCATAAAGAAACGTATCCAACACCCAACTTACATAAATATATATATATATATATATATATATATCACTAAAGATAAACTCCAATTTCCTCATCAACAGACACCTATACCCTCCATTAATCCCACTCCCATGCCGTGGCTTGTTGATAACGATTTCCACCGCTCGAGCCCGAGTAGTCACTCTAATTTATATGACCCAGAAATTTAGCCAAAAGGAACTGCTCAAAATCTTTGCAAAAATGGCTTCTCCACATGATCTAACAGCTATCACTGTAGGACTAATATTATGTGCTACAGTCTCATGAGTTATTGTTTATCACGAATGAGGGAAGTTGGCAAGGGCAAAACACCACCTCAAGCCTTGGGAGGTTGGCCGTTATTTGGTCACCTTCCCTTGTTGAAAGGTCCTAAGCCTTCCCACATAACTTTGGGTGCCATGGCTGACAGATACGGACCCATCTTCGCTATCCGAGTCGGAGTTCATCGAGGTTTGGTAGTGAGTAGTTCGGAGATGGCCAAGGAATGCTTCACCACCAATGACTTGGCCTTAACCTCACGTCCGAATTTGCTAGCCGCGAAGCATTTGGGATACAACTACGCCATGTTTGGTTTGGCACCTCACGGGCCCTTTTGGCGCGAGATTCGCAAGATAGCCACGGTCGAGTTGTTATCAAACCGCCGGCTTGAGATTCTCAAACAAATACGAATCTCCGAAGTGGCCACTTTCTTGAAAGAGCTACACAACCATTGGACAACCAAGGGGAATAGTGACGATCCTAATTCGAGCCTAGTTTCGGTGGAGATGAAGCAACGGTTTTCGGACTTGACTCTCAACGTGATTCTAAGAATGGTTGCCGGGAAGCGTTACTCTGCATATGCGAATGACGTCGATGATGTGAAAAAAGCACGGCTGATTCAGAAGGAACTAAAGGAGTTCTTCAATCTAATTGGGCTGTTTGTACCGGGGGATGCCGTTCCTGGTCTCGGGTGGCTGGATTTAGGCGGCTATGAGAAGGCCATGAAGAAAACTGCAAAGGAATTGGATGGTATTATTGGTGAATGGCTTGAGGAGCATAAGCGGAAGAGAGCATTACTGAATGACGAAGAGAGAAAAAGGAACATGACTTCATGGATGTGATGCTTTCTGTACTTGATGGTCCAGGGCTTGGGGGTTTTGACGCTGATACAATCAACAAGGCAACAGTTTTGGTATGCATTTTTGTTTTTTTTTTTTTTTTGGTTTAATAATTATTTTTTTAGTGTGGCTGATCCATGAAATTTGACATCAGTTTAGATTAGATTTCTAACAATTATTGTGAAAGACTGGTTCGTCATTCAGCCCTCATATTTGATGAACATCGCACGGAAACTGTCAAGCCCACGATCAATTGTGGCATCGTGTAATGAAAGCTTTTTACCCTTTGTGGGGTCCTTTCGTAAGTCTTAAACGAAGAGCATCGAGATAATGATCCTACGTATTTTATTGAAATGTTGATCTTAAACATTATCATTTTGTGCTGTAGGTAAGGAGTTAAGGAGTAGATTCCCAACATCTACAGTTTGGCGCCCATCGTGGGCGCCATTGTTAATTTCTTTATCAATTAATCTCGATTAAAATTTGACAGTAGACTCCCAACATTTACAATTACTTTCGTTTATTAACTTTTGAAGATATTAGAGTGATGGGAGGGAATTAAAGCACATTCCCGGATTTTTAATAATTTAATAAGTTATTTTTAATAATTTAATAAGTTCATGATGGAGTTCAGTTAAAACTGTAGTTGGTTTTTTCTTTTTAATTTAATTTTTTTTGTTGGTCAGATTTCCTTTTTTTTTTCTCTCTTTATAATAAATTTGAGTGGAAATTTTAGTGTTCTTCTTTTTATTTATTTATTTGTTAATTATTTTAAAAAAATTATCATCGAGTTGGAATTTTTATGTTGAGGTGTTAATTAAGTCTTTCAACAAGCAAGAATAATGAGTATAAGAAAGTATTACTTATATGAATATGATAAATATAAATTTATACTGACAACTTGAGGCTTTTTTGCAACTTGGTTTTTTGGAGTAAAATTGGATTTTCTATAAAAATACAAGCTACCACGTACTATATAATTCCACGTAAAAATGTACAAAAAGATATAATTTTTTCACGTGCCCATATTTGTTCTACTTATTTTAGTGCTCCCAAGAAGTAGCATTAATTGTTTTGAGAGAACATATATATTTATATATATATATATATTTTTTTTTAAAAACTGAATTGAATTAAACTTGCAGAACTTGATTGCCGGAGGCAGCGACACCACCGCAGGAACCCTAACATGGGCACTGTCCCTGTTGCTGAATAATAGCCACGTGCTGAAAAAGGCTCAAGACGAACTCGACAGCCACGTAGGCAAGAACAGAGCCGTGGACGAGTCCGACATGAGCAAGCTGACATACATCCAAGCCATAGTCAAAGAGACACTCCGCTTATACCCCTCGGCGCCACTCTCGGCTCCACATGTTTTCCATAAGGACTGCACCGTTGGCGGCTACCACGTCGCCGCCGGGACTCGGCTGATCACGAACCTCTGGAAGATTCAAACCGACCCTGTCTCGTGGCCCGACCCGTTAGAGTTCAAGCCCGAGAGGTTTCTCACGACCAACAGAGACGTAGACGTTAGGGGTCGGCATTTTGAGCTGATCCCGTTTGGTAGCGGCAGAAGGGCGTGCCCTGGCACTTCTTTTGCCCTCCAAATGGTGCAGTTCACGTTGGCTAGGTTTCTACAAGCGTTCGAGATCGCCACGCCTTTTGATGCTCCAATTGACATGACGGAAAGCTTTGGACTAACCAATAGCAAAGCAACTCCGCTTGAAGTTGTCGTCATGCCTCGCCTGCCTGCTCAGCATTATGCGTAATTTATATAGTGTATGTGTAATATGTAAAATAAAGCAGCAATATATATATATATATATATATATGTTATCCAAATAAATTGTACGTTTGTAAAGAACAATTTATATAAATACGTGAATGTATATGATGTCCGTCACCGGTTATTTTGGATGTGTGTGACACCACTATATATATATATATATATATAGTCAATAAACGAAGACAAATTCGAATGAGACTGCATGATTGTTAATGGCTCTTTAAAGTAGCTAGAAGACGTGGATATTGCGAGAAAGCAAAATATACGGTTAAAAGTTTTTGATAAAATACAAGACTTTTTTTATTATTATTATATGAATGAGAGTGAAAATATAATACGTTAGGAACTTGCCTTTTAGCTAGAACTTTTATTTTATGAATGAGAATCAAAATATAATACATAAGTGTGTTCAGTCAAATGAAATCTCGACCGTACATTTATAGTCTTTTTTTTTTTCTTTTTAAAATCATCTAAAATTATATAAAGTGTACACTTCTGCATGTTCATTTGACTCTCAAATTTAAACCTTCATTTGACTCTCAAATTTGAATTCAAAAACTGTATGTTAGTTTTGGTGTTTTTTTGAAAAATCGACAAGTATTTTAACTAATTTTTAAAAAATCAACGGGCTACAATTTAAAATTTGCATTTCTAACTAGTAAACCAAATGCACCCTAGCTAAGTTTTGTTTTATTTTATTTTATTTTATTTTTCCAACTCACAACTCACAATAAAGAAAAGATAAGCACAAATGATATTTCTACCTCTCCATCAAACCAATACACCGCGCTAACACTGCCTAGGACAACAACCATGGACTTGGCTCTGTACTCATATTCTTCTTCTTCCTACAACCTGCTTACCTTTCTGCTCATAATCTTTCTCCTCTCCCTGCGATGGATATCAAAGAACTCCGCCCATAGAAACACATCCGAAAAGAAGCTGGCACCTCCGGAGCCAAGCGGTTCATGGCCGCTAATTGGCCATCTTCTCCTCTTAAGAAAGCCCCAACCTTATAAATTTTCAAATGACAAACTATTTTTTCACCTCTTTATCAAAACAACACCGCAAAACACAGCCTAGAAACAAACAAACTAATTAGGCCTTGTTTGGCCATGAATTTAGTTTAAACTAAACTGTACTTTTTTTATCATGTTTTTTGTCTTTTTCCCCAAAAAGTTGTTTGTCTTTTCTGAAAATTCAAAAAAATTTACTATTTAAACTTACAAATCTTAACTCAAACTTACACACCAAACACCCCCTTAGAACCACAAAATTAAAGTGTACAAGTGATTGAAAAAAAGATCTCACATCAAATCAGGAGCCAGCGACTTTGTCTGTTCACGGCCAACCTTTTTGGTACCAAATTCAAATATATTGCGGACCACATTACAAGTAGTCCGAATGATCATACTAGCAGTGGGAAATTTCTTTTTACCAAAAAAAAAAAAGTGGCAAATTCGAATATTATTTCCTAACCATGGTCGACTTGTTGCACAATATTCAACTTCTTCTTTCTACATCATCTTTGTCAAAGAATTACGGCCACAGAAACACAGCAAAAAGAAATTTAGAACCACTTCTGTCTATAACTATGGCAGAATGTCTTTCTAGAAGATCGTCAGCAATTAAAACTGGATAAAATTGTTGGTCGGAATATGTATATA
Source organism: Ficus erecta (assembly GCA_008635985.1). Lineage (NCBI taxonomy): Eukaryota > Viridiplantae > Streptophyta > Magnoliopsida > Rosales > Moraceae > Ficus > Ficus erecta. The sequence continues at coordinate 10,431 of BKCH01000943.1, read as the reverse complement.
TATGTGTGTGTGTGTGTGTGTGTTCTGAAAACTGGATAAAAAGCTTCATATTATAATATGCTTAATTATGTCCAATTAATTAGGTATACAGCTGGAGTGATCAGAGATGAGATAATGATCGGTACCTTTCAAGTGTAACTTAGGTATATTAATCTCCTTATAATTATAGACACATTTACATGTCCAAATTAAGATCTAATTTTATACTAATTAGTAGTCCAATATTTATGTAGTAGAACCATATAATTGCATTAAAAATATTTAAACTTATTGTTTCACATGCGTGTATTACAGTAATTGTATATATTTTAAGTACTACAAGCAAGACAAAAGAATCAGGTTCATAAGTCATCATTTATCCCAAAAAAAGAAAAAAAAAAAAAAAAAAAGTCCATGTCATGATCAAAGGGAATCTCAACGAACCACGCTTATCGCATGATTGGCGTGTTCCCGGTAAAAACTTTTGATCATTAGCTAAAAATTAATGGAAATCTTAGTATAAATAATTAATATATTCACTAGGATGGATAAAGTAGTCTATTTAAGGGTTGGAATTTTGTTAATTCACCCGAATTTAGTCATCCCTTTCTCTAAATATAAGACCGGTTCAAAATTTCTCTCGGAAAATTATTTGCAAATAAATTTATCGTTAAATAATTATATGTAGTCCATAGCATTGGAATGGAGTCGGGAAGGTATTAAATGGGGTTGTGAATTCGATCTCACTTGTAATTATCATTTTTTATTTGTTATGTTTTATTTATACGATATGGAGCATGCTATAACATGCCCTTTTCTTTTTTATAAATAAGAAAGGAATAATGTTAAAAGGCATCATGTTTACATATAGCATGTAGTTCATACACAAAACCTAATCTTATTAGTTATGGTGTTTGACCTCATTAAAATATTTTTCATAGAAAAAAAAAAAAAAAAAGTCTATGTTAAGAAAATTACGCAAATTTAAAATATTTTTGAATGTTGATTTTTCTCAGAAAACCTAAGTAAGTAAGTAGATAGCAGGAGAGACTTCTTGATAACGTGCTTCACCTTGAAAAAATGCTTGGATATCTTACGTACACGGACACAAATATATGTGAACTTACTCATCTAATCATTTGAATTGTGAGGAAAAAGACAGCGCCTAGAATCTATTGCAAGTTGCAACCAAACGAGGAATTAATACATGCTACAACCTGTTTTGCCAACTTTGACAAACAATTGCTGATTAAAAGGCCGACACATTATTTTAGTTTGCACACGCAAGCACAAAAGCCGATAGAAACATAAAGCCTTATTTTTTGCTTATTAAAAATTAAAAAAAATACTAACAACACCAACTTTAATCCCAATTTTTAAATATCAATTTATATGATATATAAGTTGTCGTTTTTTTATTGGCAAGTTTTTAAAGCATTGCAATATCAATTGACTACATCTACCAATGAAAATGTGATACGTGGATTGCTACTAAAAAAATTAGGATTAGAGTTGGTATCACTAGCACTATTCAAATAAATTTTGAGCATTATTAAAGAGTATTAATGGTGATATATAGTACCACAAATAAATAAAGAATTGATCTTATATTCTAAGGCCTACTCTTAATTAATTATAATGTTTAACACCAAATCATTTTTTTGAAAAAAAAAAAATTTACAGCACTGTCATTATTCTTCACTTACACACACTCTATCGTCCACAATTAAATGGGCCTCACTTCTTCAAAATTGATTTCACTCTTCCCTCCCTTTTCCATAGGGTTATATATAATTAAGAATGCTAAAAATTTAAATTATATATAAATATATAAATATATTTTTTATAATGGTGAATATAAGTGGGGTAAATGCGGGTATGAGAAGCTTTCGCACCCCGGTAGGGGGTTAATCTTAACCTCATACCCATATATTATCCTCCATACTCATCCCTAATGGAATGGGTACCCACGGGTACCCCTACTTGTGGATAAAAATGTCATCCCTAATTATATTCCTAAGAGTTTCTTTTACTCCACTTTCTCTCTTTGAGGAAGAAACAACGCTAAGAATGTCAACCAACCTTGACAATTATGCTACAAGTAAGCCAACCTATGGTTTGTTGGCACTACAATGGATCACTTCCCTCACACAGGGGCTCACAACATCACAAGGAGCAATCCAGCGTCGCCCTCATGGCACCGCGAGGCACACGACTAAGGCCAATATGTTGTCACCTAGCGAGGGCTCAGGTTATCAAGACTAGTTTTTTGGACATGGATCTAGCCAGATCTGATGACGAAGTGACTTTTTGTGTGTCGGAGAATGCGTTGTTTCATCATGCAAGTCTTCCCGTGGGATCTACCTTGCTGCATGCTCGCCTAATTATTTCATTCGATCATCTTTTTTCTTGATGAGTATTACAGTTAAATACCACTGGTAAGCTTGGTAGCAGCCGGATATTTTTGGTAAATTGACTGACTACTTTCAATGACACAGTAGGTTACCATTGGTGATACGGTATATTACCATCAGCACAAAGGTAAATTGTCGGTTACTGTCAGTAACTTGGAATGATATTTATTAAAGGTGGCCTTGATATGGAGAATAACACCTAAATGACACAAATTTAAATATCATTATACCACATAATACAATTTGACATTAGATCAACATGACATAAAAATAAAACTAAAGTTTGTCATGTACTGTTCAAGAGAAAGAAATTTGTGTATGTCATTCATTGGATTAAAAAAAAAAAGTGATTATTTGGGTACTTTTTCTTTGATATTTTGAAATTTCATATCTGCTATTAATTTATCACAAATTTTTTTTTTGTTTAATAACAAAGATCAATGCATACATAAGATTTGATTGTGGGATTTGCCTCTAAACCCCTCCATAATATAAATTTTGTGGTAATAAAAAGTAGTCTAAAAATGAATAAATACTTTATTTTTATTTTTATTTTTATTTTTTTAGTTTTTGCAATGTGGGACCTTTTGAGTACTCATTTTCAAAATACAATTTCTTTACAGTACAAATGTACAAGGTTCGATGATCCTTGACTAGTGTAAAAAAATATGTAAATTAGGTTAATTAATTAAAAAGGTGTTCGGTGTTTATCAATTAAAAAAAATGTACAATGCCATTAAAAGCCAACTTCTTCTCTCTCTCTCTCTCTCCTCTTGTGTGAACTTTTCTTCCTATTAAAGAATTTTGGATCTTAATCCTGATTTTTCATCCTAATCCTAATATTATATCTTCGTCCCCTTGGAGTTAGTGTTGTGGTCTCTTTTTCGTCGAAGTTAATTATTCCCTTTCTACTATGCTTTGTTTCTTAGTTGGCATGTTGTTAATCGTCTCTTGGATTCTCAGAATCTCTTCATTAGTTGTCGGTGTAATCAAGTTTAGCATTGCAGGAAAAATATATAACGAACAAAAAAATGATTATAAAGAAAAGAGAAATTACTTGTTTAATATAACATAATATTACGTTACATTATATTGCAAATATGTACAGAAATAAAACAACCCTATTACACATTGACCTACACTAGTATTTTTTTTTTTTTTAAAGAGACCTACTTGAAAATGATATATTAGTACTATTTAAGAATAATGTTAGAGACATCAACTGTAATCCCAAAAATTTTAATATTAATTCACATTTTATATTTTTATCGATAAATATAATTAATTAATGTGATAATATTTTAAACACTTACAATAAAAGAAATGATTTATATTTCACATAAATTAGTATTTAAAAATCGATATTAAAGTGGTGTCTATGATATTATGAGTTAATGGACTGAAGAAATTCTTTTCAACGGATATGAATTAAAATTACTACACAACAAACACTGACATCTTCCTTGTTCCTTCATCGATTTATATATGTTTTTTTTTTTTTTTTACTTTAAATAAACTAATATTATAATCGGGTTTAATTCTTTTTTATAGTTAAGAGTTCAAAAAATAATGAATAAGGAACCCAGCTGGCCGACTTCACCACCCCCTTCTCTTTCCGAATCGACATCTTCGACGGAAAGACCGACGACGGACTCGCCTTCCACCTTGCTCCGGTCGGCTACCCTCATTCCTCCCAATTCAGCAGGCACCTACTTTGGCCTACTCAACTCCACCACCGTCTCCGACGTATCCCGCAACCAGATTGTCATGGTCGAATTCGATTCCTACCCGAAAGCTCCGCCGGCCACGTGGGACCCGCAAGAACAGCACGTCGGCATCAACCTCAGCTCCATAGCTTCCGTTGCTTACGCCGGCTGGGATGCGACGGCGAACAGCGGGAAGACGGCTGACGTGTGCGTGTCGTATAACGCCACGAGGATGAACCCCACCCTGGCGTGGTCGAACGAGGAAGCCGGCGCTGATCCGGCGAGCAAGTCGGGTGGTTTTGTTTCTTATGTTGTTGATTTGAGAACAATTCTTCCCGAGTTGGTAAGCGTTGGGATATCTGCTGCTACGGGGCTGGACAGTGAAGGACATGTTGTTAGTTCGTGGGAAATTCAGGTCAAGTTTGGAATTGGATATTCCGAATAATGATAATTGATAAGAAGATCAAGAGAAATTGGAAACAGATTTTTGGCGGAAATAGCAATACTGGTTATCCTGGCTTGTGTCTTTGTTTTAATGCTGTTGTATTGGTTCGTGAGAAGGAACAAATGTTTGAAGAACGAAACTTCTCTTGTCTCCGTTAAAAGAGATTTAGAGAGAGGCTATCCATCATTACCTAGGAAATTTACTTACCAAGAACTAGTGAACGCAACCAATGGTTTCGCAGATGAAAGAAAGCTTGGTCGAGGAGGGTCGGGGCTTGTCTACAAAGGAACGTTGAGTGATTTAGATCGACAAGTTGCGGTGAAGAGAATCTTTGCAGAATCGGAGCATTCGGAAAGAATCTTCTTCAACAAAGTGAAGGTCATAAGCCGCATTATGCATCGGAATCTAGTACAATTTGTCGGATGGCATCAAGAGGAAAACGAGTTCTTACTTGTTTATGACTACATGCGCAAAGGCAGCCTTGATATCATCTTTTTCGGTGATAGGAAGACTCTGCCGTGGGGTGTGAGATACAAGATAGCACTAGGCTTAGTCTCGGCTCTCAACCATCTTCATGAAGAAGCAGAGCAGTGCGTTCTTCACAGTGACATCAAGCCCGCAAATGTACTGTTAGACACTGATTTCAGCACCAAGCTCGGCGATTTTTGGGTGGCCAAGTTTGTAGACCCTCAGCTGCGAACTGATCGGATGACAGCGGTGGTGGGGACTTTCGGTTACCTGGCTCTGGAGTACGTGAGCGTAGGCAGAGTCAGTAAAGAATCAGACATGTATATCTTTGGAGATCGCCTGTGGCAGGAGGTGGGTTTATCAGGAAGGCTAGTATTATGTGACCCGAATGAGACAGGTGTGGGAGCTCCACCTCGCGGGGAATATCATGGAAGCCGCTGACGAGAGATTGGATAATGATTTCGATTCAAACCAAATGGAGGCCTTGCTGAAGGTGGGATTGTGGTGCACTAACCCCAACGAAAGGGAGAGGCCAAAGACGGAACAAGTGATTAAGGTTCTTCAGCTTGATGCGCCATTGCCCGAGCTTAACCAGCCCCATGACCTGCATTGCATGGCAGAGATCCACCCGGTCCCGTGCCAACAAATGACCAATTCCTTTCAAACTGCAAACCTTTCCCCTTCCGCAAGTATATGGTTAGTCATATTTTGCAGAGTTGAGGGCATCTCCCTGTTATTGTTCCAAAAGCTTGACATTTAAGGGATAAGTTTCCTTGTTAATAAATAAAAACATTTGCCAGAGAAACTAAATCAGCTATTTTGAGTTGGATCAACTCAGCATCCAGCTAGGTATGCCCAAGTGTTTTATTTACGCCAACTACAGAGAAAAAGATAAAACTTCAAGTCGTTTAGTATTTACTAGACATATATCAAAGATCAGACGTGAAGAAAAATCATACAAGCATTCTCTTTTATGTATTGTACGTATATTGTTGCACTACAATGAAAAAAAAAAATCACAAAATGATGTATGAGAGATTATGAGGGGGGCAAGTGCAACAATTCTTGGTACATAAGATCCATCCATGGAATTCCTTTAGTCTCAAACTCAACCCCGAGCAATTTGACTTTACCTTGGTTTTCCCAATCTGTTGGTATAATCTCAAAATGGTTTTTAGTTAAACGTTTTTCGGTTCTTTTCTGTTTCGGCTATCTTGGATTGTCAACGTTGTCTACAAGGGAGACCAATTCAACATTCTTTGCTTCCTGTGTTTCATCAATCTCCTCTTCTGTGCTCAAGATTTCAGTGGGAAGAATGGAAGAGTTGGGATCGGCTCTAGGAACCAAAAATAGGAGACAAAGAGGACTGACTCTTAATAGGTTCCGGATTAAAATCACAAGCCATAGGTTATCAAACTGTGTCCGAGTAACCTTAAAGACGTGAAGCAGGAGACCTCCTCCCCATGAGGCTGAGAGAATTCCGACGTTATCAATTGACATGAGCAGAGCAAAGAAAGTTCCTTCAATACCCGAGGGACAAAGCTTTGAGCTGAGCACAAGAAGAGGCATCCATTTGAGCCTTCCGATCATCTGCGTTACACTTTCATCAATCACAGCAAAGAAATAATCGGGTATGCTGAATTTCAGATTCATTCGCAGAACCAGCATCAAATCTAGCATTCCTGATAGACCATAAAGTAACTGTGTCCAGAAAAGCAAGTCTCTGAAAGGATGATCCTTTAAAACATTTTGGTAGAGCACAGCCCCTAGTAGGGAGCCAACTGAACCGACGGAAAATATGAAACCAATGTTCTCCTGCATAACACCAATGAGTAATTACTTCTCAGTAGCAATTGATAGGTTTCTCTGAATTAAAGACTACATGTGAGCGGGGATTTTATATTCAACACTCCATAATCGAAACTAAATCCATGACAACACTAAATCACAGCACAAGGAAATGGAACCTCGAACATTTTTTTATGCCTTTCCTCAACTTATTTATCCTATGTCCAGGCCAAAAATAAATCTCATAAAAGTTTTTCATACCTGAGAGAAATGTGGACCATCTTTTGCGTCTGTATACCAGTAAAACATTCCCTCAAGGATATTCAAGCTTAATGCAAGAGACAAGTACATATATAAACATGGCCTCCAAACGCTTGGGGACTTCAGTGTTGTCCACATAGCGCTTCCAGCATTGAAAAACTTCTGACTTACCTAAGTCCAAAGTGGAATAATAAACCATGAGTTTGCCAAAACCCAGATCATAAAATCAACAGGCATAGAAGAAAAAAATACCTGACCGTACGGGAAATTAGGCGTATGAGGTTCATTAAGCATAATTCCAACTGAAAAAACAAGCCCAGCTGGGATTGTCAACAAGCCATACACACCCTACAAAGGAGGAGAAGAAAGATCTTAAAAAAATAACATTATCATAACTTCAGATCGAGGTAAAGTAAAACTAAAGCTTTGCAGAACTGCATCCTCAAAAAGCTAACCTTGGGACCTATAAGATGAACAAAGATACCGCTTATAGAGAACCCCACTAGCGCACCAATGGAGGAACTCAAGGCACACAAGCTTTGCATATCAGCTGCCAGTGAAGGATGACTAATGCTGTTCTGTGCCACACAGGCATCTATGGTCACATCCGCTATTGCTACCCCAGCACTCCCAGCTGTTAAAAACAAAAGGGCTAAAACGAGATGCAGCTTTTCATGCACCGATAACATGAGCATGGAAATCACACCAAGCAAACCTGGAGCCAACACAAAGGCAAAGCATATGAGCAGACAACATTTTTATGTCAACGCATCGACCCAATAAAATATCCATGCCTGGTTAAAGAGACTCTGTCGTTTTTTCTTCCCAGTAATTTCAAAAGCAAAAGCACATCGTCGATTATTAGACCAAAACGTTTGCACAAATCTACCTATCAGTTAATTCGTCCATTAAAGTCCGACATTTCTTACAAACTTCAACACGACACGACCTTCTCATTTCGTCCAAGCAACGAGCCAATAAACTCATATGCCATCTAAATATCATCGCAATGGGAACGACATTACTCTCTTCCTAACTACAAAACCTATCAGAGACTTACTTCACAGCCATCAACCACATATATGAAATTTCTTTCCTCCCGGACAGCATATGACAAATGTAGTCCATTCGTCCCACGGCGAAATCCGATAGAATTGGAGCGATACAGACACGATGACACGCACAAATCGAGGAAAAAATTTACATTCCTTCTCAATCAAGAATTTACCCCACCCAATTTAACAAAATTCAGATACGAATATTCCTAACCAAATCTTTCCATAAAGATCTATAAACAGAACTTAGAAACAGACACAATAAATTCTCGGATGCGATCATTTACCGGCAAAGATGAAATAAGGCCGCCGTCGATACCCAAAAATGGGGAGAACGTCGGTGAGAAGACCCCAGAGAGGCTTAACGATCCACGGAATGGAGGTAATCCCGGCGTAAATCTGGGCTTCGGAAGGCTGAACCTTCTGAACATCTTTCATGTAGTACTCCGTTCCGACCCGCGCGAGAGCTCCGCCGAGCCCCTGGCTTATCCCGTAGACGACGACCACGCCCAACACGAAGCTCCAGTGCATTTCGGAGGCCAGCATTCTGAACCAGTGGACTGGACCCAACCAGCAGTTACGACACCCTTCTTCTCCTCCGCCGCCTTCGCCGCCGCCGCCGCCATTTTGGTCGTCGGGATTGGTGTCACGAGGGGATTCGAGCTCCAGATCCTCCTCTTCCACCATCACAGAGAGAACCTGTTTGTTTCCGAAGAACCCACTTAACCAAAATCTCCACGAAAAGAGGGGAAAAAAAAAAGTCTTTCTTTTTTTCTTTTTATGTTTTGTGTTTTTCCTTTTTCTAAGTAGTTTTTGAAGCAAACTAGAAATTGATATGAACTCTGAAGAGAAGGTGAATGGCCGTAATATCCACTCCACCACAAATAGAATGAAAGACAGTTGACCAATCAAAAACTAAACCTTAAAACCCGTCTTTTAACACACTACTCAGCTACAGCTCATATTTATTTGGTTTACTCTACTGATTCTTAAAAAAAAAAAAATATATATATATATATATATATATATATAGGATACTAAATTGTATTTTTTTTTTATTGGAAGAGACTGAGGTATAGCCTCTTTCAGAGTTTCTTTCAGAATAATTACCGTTAAAGTTTTTTTTTGAACCGTTAAGATTTAATCAAATGGTTAAAATATTATTGGTGTGCCATATTTATCATATACATTATCTTAGTTATAAGAAAGAAAGAAAAAATACAAATAATTTAGTTAGAAGGGTTTTTGTGAAAACTAAAAAGTGAAACAAGTAATTTTTTAATTTTAAAATTAATATGGTAAATAATTTTTAAAAAATGGATGGGATAAGTAAAATGAATAGTGTTAATAGACTCATCCTAACAGTAAACATTGTTTTTTTTTTTTTTAAGTGAGTAAGAAGTTATCTCATAAGATTAAATTTTCTTTTCTTTTCAATTATTTATTTATTTTTCCTGTTGGAACTTTGCTTTTGCTTTTTTTTTTTTTTATATTTTTATTGATAACTTATATTTATCCTATTTGACAGTTTTTTATTATTATTTTAAGGACAACAGTTTTTTATATAGATGAAAAGGAGCTCATTTTTTCCCCCCACCCGATAAGGGAAGGGAAGGGGAGAGCTAATTCTACCCGGCCCATCCAGGTAGGGACATGCGTAAGGATGGATTGCAAATTCAAGGCCCCGCGCTTGAAAAAAAAGCACGTTAGGACCCACAATCAAACAAAATATACTGATTTTAGCCCCCAAACCCCCCCCCCCCCCCTGTATAATACACAACTTCAATTAGAGCAATCGATTTAAATAATTCATGAACTCTTATAAGGTGACGGTTTGATTCCTATTAAAAAATTTTTTTTTGCTGAGATATTCTCGAACTCTTAAAATTTGGCCATTATAGTTTTTTCCGTCAAATTCCGTTAAGTTTCTAACGAAATGAGTCGTGTGCAATAGATATGATCTAATTTATAAGAATATTTTAGTAATTTAATAATAATTAATTTAACAAAAATAAAAAAAATCATTAAAAACTAAAATTCAACTCACTTTTCTTACTCTCCTCTCTTTCTTTTAATTTTTCAAAAACCCATATCCATGACCAAAAGGGAGGGGCGATCGGCGACGGAGAAAAGGTGGGACTACGAGTGCTCGGCTGCTGGGTTTGGGGGTTGGGTCTTGGGTTGCGTTCGGCGAATGGGGGGTGCTCATTGCTGAAGTTGGGGGGGGGGGGGGTGGCTGGGTTGCGTGGATTTGGCACGGGGTGGGGGGGGTGCTCAACGCTGAAGTTGGCGGAGAGCTAGGTACCGCGCGATCG
>BKCH01000942.1:0-287938 GCA_008635985.1 Ficus erecta | reverse complement strand
GGGAAGGGGGGGTAGGGGACGGGGGGGGGGGGGGGGGGGGGAGGACGAGGGATGGGGGGGGGCCGGTGGGGGGGCACCGGGCAGGGTGGGGGCCGGCGGGGGGAGGGCGGCGGGAGAGAGGGGGGTCGTTGGCGGCCGGCCGGCTGGGGCTAGGGCAGGTGGTGGAGGGCCGGAGGTGGGTCGCTGGCGCTGGGGGTAGGTTGCCGGCATCCGTCGTCGACAACGGGAAGGACGCCGGCGACGGAGTAGACTTTGGATGGGAAGGATTATGTGAGGTAAGGTGTATGATAAATATAGTAAACCAATAATATTTCAACCATTCGATTAAATCTTGACGGTCTAAAAAAATGATGTATCAGTAGCGACCTCAAAGGGTCTACACAGACTCTCCCTAGGTAAATATGTTGGCAGTGTCACACTAAGGTGAACGGACTACAACTTCTAACACTCACACAGCCTTGGCTGTCCACAAGGCATATAAGTGTACATGCTCCCCCGCCTCTCCCCTCTCCGCTCGTCGCCCTCCACCGCTCGGATGGCGCGTGCCCTACTACGCGCCGTCCCCGTTCTCCTCCATCCCTCGGCTGCTGCCACCGTCGTGTCCTCCCGTTCCTCCTCTCGCCCTGGTGTTCGACGCCTCTTCTTCGTTGCCGAAATCGTCGCTGTTCGGCCGGAGTTTGCGCGCCGCCCTGTGCGGCGGAGAAGGAGAAGAAGCGAGGGCTCCGAGGTCGTCTTGTTCGGGGAGACCATGGGCTGCGCAGAAGAGGAACTACCGGAAGGTCCGGAGGCGAGCCGGCAAGAGCAAGCGGACGGAGAAGGAGCTGGAGCTCAGCGTCAGTATTTGCATCGAAGACGATTTGCCCGACGATCCTGAAATTTTGGTAATATATATATTTGTATAATATGTATTGATTTGTATATGTATATGTTATAGCTGTTCATAATGTAGCAATGCATCACACCATTTTTAGGATCATTTTCGTGAAATTTTCGAGTGGAAAGTGTAAAATATTACAATTGTGTAATCTCTGATTGAAAATGCTTATAGGAAATGGTAGTCTTATAAATTGAATCTTAGAGTTGACATGTGAATACGTGATTAGTTGAAATCGGCAATGGTGAAACATATTACATTGTTTCAATCGCAATTGGACCCTTTTATGACTAGTTGAAAGCAATTGGGAGATCATCACAACGGATGTTATTGTACTTTTCTGCGTCTGAATATTTTTTCGGTGCGAGCAAGTTGTACAAATTGGAAGTGTTGTGCTGTTTAAATAGTTGGAGAGAGTTTCCGAGGGTAACGGGTATGAATCACAATGCATAGCAAATTTAGGTTGCTGGTTTTGAGAAAGAGGATTTTCTATTGACCCTAGATTAGAACAAGCATTTTATGTTACGAAATTATTTCAGCCGTTCTGTCTGTTTCTGTTTTTAGTAAAATCGGTCTTTTCATTTTGTTGTTCTTCTTGATTGTGCTGCAGAGCATTGCAGAATTGCTCCGTTTGAATGTCCCAATGGCGATGAAGTTGGCATTTGATGGTTTGAAAGATTCAGAACATAAAAACAAGAGATACTGCTATAAGTGATGTCGGTGGATTTGAAAGTGTCGAGCTGTCCATCCTTCTCTGCAATGATGACTTTATTCGCAAACTTAACAAGGAGTGAGGGACGAAGATCATGCTACTGACGTTCTCTCAATGTCGGAGCACGTACCTGATCTTAACCTTCCAATAGTAAGCACTCAATAGTCTCTTTCCTTTTCTTTAGGCTGAGAATATCAACTCAAGTGGCACCACTTATGCTTTTATTGCAGCTTATGTTAGGTGATATTGTAATTTCTGTCGAGACAGAGCGGCAAGACAAGCTGAGGAAAGAGGGCACTCTGTTCTTGATGAGATACGAATTCTCATGGTTCGTGAACACATAATTTGAATTAACTAAATAGAAACAATTTTACTGACATACACTTGCATTTATAAGACGTATTGACATGTTGTCTATCTGGGGGGAATGGGATTACTCTTTAGGATAAAAGAAATAACGAGTTAGCAACTATATTGATCTGCCTACTTTGATGCCATGGTATCCATTCTTTCCTTATTCGTGCGTGGAAGAGGGATAAGAGGCGAGTATATTCTGGAAGTAGTTCCTGATTTGATTTATAGGCGGAGAGAAAAAAACCAAGAGTAAAAGGGCATACTGAAATGTGTTTTAGTTTGAGCTTCCTAGGAGCTCACTTTTTTTGAAATCTGTTATTTGATAAGGTAGTTACTTAAGCCATCTGCAGGTACATGGGTTATTACAATCTCTTGGGCTTTGATCATGAGATTAGTGAAGAGGCTGAAGTGGAAATGGAGAAGGAGGAGGAGCTTCTTTTGAAAAGCCTTGGGTGGAAAGGAAAAGGACTAATTCAGAGTGCATGTGAGGCCCAAGATGATGCGAAACCTCATGTGGAAAATGCATATGGTAATTTGACCTTCTAGAGGGCTAAGGATCATGCATTTGTCTTCTAGGCAACGTTAAAGTTAGATATTCATATCCTTCATTCTTTTTCTCACTACCACAGTATTTGGTTGAGAGATAACTTATGTGTGAATTGTCAAAAGACAGGAAGAAAGAAGGCAGCCTTCGGTTTTATAAACCAAAGTTCAGCTATATCTTCTGTGATATGGATGGTGAGAGCAAGCATATGATACTTGCATCTTTGTTCACAACTATTATTACTATTTATTTTAATTTGTTTATTTTTCTCGACTTTAAAGGTACGCTGCTAAACAGTAAAAGTCTAATTAGCGCGACAAATGTCAAGGCTTTGAAAGAGGCCTCATCAAGGGGCGTGAAAGTTGTAATAGCGACCGGAAAAGTAAGAACATAACTGAAAATTTTCTCCCATTATTGTACATTGTCTTGGATAAATGCATTTCTTAGACATCTTACATTTGTAATTGTGCGTTTGATATTTTTACCTGGCTATATTATTTGGTTATATATTGTTCTGGTGAAAGTACTTTTATGGTAATACGGTATTACTTACTGTTTAATGCTCTAATAGTTGGTAACTAATCTTGTTTGAGAACAGACTCGTGCAGCTGTTATTAGCATTTTCAAAATGGCAGATTTAGCTGGGAAAGATGGCATTGTTTCAGAAGTTTCTCCAGGGGTTTTCATACAGGTTTGTATTTTTGAATGTTTTGTTTTATGTGTCAGATATAAATTAATTGTTTTGTGGAGAGTTTATAAGGACAGTTGACCGTTTTTGTACTACATTTATTTGTACACATAATTTCTTCCTTACAAAATAATTTTGTCCTTTTGATTTGTTATTTTTCTAGTAACCAACAGGGTATTTCATCATTAGGAAGGCACATTAGATTTTTATTTCTTTATTTTTTTATAATAAGAGGAAGGCATGTTGGATTTAGTGGGAAAAATAAAAGGCCTCAACGTTTCTATTTGACTGGTGGGGAAGAAAGTAAACCTAGTAGAAAATAGAAGAGATAATTCTCGGTTGAAAAAACACAAACTATAATTAGGACTGAGGGTCCGTTTGGGGGGCAGCTCCAGATGGTATTTTACCATCTGGATTTCAAAATCTCAACTCTATATCAAACATTCCCTCTCTTTCATTTTCAAAAAACTCAAACTTTAAAAGTCCATAACTTTCTCATTTCAAATCGAAATGAGAAGTTTTTTATGCCAAAATGCTCGTATCGACGAGACGAACAAGACAATATCTATTTTGCATTTTTTTTCCGAACACATTTTAAATTTTTGCACTATTTTCTATATTGCGGAATTTTTTTTAAAGTTTTTTCCCCCAAATACACATTTCCAACTCAACCTTCAAAACACCATCTCCAGATGTCCCTTCAAATGGGTCCTGAATCTACACGAAACATGTAAAGTAGATTTTTACTTGCTCATTTGCTAAATGCCTTGTCAAACTATTTGAAACAAATAAAGTGCATCTTTTCGTGGAAGTACTTTTTAAAGCCATTGCCGTACAGCCCCAGATTGTTAATGTCATTACCAGATTGTGTTCTTATCATTCTCTACTTAATTCCAGGGACTACTTGTTTATGGCAGACAGGGTCGGGAAATTTATCGAGGGAATTTGGATCCAACTATCAGCAGAGAGGTAATAGTTCTCGTCCTTTGGTAGTTGATAGTAATTAGTTATCTTTTATTGTTCAGCTACATCTGTTGTTACTAGTTTATTAAAGGAGTCTACTTGGTGATTATATCAACATAAATCAGATCTCAGTTAAACAGTAGTTCTGCTGCTTAGGATAGCCCGAGAACATCAACAGACTAAAACAGAGGCTCCTGAATATTATTGGATCCTAAGTGCAAATTCACTGTGAATCGGTTGTGAAACCTTGGTTGGTTTTGTTAAGCCTTAATGGATCCGGTAATAAGTGATGATGGGTGCGGCGAAAGTGGTTCGGCTGTGAGAAGAAGTTGGAAAGCTGAGTCAGTTTATACAATCACCCATTGGGAATTAACTAAAACTCATTTAATTGCTGTTTCTGAGGTTTGAATTTTCAATTGAAAGTGTAATCGTCGACGTCAATTAGTTTTTGTGAATATATATGTTTATATGGAGATTTGGCAACTAATTGTTGCGTCCTCAGCCAGAGGGGAAAAGGAAGAGGAAAGGCTAATTAGTGGTTGCAGACTGAATATCTAAGATGGCAATCATGGCATGCAAGATTTTATCGGTTTAATGAAAGATTTTCATTCATAATATAATGCACAAAGATTATGTCTTGTCAACGCGCAGGCATGCCTTTACTCCTGGGAGAATAAAATTCCTCTAGTGGCGTTCAGCGAGGGTCGTTGCTTATCTCTATTTGATCACCCACTTGTTGACTCACTGCACACTACATATCATGAGCCAAAGGTATATGTTGTTTCATAATTCATATAGATCATACAATTTATTTCTAACAAAATTGTTTTCTTCTCTAAAAATTTCTGTTAACGGTTTGGCCTAAAAAAAAGAATGGAAAAATCTGTTATTTACATGGGGACTTCTGAACGTGATAAATTTACAGGCAGAGATAATTCCTTCAGTTGATCAACTCTTGGCTGCTGCTGACATACAGGTATTCTTCTGTCTCTCTCTCCCCCTCTTGTCTATGGTACAGGAGTTGCTCTATTTTCACTTGTTTCATAGACGATTACTCTCGAATTTTTTTACTTGCTCTTTCACTGATTTTTTTTTTTTTTGGTTCCTCTTTCTGGGGACACTTGCTTTGTGGCTCAACTTGGAAATGAAGTATTAATTTGTGCTAAATTGAAGCATTTTTCCAGGAGCCTTCATGTTGGATTATTTTCACAAAGAAACATACTTTCTAAGAGACTTCGTAATTGATGCTAAACTTGGTCTCGATTTTAACGACACGATAAGTATATTTGCTTTTGGTTCTTATGTGCATGACGTTTTGGATGTACAGAAAGTGCTATTCATGGACAGTGCTTCGGGGGTGGCTAATACTCTGCGACCGTACTGGTCAGAGGCAACGGGAGATCGTGCCAATGTTGTTCAAGCTCAGCCAGACATGCTTGAAATCGTCCCTCCTGGAACCTCGAAAGGGAGTGGAGTGAAATTGCTGCTTGATCATCTGGGAGTTTCTCCAAAGGAGGTACGGACAAAGGAAGTTGTTTTCTTGTTGTTTTAGATCTTTTATTTATTTATTATTCTTGAACCTTGGTGTCATTGGACCAGAAAACAGCTGGTCAACCGGATATGCTTAGTGCTTATCAGTGTTTTTACATGGAAAAGTTAAAATAAGATATTAACCAATATGTTGCGGCTGTTGCATTTTTAAATCTTCTCATCTGTTATTTTCTAATCTCGGTTATTATAGATAATGGCCATTGGCGATGGGGAGAATGATGTTGAAATGCTTGAGCTGGCTTCTTTAGGCATTGCTCTTGGTAATGGATCGGCGAAGACAAAAGCGGTGGCTGATGTGATTGGCATCGGTAACGATGAAGATGGCGTAGCCGATGCTATCTTCCGGCATGCATTCTGAGCTTCAGTTGATAGCAAGCTGGATGAGACTCGATAGTAGAATACCTTATACGACCGAGGAGGTTGACTCTCTCCTGAATAATTTTGTTCATTCTTTTTTCTCAATTGAATTGTTGGGTGAGCATACCCAAGAACTATCGAGAGAAGTTTTTCAGTTTCTACGCTGAGATTATCTCATTTTGTACATCAAGATTCAAGTCAATCCCTCTTTACAAAATTTTGTGAACGATTATTTAAAACGGAGAAAGAGGGAAAAGCTTGTCCATGATGCTTATGAATTTGCATTTGATACCGTTCTTTTGACGTATTGGAAATGGATCCCGAATAAAGAATTCGAGTACTTGTATTGTTTAAAACTTATATTTTGTCTGCCTTGTTTGGATCAATGTTGGTGAATTTTAGCACATTTTTGTCCATGATGGATCCTAGTACTACCAACAAGAACCCGCCTTCTTGTTATTTTTTTAGATGGATTGTCTTGCTTTCCCCGTCGATTAAAAAATGACATGAGAGTTTCCATTTCTATTAATTCTTCATTTTATGTTTTTAAATTTTGTAAGAACTTGCACTGTTAACTTATATGGTTGAATACAAATGTTAATTTAATAGTTTTTCTTTTGTTGAAGAAATTTTTTTTTTCTTTTTTTGAAGTTGTATTACTACCAATGGTACGGATGGCATAAGACAGGCTTAATGAGGTCATTTTCTTTTATTCAGTGGCGTTTCCCTCGTTTTTTTTAAAGGTGTTCTTAGCTCAAAGAGTCTAATTTAGTGCTTCTTAGGGCATGGCTGTCTTTATCAAAAGATATGCGCTTCCTAAGATGGTCTTTCCTAGCTCTACGCTAAGGTGCGGTTTCTATTGGAAAGAAGATAGAGCTAACCCTTTAAATATACTGCTCTCTGAGCAGCCTTCCTATTCTAAATTTAGTCAGGCTTCGAGAATGAAGTACTCCTTGAATGAAAGACCGCAATTGGTGAATGGCGGGAATGGATGAGAGTACAAAATAAGAGTTAAAGGACTATTGATGTCACTGAAAAAAATGTTTGGGAATCACTTGTTGCGAGAGAAGAGAGTTCAGAACCGATCAAAATATTAACCTTATACGTTATACCATATCAAAACCACATAGCACTTGAGTATGACATAATTTAAAAATATCCGAACGGGTCATTACGTGTGAGACATTCTTTTGTACAAACGTATTTCATGGCTTTTCAGAAAGGACTAATGTTCTGAAAATGTCAAATAACTGGAGGGGGAAAAAAAAAAAAAAAAAAAGCCCCAATCCACCCCCAACAATCTGTTATTTTATCATTCTATGCCAGACCAAGGAGCTCTACTAGGACATATGTTGGTGCTGATTTATTTGCAATTTTAATGTCTATACAGATCGAGGACGGGTCAAACTCTTGGATGATACTAAAGAAGTGGCAGAGCCTCTTGTGTTTTTCTTTGAAATGGTGGCCTTTGGGGACTGAAATGAAGTCCTATGGCCCCTCCTCACAAAAGGGATTTCTTTCTTGGCCAAATCCTCCACACATTTCACGTCTGAAAGTGACGTGAAAGTCCTCGCCTTCCCATGATAGTACTTTGAGAGCCCTTTCCTGCAAAACCAAATGGACACTAAACATTATCTCTTTGAGCCAATGAATTTGCACTAGAACCATGGTACGGTCAGTCTTCTGTCTAATTGTACCGTGCACGTAATTTATCAGGCGTTGGATGATGGACAAGACAATATGAATCATTGAAATTTGAACTATTTTTGTCAGGTAAAGTCCAAGAACAAAAAATTTTGACGGTTCAAATCTTTTTTTCTTACCATCATTCAATGTCTGAAAGCGTTGCAGAATAAAACCAAAATTGACTGATTAGGACTATATTCTGATTCAAATTTAAACAGGCATTTAGTTAAAAGAAAAAAGAAACTCACCTTATGGGAAGCTGTGATACGATTTGATCATGAGTCTCCGGTGATGAGCAAGTTGACGATGACGATGACGATGATGCATCATCATCAAGCAGGTCTGATGATGATGCTGATCCAATGGAACTGGTTGATTCTTCAGAGCTGCAGGTTGTGGACTGAGAATTGGCAAAGCAATCTTCCTTGGCATTCCAGTAACCAATAATTTTGAGATTGAAATCACAACCTCCATCCACTGAATTTGCAAACACTTTCCCCATATTTCTAAACTAGGAGGCTTCCTTTTGCCAAACTTATCAACTAAGGCCTTTCTAGGGAGCTTTATATATAGCTCATGGAAGGAAACTAAACAAAGAGAGTTAAAATTCATGAATAGATAAGATGTTTATTTTAATATTTTCCTTAGTTGCTTTATGGAATTTTCGTTGAGTACATTTTCTCTTATTTAATTAGATTAGTTGTATCCAATAAGAATGCTTGGAGGAAGCTATGCAGGCCCTTTGACATTTAGGTGTAACTATTTATAACTCACCACGCATCTCCATATCTCGGGATTTGACTCATATGTCCTTTTATTGCCGTCTCATTCATGTCACTGATATTATAGAAGGAATATAAAATGGGACATATGAGCCGAATCTCCTCGTCGTGTAACGCCTTTTCAAGCATTAGATGATGATAAAAAGCATCTAAACTATCAAACTTTTTTTGTTGTTGGCCTCCGCATAAAAAAAATGTAGCTCAAAAATGTAGCTCAAATGTACACCTGATAAATTACCGTAATTTCCATGTATGAGTTGGAGGTGGTCCTATTTTCCGACTTCATATGGGGAATAAATTACATACATCAGAGTAACTTGCAAGGCTTGGTTAAAGTTAAAGATTGGTTCCTCAGAATTGATGCAAAGTTTTATGAAAACGTCAAAGGGAATTTTTTTTGTCTAGGCACTAAGTGCAGTGTAAATAACATCGTCACCTTTTGACTTATCATAAAAGCATCATCAAAAAAAGATTCTAGGCTTTATCAATTTTCTCACTTATTTTCCCAAGAAAGCTTTTGTGTCTCAAAGTCAGCTGCAAAGGATCTTTTGGCCTATGCGGCTATTTTTGGCAACTATTCTATATGGAAATGGAATATGAGCTTTGGAATCCCTGCACCAGGCATTCTTGTCTAGTGATCTCAGCTTCATTTTCCTGCCTATAGTGAAACTCTTTTTAGCTTGTTCCGTGGAAAGAAAAATAGCTTTCTAATGCGAGTACCGAGGGCCTCTTTAGCAGAGTTCTAGTTTTTGTTTTTAGTTAGTAGAAGAAGAGAAACAAAAACTGTGATTTTTCAATACGTGTTTTCGAACCATTTTTTAAAAAAGAACTTTTAAAATCAGAATGACTTTAACATTTTCTAATAAATAATAAAAATGTTTAAATAAAGTTTATAATGTTTAACATAAACTTGATACAAGTTTTAAAGTATATTCAGAAGAGCTTTTTCTAGAAGTCACATTTATGGTTTTAACAGAAAGCTTTTCGGGGACCTGAAACTCTTATGACAGATCATCCAAACACTTCCAGAAGCAGCTTCTGGACTCAGGAAGCTAAGCCTGCGTTTGCAACACGGGTTTGAAAGGTAATTTTTAGGTTGAAATTGGTTGACTTTTCAAAAACTAGTTATAATTTTTTGTTGATTGTACTAAAATGAAAACCTTAGATTCACACCTGAGAACCAAACAAAACATAAAAGTATATTCCATAAAGCTCTGCCAAATAAGTCCTAAATACATGAGTGAGATCTATTATTTCATGATAGAGATAGAGCTGTAAATATGGATAGAACAAGACTACCAGCCCAACGTGCACAAGGATATGGGTTGGTGAGTCCGAACCAGACATCCAGACGGGGTTCAAACTGGCCTACATAACCTTTTTTGGTTTAAATTACTTTCATAAAAAGCGACAGGCCGGTCCAGCCTGGCATATGACTTGAGGAACTATAAAGGTCCTCTACTAGTGTATTTTCCTCCAAACCTGCATGAACCGGACCGGGCAGTTTACAGCACTACTCAGAATTCACATTACTTGTACTTTTAGGAAGTAGAAGAGAGAAGTAAAAACTTGGAATAATCACAAAGTTTTCCAGTGTGGTATCCCTCTTTTGTTTTCAGTACACACGCGAAATCCCGCCCTACGAGTAAGTCATGTCTCACGATTCAGAACAGCAGGCAACATTCATTTGCTTTAAACTTCAGAATTGCAATGCCAATTGACGTGATCAATACTTAAAAATCTATATGGTTGAACAGCGTCTAGTAAAGGATGACTTCTCCAAGAAATTGATTAGGAATGAAACTGTTGTGCTTTTATAGAGAGAGAAACAACACAGAATTGAATGAATAAACATGTTTCCTTCTACTAAAAACATGCCAGTAAAAACACCTTCCATTTTGGATAGTTTTGTTTCATAAACACTCCAGAAGAACACATGCAATGTATTCTCTTCAAAAGCAAAAGCAACACCAAAGTGACAGCTTAAAGCTCTTTTGTTATTCAGTAGCAGCACTAAAAAGAAAAACGAAGCACTATTGTTATTACTATTAAACTTGCTGGGCCAGGGGAAAAAATTCAAGCGATAAGAGAACGCTGCCATAAATACAGAAAACAAGCCTATTTTTGAATCGTCAGAAGCAGCAGCACCGCCTCATGCCATGACGAAGCACCGACTTGCAAACTTTTGCGGATTACATAGTTAAAGAGTCGTCCCCATATCAGCTTTGTCGCCTCAATGCTTCTTCAAACTGGGAATTTCTTCGTGCACACTTTAAGATAGTTTTATCGGCAGTGATGAAGTATGCGGCAATTGATGCTGTTCAACAAGTAAAAGTTGCACGTTAAACTTTCTTATGGATTGACAATCCTTGGATGGCTAGGCATTTTAACCACATAGAAACAATGAACTTGGCCCGATAAAAAATCATAAAACCAGTTAAATCTCATCCTTTTAAGGAAAGCAAAGGAAAAAGTTGAAATTTTTGGACTATACCACCGGATATTATAAGGGCTTGAGCAGTATAGTTGAGGTTTGCCTTCGCCCATGGAACCACCCGAACAGCAATTAACTGGGAATATAAGCAAAAAAAATCCATCAGAAATATCATTCAGGACCTTTGAAAACAATAGATTTCTGGCACATATCTTTTATTTCAACCCTGAAGAAATACCAATCCTTATGACTATTATTGGAGGTAATAAAACCAAACTTAGGGAGAGAAGAACAAATATGCCATGGAAGAAACAAGGAAAAGAAGATTCTTTAATTGTATCCCGAGAATACTCATCTTTTGAGAATTAATGCCTCTTTCAAAGGCCCTTATAACCCCAGCACTTCAAGTATAGCAATTAGAGAAACTCAAAATAAGTACAAAAATTATCCAATAAAACACACATAGTTTTTGTGAATTTGCACATCCAACGAGTATGTAAGTACAAAAGTGAGCAAATATCTCCCAGTAGTTTCAAACAATGATGTATAATTTGAGCTGTTTTCACACACATATCTGGTTGCTCTAGTTTTCCTTACATTGAAGGTGCCAGTTTTGGCATTAGGTTAGGGAGAAAAATACAGAAACCGAAAGGCCTCAGGGGTGTGATTCTCTCATAATCTTCTTTATTATAGTGCGGCGGTTGACGGTGGATGTTGCACTCATGCTGAGGGTGAACCACTATTAAACTTGTATGAGATTTCTCAACTTTCTTTTATATTTTTGCTCTCGTTAATAAAGAATTAGGACGCTTAATCCGTAAGCGTGCCATCATCCACAACGTAATGACCTATGTTTCCATATCCTATTGCTCCAAAATCTTTTCATTGATAAGTAAACTAACTACATATTTAAAAATTAAAAAAATAAATAAATAAATAAAGATCTTTTTGTACCAAATGCAAAGAACAGAAAATCAAAAGCACATACCGTGGGCACCGCGCTGGCGACACACGCAATGGAAGCCGCCTTGAATCCGGCACGGACACCTTCTGCAAAATTTAGGCAACCAAGAAACTAAAGATCAATAATTTATCTCTGTTTGGTTGCTGAGAAAATGCAAACCGAGTAACAAATAAGAAATAACAGGTCCGAGTTAGCAACCGAACTTCACAACACAGAGGAAACCTCAAATTTGGTCTCCAACATACAATTTGATCAAAAACAATCTAACCAAGGATTTTTACTCATCTGACACAATAAAATGACAAAACTCAACTTCTATTCCCCTTCTTTTTCTTTTTTTCTTTTTTTTCTTTTTTTCTTTTTTTTTTTTCCTCATGAACCAAACAAGACGTCCAAGAAAGATACGAAATTGCACAAGCACATGGTGAAAGAGAGTCAAAAGCTCCATAATTTTCTGGGAAAATGAAAATCTAGAAAAAAAAAAAAAAAAACTGAGATCGAACCTTGAGTGCAATGCCTGGCGTTGGCGATCTTCCGTTCTTCGAGAGGCGAAGGAATGAGGAAGGGTTCTCTGCGGCTGGCCCAAAAGTCCCTCATTTCCGACGGAATCCCCATTCCGATCACTGGAAATAGCTCGCCGAGATTAGATTACAGAAGAAGAAGGGGAGAGAGAGAGTCGTGTCGTAGTTTGAGACGGCCTTATGTCGTTTTGAAGAATCCAAGTGACCGATTGTCAAACAGGGAGAGTGCGAAATGCCTCTGCCTGCGTGCGCCGCCTCTTTTGTCCTGTTCTGCCACCGCGGCTTCTTTACTCTCTTCTTTTCTTTTTGTTTTTATTTTAATTTTTTTATTATTGTTTAATTATTGAATAATGCTGGATAAATTTATTTATTCATTTATTTTTTGCTGAAATGGATAAATTTATTTTAATATTTACTCTTTAAAAAGACTTTATAACATCTAACGTATTTTAGACCTACTTTTATAATTTACAATAGATTTCTTAAAAGACAATAAATTATAACATATTTTTATAAGCACATCTTTGAATTTTTTAAGTAAATAACAGATTTATTAGTGGATAATAATTAGGTCTATTCTTTTTAAGTGGATAACTTCTTAGGAGACGACGATTTTTATAGATAAATTCACGAGGCCGCCATGGTAAAGATCGTGAGGCCAACTCTCGTCTTTGTGATTAAAACCCAAGTACAAGGTCTAACAAAAGGAATGACGTGCTCAGTCTAGTGATGGGACGATTGCGCCCAATTTCATGTTAGAGAGAGAAAGAATGCAGAATGATGAGAGATATTTATAATATTGTGCGTGGTCAGAAATCTAAATATGTTATTTATTTATTATATTTAAAATTTTATGTTATACTTTGTTGTTATTTTTTTAAATGCTATTCAACTCTTTCTTTCATTTTTAAATATAAAATAACTAATGGGAAAGCATAAAAATGAAAAGACAGAAATGGTAACAGGTAAAGTCTAATGATAATATCATACACGTTTCACATACATGCCTTTTATAACAATAACGTAGATCATCTCTTATGTGTACATCAATATCAATATAACATTTAAAATGAAAATATTTTAATAACTAGATAAAAAAGTTCTAATATTAATCAATAGAAAGCAATCAACATATATATTTAGTAAGAAATTTATCATCAAATTTATTAAGACATTGAAATTGATAAATTAAAGACAATGAATTACAGCCCTTGTTGGGTTCTGCAAGGAAGCATCTCCATAGGTTCGCACCTTGTGTTGTGGTTGATATCCCACCAAATCTCTAATTCCATTCTCGATTTGCCGGTTATTCATTCGAACGGCCTCCTAAGGATACGGGAAACCAATGATAGGAGTGGTTAACTGAACTCTTCTTCCAAGAAATTCAACCTTGATGTCAGCGATGCCTAAGCCGCTTTAGTGGGAGTATTTTATCGAAGAATAAATCTTTATATCTATGGGTGTATTTGGTTTGCTGGTTGGAGATAAAATTTTTAAGTTTGAATTAATTGATTTTTTAAAAACTATTTACAATTTTTGTTGACTTTTCAAAAAAAAAAAAAAAACTGATATGAAAAATTTGAGTTGGAAGTGTCGATCCAAACATGGGCTAAATGTCAAAACATCAATTTAACATGCTATTAGAGATGCTTTTACCTTATTTCTTTCATTTCCCTGCGGCTCCCTGCGGCTGCGTAAGACTTGGACCGCAGGCAAATTCTTCACCTTCGCGCTACTTTAAAAAATAAAAAATAATAAATAATAAATAATAAAAAAAAAGCTCGTCTTTTATTCAGAAACCGAGTCACCCGAGTCACTAAATCTCGTCCCAACTAGCCCTGGCTCTTCTCCACGGCCACAACCACCACCCGAAGCTCACCCACCTCCTGCTACAATGCGCCGCCAGCCTTACCATGCGCCACCTCTACCAAATCCAAGCCCAGCTCACCACCCACCCCATTCCCTCCCTCGACCCCAACCTCGTCGCCGTCAAGCTCATCAGCGTCTGCGCCTCCCACGCTAACGTAGGCCACGGCGCGCGGATCTTCACCCACTTCATCTACCGCCCCAACATCTTCGCCTTCAACGCCATCCTCAAAGCCTTCGCTCAACACAACGACTGGCGCAGCACTCTGAGTTTCTTCAACCGCCAATTGGCGGATTCGGAAGCTCCGAGCCCCGACGAGTACACTTTCACTTCCGTTCTCAAGGCCTGCGCGGGACTTGGGGAAGCTACTGAGGGAACGAAGGTTCATTGCGTTGTTACTAAACATGGGTGCGAGTCGAATCTCTTTGTTAGAAACTCGCTTGTTGCGTTCTACTTCAGAATCGGTTGCTTCGAGATTGCCCACAAGCTGTTTGATGAAATGCCTGTCAGGGATGTTGTTTCTTGGAACACACTGGTTTCTGGGTATTGTTTGAGTGGGCGGGTTGGTGACGCCAGGGTTGTGTTTGATGCTATGGTAGAGAGGAATTTGGTGTCTTGGTCAACGATGGTAAGTGGGTATGCGAAGGTGGGCGATTTGGAGGAAGCTCGGCGGCTTTTCGAGGAGATGCCGGAGAGGAATGTGGGGTCTTGGAATGCAATGATTGCGGGGTATGCTCAGAATGAGAAGTATGCTGAGGCGATTGAGTTGTTTAGGCGGATGCAGGAAGCAGGAGGGTTGGCTCCGAATGAGATAACACTTGTTAGTGTGTTGTCTGCTTGCGCGAATCTTGGTGCTCTTGATTTGGGGAAGTGGGTTGATAGGTTCATAAGACGGAAGAGGATGGAATTGAGTTCGGAATTGGGCAACGCATTGGCGGATATGTATGCGAAGTGTGGATGCATAACAGAAGCCAGAAGGATTTTCAACACGATGCAGGAGAGAGATCTGATATCTTGGAGTGTTTTAATTACTGGATTGGCCATGAATGGACACGCGAATGAAGCTTTCGAGTGCTTTGATAGAATGATTGAGCATGGGATGAAGCCAAATGATATTACTTTCATGGGGTTATTGACAGCATGCACTCACGCTGGCTTAGTCGAAAAGGGGTGCAAGTATTTTGACATGATGGATCAAACCTATGGAATTATCCCCAAGGTCGAGCACTACGGGTGTGTGGTTGATCTTCTCAGCCGTGCTGGCCGCCTTGATGAGGCGGAGAAGATGATCAACTCGATGCCCGTAAAACCCAATGTCATTGTATGGGGTGCACTGCTTGGAGGTTGCCGAATTTACAAAGATGCCGAAAGAGGAGAACGTGTTGTCCATCACATTCTCGAGCTAGAATCTGATCACTCCGGAAGCTATGTTTACCTTGCCAACATATATGCTTCAATGGGTAGGTTAGACGATGCTGCGAAGTGTAGGTCGAGAATACATCACAATGGAGTGAAAACACCCGGTTGTAGTTGGATAGAAGTGGATAACACAGTACATGAGTTCTTCACGGGAGACTTGTCACATCCTCAGTCAGACAAGATATACTCTATGATAAAAGAACTTGGGTGGAAGATGAAGCTGGCCGGGTACAAACCAAAGACGAATCTGGTGGTGCACAATGTGGATGAAGAAGAGAAGGAGGACGCTTTATCCTTTCACAGCGAAAGGCTGGCGATTGCATTCGGGTTAATTAGTACTAGTGAGGGAACTACAATTCGCGTTGTAAAAAACTTGCGAGTCTGTGACGACTGCCATGATGCAACAAAAATAATCTCTAAAATTGTTAACCGAGAGATTGTTGTGCGAGACAGAAACCGCTTCCACCATTTCAAAGACGGTAGATGTTCTTGCAACGATTACTGGTAGCAACGCAGTAGTTCTCAAGCTGGAAAGTTTTGGTGGACCAGGAACCGCTGCAAAGATGGTTTCTCCATTTTCTCTGTGTGCATGAGAGTTCCTATTAAGATTTCCTCTCGAACGACAAAAACTTGATAAGCAAATTCTGCTCCACTTTATCAGCAGAGCATGAGCTCAAGTCTTACTCATAAATATATTAACTCATAACAAGGCTACAAGTAATTGGCCCCACTACCGTTAGAAATATAAAATACAAAATTTTCAAGAAAAATGTCGTTTTCGTTATACTAGTTCTTGGGGGAAAAAAAAGTAAGGATCATCGTGCGAGCACCTATATCATCATTTGTCCCATTGTACCATTGTACTTGGTCTCAGTAACAGATTGCTTTAGGTTCAGAGATGGTGCTATAGGGGTTAATTTAGAAATGTATGCGATTAAAATATGAATTGAAAATAAACTGCGACATAAAAAATAATACAATGTGCTCTGAAAAAATAAATATAAAAGGGATTTTATTTTGTCCATCTTGTCTTTGTAAGCATTTTAACAAAAGAATCATCTCATTTTAATTTGAAATAAGAAAGTTATAGATTTTTAAAGTTTCAGTATTTTAAAAATAGAAACAAGAGTAAAATATAGATTTGAAGGTTTTAGATTTGAGAGTTTTGAATTTAAGATGAGAAAACGAGACATTATCCCAAACGGGCCCTTAGTATAGCCTCCGTTTGGTATTAGAGTTGGAATTGAAATTTTTAGTTGAAGTTGATTGAATTTTTAAAAACTAATTATAATTTTTGTTGACTTTTCAGAAAAAGACAAAACTGAGATGAAAAATTTAAGTTTGAGTTGATTTACCAAACGTAACATTGTTTCTAGACTTTACTATGGAACAAGAGAAATACTCATCATCACACTTCATTAGACTAATTTCAGTTTGACATATCAACCAGGCAGATCCATAGATTATGATACAAGTAGCAACAATATCTTATATGTAAATCTATGGGTGGTTAAAAACTTGGTGGTGATTCAGGATAATCCGTGTTTAAGAGAACATAATTACGTAAATCATGAGAAACGCAGGCACCACAGAATTAGTGGTGCGATGATTAGGTCATTAGGGGTAAATGACCGAATCCTAGAGGTTCCAATTATGTAAATACATGATTAGTGGTGTGATGATTAGGTGATTAGGGGTAAATGAACGAATCCTAACTCTCATTTTACTCTATTTTCGGTGACCGAGTAAGAGGAGACAAAAATTTTCCAATTCATCTACGCCTATGAAATGGATGAAAATCGAAAGATTCTTAGCCAATATTGAGAACACAAGGTTTCAAAGATCCATATGCATCTTTGGCAAATCAGACAAATAAAACTCCAGCCTCTTAAGTTCAACAAAGATAACACTTTTTACAGAAAATGAATGTATGAGAAAGAGGAGGGGAAAAATAACAGAAAGAATCGAAAAATCGGAACAGTTTCATTCATAAAGACAATCACTTTCCCAGAGATTTGAAGATGAGAAAACAAATGATCCATACATAGAGGATCACTTTTTCAAGCGGCAATAACTTCGTTTCCACACCAAGCTCTACACAACTTAAAAGTAAAAATATCAACTGTGATATCTGCAGATTAAATTCAGTAAATGTAATAACCTTCCGGCAAAGCAGGAAAAAGGGCTCGAAATAGTAATGCTGTGAACTATAAGTAATGGACCAACTTACCAGAGTCACATTACACAACTACAGCCCCTGATCAATCAGGTAATCTCCAAGTCTTTCCACAATCATATTGCATTGTCCAGGAGCCATAGGTTCGTCACATTACACGACTACAGTCCCTGATCAATCAGGTAATCTCCAAGCCTTTCCACAATTATATTGCACTGTCCAGGAGCCATAGGTTCGTCGTAGATACCGATGATCAAGGCTTGAGTGGTCTTCTTAACAGTAACACCGCCGGAGCCCTATTAAGTGATTGAGACAAGTCAATAAAAGTGCACGGAAATCATGAAAAGGGGAATTCTAAATTAAGAACCAACATTATACGGTTCTTAATTGGCATGATTCAAACATTAAAAGGTGAAATGAGAACATATGAAACATCGCAAACGGGTGGCAACATGGGTCATGACACAACAACACGACCAGCAACAAAGTCATAAATTCTTATGAGGGGGGCTAAAAATTATATTAGACAATTAGGGGGGCTATTATGATCAAGTTTCTTTTTAGTGGGGGCTACTTGAAAAATTATGCAACAAGTCTAGCCCACTGGCCTTCATTCCCTCCGTGGCTGAACATGAGTACACTACACTAGGATTTGACACCTTTAACCCCATGAAGAGGCGGCAATATGGGTCATGACACAACATAACATGACTCAAAAGAACACGGAGTTACGCTTTGATCAAAACCGGTTTGACACAACTAAAACGATTAATAAACATGTTGTGAATGTGTTCAGGTTGACCTTTCCAACCCGAGCTGATCGAAATCAACAGATTAACTACAAGTATCATTTACAACCCAATGATATGAAATTCTATCGAAGTTTATATCCGATAAAACAAAAATGATTACGAACTTGTAGTAAAATGATATTGAATTTCGTTAAACATTTTTCAAAATACTTCAAACATAAAGCTACTAACTTAAAGTGAAGGTGTTTGATAACCCATGGATGCTAAATCCTCACCTTCTTTCCTCGTATAACAGCACCTGGTTCACCTTGGATGACCATGTACTTTGTGCCCCCGAGGAATAGCCCAGTTGGAGCCAGCGTTCCAGGCTCCTCAAAATCCTTATTAATCGCCACTATTTCTTCAGGCTTAAACTAAAACAACAACATAAACTGCAGTTAATATCGATCAAACCCATAAAAATTAATTTAAAAAAAAAACACAAAATTCCGATCCTACTTGATCAGAACAATCTCGTACATGCATGAGTTACTGCCGATCAAAATTTTCTTTATATAAAAAAAAATCCTGGTCGGATTGAAAGAATCGAAACCGATCGGCCTCAGATCTAAAGCGACAAGCTGAATCTCAAATCCACAGGAAATCAAAAGAGAAGAGAAAAGGAAATCAAAAGAGAAGAGAAAAAACACAGAGTTAGAGAGATTTGAGTTGAACCTGGGAAAAATTGGCGCTCTGAGCCCAGACGCTGCCGTCTTGGCCGAGGATCGCGGCGGCGGTGAGGCGGTTGCCGTCGATTTCGCACAGCAAGTGCTCGTCAACGTACGCTTGCCACGACATCTTCGTCTTCAACGACTGGACTCTCTCTCTCTCTCTCTCTCTCTCTCAGAGGGTTTCCGATTGGAGCCGGTGATGATTTTCTCCAAGCTTTTTGGCTATGGCGGCTTTGCAGAGGTAACGAACAAGGCTCTGGAATTGAGAAGAAGGAAAAGAAAAAGGAATACAGAGAGAGACAGCTCGGTGATTGTCTGGCGATTTGCCAAACTCGTCACCTCCCTCTTTGCTATTGTGACATCTCTACTGTCACCCAGCTGCCTACGTGGCGTGATTTGAGTTGTCTGTCATGCGAATTTGGTCAAATTGCATCTGAAATTGAGCTATTTTGATGGACTCGAATACACTATAGTAATGTCTCTGATCCAAAAATTAGCTTGTACCATACGCATGACACGGCACCCACTTCTAAATTACTGTTGTTGAATTTAGGGACTCGAATAAACTATAGTGATGTCACTGATCCAAAATTCGTTATTAGCTATAATAAATGAGATTGACGGAAATTATCATCAGTGATACAATCCTGAATTAGTATCAGTTGTTCTAGTTTTATTTCAAAATATGAGGATTGGTTAAGACCGAATTGGCATTTCATTCCCCTCTCTATAGGAACATATGTATGTATACATGCATTCGTGTTTAAGGAGATTTTTATTTTATTACTAAGTAAGAGAGGGAATTTTCTTGATTGAACGACGCCGTTTTAATTTGTGCTTTAGATGTTTAAGTTGAAATGATGTTCATTTTAACATCATTTTAGTTATGTTTATTTAAAGAGATAAATGAAGAAAAATGATTAATCATTTACTTGAAACCTTGGCTGCTAACCTTCAATGTTCTTTAAATGTGATTGCTTTAATGAGTCATTGTCCCCCTTTATCTCTTCATTTGTCTCTACTAAATCATCACATACATATATATATATATATATATATATTTTTGTGATAATAATATCATCTATTTTTATTTTTGTGATAGTTCTACAGTCGCTGCTCGTTAGCTTTTTTATCTTTCTTCCTATTCCTTTTGAGCTAATAAAAACCAAATGCGGTATAGGCTCTCTTTTCAATTCCTTCTTGTTAACAAATTTGGTAAACTAAAACCGATGATACACGTTCAAGTTAGGATTTCGACAAAAATTGCTAAACCCAAACCAATTACACCCCTAGTTGTTTTTCTTATTTATTTATTTGTTTATTTAGGATCTAGTGGAATTTTGTCTATGTAACTAGTCACATGCAAACATGTGATCATTATTTAGAGAGTATAAGAGTGTCACTTTCTTTCATCTTTCTCAAATTAAGTTATAGCTAAAAATGATGTTGTTATTTCTTTGAAGCACCTTAAAATTGAAAAACTTCCGTTGTTACCTTGCAACTTTGGATGTAAATTCATGTAGCTAAGAAAGCAAACTTACACTAAATTACCAATATTTTTGTTTTAAGAGTGGTAGAATTTTTAACTTGTAGGGGAATTTGGGTGATGATATAGCAAAGCTAAACATCAAATTAACAAAAGTGTTAACAACAATAGGGCTAATGTAAAACTTGGCCTCACAAAATTAAGAATTGAATCTCTTAACCTTTTATAACCACTGACGGAGCCAACATAGGCTTGAGTCCCCCACTCAATCTTTTTTGTTTGTAAAAATATGTTATTTCATATTATTGCACATAAAGCCCTCATTAAAAACTAAAAGCTTACTCTTTTAGCCCCTTTAATCTCATTAAATTTTAGTTTTAGTTATTAATCAGATAAGAATTCCTGACTCCATCACTGTAATTATCTCAAAATAAAAATAAAATATATTTATGAACTTATCATTAGTTGTAATTTTGATATTTTCTTTATAAAAAGGCCAATTAATGGTTTAAGGATAAAATATCAAAGTTATGATTTATGATGAGCTGAAAATAAATTTTGTTCCATTCATAAAAAAAAAAAACATAAAATAAATTATTTTGAGTTGTAAGTGATGAGATAAAACAATACTTATTATTATACGAGAGACACCCAATAAATATTTTTCAAAGTGACACGTCGTTTGGTTCATCTAAACGACATGTCTTTTTGGTTAAAAACCATGGTTAGAGCACAGTGACCGGAAAATATCCCGCCCCATGTTTTTCTATCAAAACCGACGACCATCACCGCGTGCGTTTTGCTACCAGATAAATCCTCGCTTCCACGGCAGCCACTAATATTCCGCCACGTGTTTTTACTTAACCAGGACTCGCCACAAACAAAACGACGCCCCAGCCTACATCAGGTGCGACTCATTCCAACCGTTGAATCATTCAATGCTGAAAAAACACCAAAAAAGTCACTGACATCAACGGCCATAAGTTTTAGGAAAATTCGTAACGGCAACAGGAGATCGTCTCCTAGTAACTCGGATCCCCATGTGCCGACAAAATTTCACGTGGGACCCGACGAATATTTTCGTACAAATATATTAAATTGATATAAATACCCCCAAGTCTTGATCAAATTAACGATCTCAGCCCTATATTCGCGCATAATTTCCCGTTAGCCTTTTTCCACTGTTACGGTGTTTCGCGATTTCAACACTAGACCAAGCCTTTCTATTTTTATTTTATTCTACTCTTTCTGAGTTGCTAATTCTGGGAATCTGCAACAGAAATGGCCAGTGATTCTCAGATGAAGATCGTCAATGGCGAAGCTGGTTATGTCCTCGAAGACGTCCCTCATCTCACCGATTACATCCCCGATCTCCCTGTACTTTCCTATCACTCTCTTTTTCTCTCCTTTTTTTTCATTTTAATTTTTTCTTTTTTCCTAGATTGATTTTATATTGAAAAAGTTTTCGTCTCTTGTTTTGATAGTGTTTATCATTTTTTTTTTTTCAAGTTTTACCGACGCATACATATTAAGATAATGACCTCAACTTTGTTTTTGATATATTTGTATATATGTATGTATGTATAGTTGTGTATCTGGTTAATTTTGGGAGTTTTTATGTGGTGTTTCGTTTATGGCAGATTTATCCTAATCCATTGCGATCCAATCCTGCTTATTCAGTAGTCAAGTAAGTTTTTCTTTTTTCTTTTGTTTTTTCCTCTTTTAAATTATGTTTCTTTTTTTTTTCTTTTGGCTTTTTTTTATGTTTTGATAAAGCATATATATATATATACATATATATTTTTTTTAATGTGGATTCTGTTTTTTCCATTTTCAGGCAATATTTTGTTCATGTGGATGACACCGTTCCTCAAAAAGTAAGATTTCTCCTGCTTCACCCTCCTGGATCTGATAACACTTTTATTTGTGTATTTTTATTCTTTATAGAATTTAATTGCTGTAAACATTTTCATTTTAATGGTTTTACAGGTTGTTGTCCACAAGAATGGTCCAAGAGGGACGCATTTTCGCCGAGCTGGACCGCGGCAGAAGGTACACGATGTTTTTCTGCTTTGATGGTGTTGGGATGAATTGAATGTTCAAAACCAAATGTGCAACTTATTTTTACACTAAATCATTCGTGTTGATCAGGTGTATTTCGAGTCCGACGAAGTGCATGTGTGTATCGTGACATGTGGTGGTCTCTGCCCCGGACTAAACACAGTGATAAGGGAGATTGTTTGTGGCCTTAATTACATGTATGGGGTCACCAAGATTCTTGGGATAGATGTGAGTGAATGTTTTGCATTTCTTAGAGCATTTGCATTATGGTTTAGGTCCAGTTTATAATTCAGCAATTTGACAAGGTTTATTGTGGTGTATCTATAGGGAGGATACAGGGGTTTCTATTCTCGAAATACTGTTAATTTAACTCCCAAGGTTGTGAATGACATCCATAAACGCGGTGGTACCATTCTTGGGACATCACGGGGTGGTCATGACACTTCAAAGATAGTTGATAGCATTCAGGATCGTGGGATAAATCAGGTAAGGTACTCTTTTTTCTTTAGTGCTTTGCCTGCATTGGTGCACGCACTATATAGTCGAATTTTTGTTTTGCACGCCTTTGATGCATGCATAGTGATCACTTGCTTACTATGATCCAGGTTTTCATAATTGGAGGTGATGGAACTCAAAAAGGAGCAGCTGTTATATATGAGGTAGTCATGACAAAGGCTCAAAGATCCTGTATCTATGTCTCTCTCTCTTTTTTTTTTTTTTTTTCCTTCTTCACGAGAGTTATTGTCTTATTAGTAGTTTGTTTTTGTATCTTTGTTATCATTCAAGGTTCACTTTTCAATATTGCAGGAAGTTAGACGGCGGGGCCTCAAAGTAGCTGTTGCAGGAATCCCGAAAACCATAGATAATGACATTCCAGTAATCACACAACATTTTATGATTTTACAGTACTTAAGTTCCTGCAAATCCTTTTCTTTGCTAGTGTTTAATGAGGTAGTCTTCAATATTCAGGTTATCGACAAGTCCTTTGGCTTTGATACTGCTGTTGAAGAGGCTCAACGTGCAATTAATGCAGCGCATGTTGAAGCTGAAAGTATTGAGAATGGTATTGGCGTCGTAAAGCTGATGGGACGGTACAGTGGTAAGTTCTCAACTTTTTATTCCATATTCTGCATTGACTTTCATCTTTTAAAAAGAAATAAGATTACACCTTCTTCCCTTTTTTCTTATAGTTTTGTTTCAGCATGAGCCTAACATGGATTTCATCTTGCAGGTTTCATAGCTATGTATGCTACTCTTGCCAGCCGAGATGTCGATTGCTGTCTGATACCAGAGTCCCCATTCTATCTTGAAGGAAAAGGTGGGCTCTTTGAGTTCATAGAAAAACGACTCAAAGAAAATGGGCATATGGTTATTGTGATTGCTGAGGGAGCAGGACAGGAACTCCTTTCAGAGAGTTTGGAATCCAAGATGCAAGATGCTTCAGGAAATAAACTTCTGCATGATGTTGGACTATGGATATCTCAGAGGATAAAGGTAGCACTTGTATTTTATTGCTCGATTTTCTTTCCTTTGTTATTGTCGTTTCAAGATGTAAAAAAGAGTTATGGGATTAGACATGCACAATATCTAATTGTTGCTAGTGGAAAAATAGCAGTTGCATGGCATGGATACCATGCGGAATGAAACAGAAAAGAAAAAAGAAAACACGACAAAAGCAAGCCACTTCATTGAATTATTATCCTTTTCTTACTATGGATTGACAAAGTGTTTCCATTTCACTGGTTCTTTTATTTTCACATGATTTCCTTTTCGTTAATTTACTTTGATTGGTTCTCTATAATTTACTAGAAGCAAAAAGGGCATCTGACACTTATTCGAGGGACTTGTGATGCTGAATGAGTGGCAGTTTATGAGGACGAACATAGCTCGAAATACGTTTTGATATTTGCATGTCTGAGTATATTTGGTTGATATATTTACGGTTTTCATTTCTTTTCTGCAGGATCATTTCTCAAAACCACACAAAATACCCATTAATCTCAAATACATAGGTACGTTTCTCCAGAGTTTCATCCTATTTTTTCTTTTCCACCTTCCAAGTTTTACCCTGATAAATAGACAGTAGAATCTAACTTGCACCATTTTTTTTTTCCCAACAGATCCTACGTACATGATCCGGGCCATTCCGAGCAATGCATCTGACAATGTCTACTGCACACTTCTTGCTCAAAGTGCAGTTCATGGAGCAATGGCAGGGTACACTGGCTTCACAGTTGGGCTTGTAAATGGAAGACATACTTATATTCCTTTCAATGTAATCTCTCTCTCTCTCTCTCTCTCTCATACGTAAAGCTAGACATGCTTACAAGACACCGTCACCATTCTTGACCTGGGGAAATTGATGATTTTGAACCAAAGGGCAATACAGGCATTCAGATTTTGAAAGGGAAATAGAGGAAATAGAGGATGAAAGTAATCAATTTGGAAGGTGTAATCCTTCAAAACAAGAATCGCTCTAATATTATCCAATGAAGTACACTTTTTTTCGGAGAGTCCATTTTTTAATGTTTATTATATATCACACCGCAAATGTTCCTCTGAAGCATTCCACTGGATATTAAATTGAGTACAATCGTCTCTTCACCATGACTCGTCACCTTGTTTTAGAAAATGCCATTCTTCTTACACATCTGACACTCACCAACACTCACTTATAACATATGTTTCTTTTCCTTTTGTCATGTTCTACAGCGTATAACCGAGAGGCAGAACAAGGTTGTGATTACTGACAGGATGTGGGCAAGGCTTCTCTCTTCAACCAACCAGCCTAGCTTTCTAAGCCCCAAAGATCTCGCTGAAGTCAAGAAAGAGAGTGAAGCCCTAGCTCAGTCGTTAGACGGAGAATATTCTAATGAAGATCACTCAGTAACTAAAGACATTCCTAGTTTGACATAAAAGTACTACATAAACTCTTCTGATCAGTATCCCCGCAAATGTGCCACACCCAGAACCATGGTTGATTGGAGACCCTAGCTTTTTCTTTGGCTCGTTTTCGTTAGTGGATACACATGCTTATTTATTGTATCAGAAGATTTTCATCTGATCTAGTTGTATTTACATACCACTTGGAATTCAATAAGCAGGCTTGATTGACTAGCAAAGTTCAGGAGAGCAAACAAAATGTTTGGTCGTTTCCCGTGTTTCGGTTGTGATTCCGAGTGATTTGATGGATTCGTAAATGCCCAGGCCTTTTGTGGTGAGAGGTTACGTGGCTTTTGTTTCAACGCTGAATATTACTTATTGAGAGTCTGTAGTCCGTTCTATGTTCTTTCCTGATCTCAAACTTTAAGACTGCAGTGGCTTATTTTTTGGGGAAAATTCTGTGTAGCAAGTGAAATAAAAATCTACCGGTAAGATACAGTTTAATACCATTAGTTCACATCATAATCTTATCACATTACGGGGGAACAAAAACAGCAGTTCAACTGAACTTGATGTAAAAAAAACAGCAGTTCAACTGAACTTGATGTAAATCTGTCGATTCATAATTCTCCATTTTCGGTTCCAAAATTTTGTATTTTACGCCGAGCAGGTGATTTATTTTTTATTATTATTATTTTGTGTGTCTTGGGGGGTGGGGTGTGTGTAAATTGAGTAGTTGAAAGTAAACCCTTGCATTTCTAGGATGACCCATTTTCACGTAACCAAAGCGCACACAATGATATATTTATTTAAGCAAACCAAAGGACAAACCATGCAAAAAGAATGTATTTGTATGAAGTATTCCTCTTACAAATCATCTTTCGCTCAATTTTCATACAAGGAATTATGGAATTCAAATTATCTGAGCTTCAGGATTGCTCAGAAAACCTGCTTGAGATATCTACAAATGAAATTAATACTTGTATATTCCAGAGGGCTCTGCATTTTGAACAATCCACGGATGTTCCAGAAGCTTGTGGAGAGGCAAGCGCTCTGATGAATCCTTGACGAGCATCTGTCATTACAAGACAAAAACAACATCGAAATGTCACCACCATAATTTTTTTTCTCTCTGTTTAGGCCAACTTTTGAAGAGAGTTAAAAAAAAAAAAAAAAGGGCGAAATAGTCATCGAACCTGACTAATAAGGTCCTTTGCAGCAGAAGATACAATTGGCTTGGGAGGAAACTTGAGATCCACTTGCACAATCCTAATCAAAGATGCAACATCATGTCGTTACCATTGATATTCAAAAAGTCTCGTGTTTTGAGACAGATCGAGTAATAGAAAGTTTAACAATTACTAGAGCTAGTTTACGACACGTTCAATTTGCATTTCTAGCTCACCTTCTGTACGTGTCTGAGTGTTCTTTAGCCTCAAAAGGAGGAGCCCCATAGAGAAACTCATAGCACAAGATACCAAGGCTCCAAATATCCACGCTAGCATCATGCTCTACACTTTCAACTGTATTTAGCATAAAACCACAAGTCAGGGGAATTTTTCCATGAAATATTTATTAGTTTCCATGACAATTGTGTGTTCCTGATCTTCCTAAGTCTGCAATCCTTAAGAACTGGGAAACTCGTGGCCATTCATCAGGTTGGTGGTCCTGAGAATTGAACCACAAATTATGTGGGAGGAAATGATCGACTTTTTAACCTCAAATTCATGTCTATAATATTGCCTCAAACTTACCCATCTCAGGAGGAAGGTAATCCAGTGTCCCGCACATGGTCCGCCTGCGGTTAAATGTGTGCACTGACCACCCAAAATCTGCTATCTTGAGTTCACCCTGACCGAGTGTACAAACATATTAGTATGATGGGCACACGGTACACAGCAAAAACAAAGACAGACAAGGAGGAGCGTTTCAATAGTACCTGTGCACCAATTAAAAGGTTCTCTGGCTTAATATCTCTGTGGATTACATGCTTTCCGTGACAATAGATGAGGGCCCGGGCCAATGATGCAACATACTGCACGTATTGAATATGCACACAACCAGAACTCGTAGTCAGTTTTTCTGTGGATAAGTGAGCTAAAGAAATGTTCACAAGGTTTCTAAATTTTCTTTTCCAAGAATGACTTGATTAATATCTTATGGAAACAGTAACTAGAAAGAGGATTAAAGCTGAGAAGAATCAAAAAGCACCCGACAAAAACAACTTACAGTAGCTGCACGTCTCTCACTGAAGTATTTACACTTCTGTAATTCTTTGTAGAGTTCACCTTTGGCTGCATATTCTAGTATCAAATAAACTCGTTTCTGCAGTATATAAAGCAAAGAGTGTCAATATTTATTAACCCATTTAGCAACGCAGAATCAAATATTTGCAAACGCAAACAGCTTGTGCTCAACTACCTGATCGTAAAAGTAACCATAGAGACGTAAAATGTTAGGATGTCGAAGATGACTCTGTATTTCAACTTCCCGACGAAGCTGATGCTCAACTTGAGACTGCTGCAACTGGCTCTTAAAGAGGACTTTCAGTGCCACAATGTGATTACTCTGTTTAAAAAATTCACAACAATTAAACCAGTAAAAGAAAAAAAAAATTGCAGCAAATAGACCAAGCAATAATACCGTAAAACATGAAATAGCAAAGGTTTGATCTCAAACCGAGACACGAACTTTCGACTATTAATTGCAGTAAAATGATGAATGTTTGGACTAAACAAAACTTCATTCTACAAATCCCATTTCTTTTCCACATTTTCTTATTGATCAGCACCAAACACAAGACAGAAAGAAAATTACAAAATATATCAAAACGCAGTTGAATTATAAGTCCAGGGCCATCCAAACGCAATAGAAAACCCGAAGAATGTCGCAAGTAAGATCCCTTGGTCAAGGCATTTCGAGAAAATTGACAATACTACAAACATGCCCAAAAAGAGAGGAAAAGAGAGCTCGAGAAGAACTGACCCTCTTTTCTCTGGCCAGATAAACGTGACCAAACTTTCCACGTCCTAGCGGTTTTCCGATGTCGAAGTCGTTCAGCGTCCATCTTTTCTTCTCTCCAGCAGAATCCTCGGAAGAAGCCTGCAGAAACAAAGAGAATTTACATACACCCTAAAATTGCAAATAATATTTCAAAAAGAAAAATCAAATCGTTATATCAACAATTTCGAGCCCTGAAAAACCCTAGAGGTAAGAATTCTCCATTATCATGATTACTAGTATTGCAACAACGTAAATCAATCGAAATGAGAATAGATTTCTGAAGAACGAAATAAAGAAAAAGAAAATCAAAACAGAAAATTCGTTTGTTTCCCAAATTAAAAAAATCTAAAACGCGCAATTTCCTTAAACGTAGAAATCGAATTGTTTTCTCTCCGAATCAAACAAGAAAAAAAAAAAAAAAAAACCCTAGATCGTGAAGTATGGGGGATTCAGATATCTGAACCGGAAATTATCGAACAAGAGAGCAATTTTCTGCAATTCACCTTCTCTTGCGGTTGATTCTCTGCTAAAATCGCCATGAGAGAGAGAGAGAAGTAGAGAGAGAGAGAGAGAGAGAGAGAAGTAGAGAGATCGCACAGAACGGGCGAAGAAGGGGAGGGGTCCAAAGAGAAGCTTTGAATAAAGAACACCCAACGGTCGAATGAGGAGGCGTCGACACGTGGCCCAGCCCGCTCTTAAAATAATTTCAAATAGTTTAGATGTGATCTACAAGCGAGCTCCATCACCGTTGAAGATCTGAGTGGTCCTCAAATCCGACGGAGCCCACTTGATCTTATGTGGGCCCTACGGCTTCAACGTGCTGGATTGTTACCTTACGAGTAGATGCATTTTTCTCCCTTAAAAAAAAAAAAAAAAAAGCATTTTTCCGTTTCCCTAGGACGAGGAGCGTATCTAGTTAGATCAAATTTAAGAATTAAAAACCGACCGCTTATATTTAGTTGGCCATCGTCAAATGAGTGATTTTAGTTGGCCATCGTCACACGTGATAATTGAACTCTTTCGTGAAAGTATCTGGTTAGATCATTAAGTTGAATTTGAGTTTTTGTACTTAAGTTAAATGTAAAAGAGAAAAAGAAAAATAAGTTTTGAATTTATATTAAACTTTTTTCAAAAGTCGTGATCCAAACACACATCTTACTACCACATTTTTTATGTTTATTATAAAATTTAGTATTAAGATAAAATTCCCATGGGTTTTAATCCAATTTGTTATGTTAAATTTAACAGGGTAAAATACCTGGTTTTGAACTCTTTTTTTTTTCACCAAAAAAAAAAAAAGAAGGAAAAAAAGAAAGAAAAACAGATTCATATGGCATTATAAAAAGAGTAGATTTTGTTATAAAGAAAGTTGCATTGCATTTTCGTTAAAATTTATGGGGAGCTTTTAATATTTACACTTTCTGTTATAACAAGTCATAAGGTTAAAGAAGTTTAATAATGGACTCCTAAACTTTAAGTTGGGTGTTACTATACCTCTTTTTGCTAATGAAGACAATCTTTAATTAATGATATGGCAAAATCTTTAAGATTGCTTTTCCGCTAAATGATTAACACACATTTTGACATTATCTTTCACTTCCAAAAATATGAATTCAAGTACGATAGCTCCAAATAGGATGCTTAAAAAAAATTCAAGAATTAAAAACCGACCGCTAATATTTAAAAAGAGAAATATCTTAGATAATCAATAAGGCTGATGTTATATTATAATCGATCACATGTTAGACAATTAACTGAATCGCTCAGTAAAGGCCTTGACCAAACATACACTAACTCGATCTCAAACCAAAGAAAAATACTCTCAAGTCCTAACGCACTACAATTCAAGCACTTAAAATGCTTTCTCCAAACAAAGAAGGAAAAATTGCATGTCCAAAATGAGTAGTTCCAGAAAAAAAAAAAAAAAATTTAAAAGCCATTTTAGTATCCAAAAGAAGATATTAACCCTGACAAATGATTTTAGTAAGAAGAAAAGTGCTCAACCTCTTTGCTAAACAACAATATTAGTTTGAATAAGTAACATGGAATAATACAACTTTTCCAAATAAGATGTGTTGGGATCTATATGTGCCCTAAGATAGAAAATCAATTATAGGGATTTTCTGTAAATATGACATTTTGATATTAATAAAAAGAGGTTATTCATATTTAATAAGGTGTGCCATATTTACTTTCATTTGTTGATTGTATGATTATTTTGAACAAATATAAAATACTCCTAGGCTGTTGATAATATATCGGATTACCATATGTATATGGGGTATACATAAAAAATGTGATAATTTGATAACAGTCTAAATTAA
Source organism: Ficus erecta (assembly GCA_008635985.1). Taxonomy (NCBI): domain Eukaryota; kingdom Viridiplantae; phylum Streptophyta; class Magnoliopsida; order Rosales; family Moraceae; genus Ficus; species Ficus erecta. The sequence goes on along the minus strand of BKCH01000942.1, from coordinate 256,827 downwards.
TGGTCTGCAATCGATAGAATAAGATTTGGGGATCTTATTCATGATAAGATTGTAAAGGTTGTCTACTTTCTTGGATGGATGGTTTGTCTTAACCATCGGATAGGTTCCGAATAGAAACTTTAATGTATACCAGAATTGAGGTATGACATTGGATTGGACCTAAGGTGCAAATTGATTTGGTTTAATAATTCCCTTTACAAGAATCAAAGACGCTTTGATTATTATCATGCATTAATTTTAATCCTGAAATGAGTACTTGAGTTCGCATCCATGACTTATGCACTTTGATCCACTATAGGTGAGACACTTATAATTGATGATCAATATACTTGTGTTTTGGGTATATGACTTATGAATGGAGAAATCAAGATTCATAGTCTCATAGATATATAATCCATAGCTATCTTAACGATAGTACATGTTATCTACTTAAAGGCATTATTCGGTAATTGAAAGATAATATAACAAGATCTTGGCCATCGGTTTACTTTGTGTTCTCTGATGGTTTACCGATTGTATGGCTTTACAATTGGTGGTTCTTTCAATGGAGAATAATGGAACTTAAGTTAAAATGATTGAAAAGGTAAAACGAAAAAAATCTATAATTTAATCATGGATAACATATGGGGATTAAGTAAGCGATAGATAAATCATGAAAGAAGCACTGCATTATAGAGCTTTCATAATACAGTATGTAAACGGGAGTTCAGTTCCAGATTTTTAGTGGAATAGTCCTGAAGTTGATAATTAATGAATAATTAATCCGAGATTAATTTTTCACAATTATAGGAGCCTATTTACATATTTTTATCGGGTCCTTCTACTAGCTCATATAGTTCCATGAAGCGTCTCGGGATTTGTTCTTAATGAGATCGGTAAATAAAATGGGAATTTAAAATTGTCTATTGAGACATGGTACTCTCTTACATGCAGTCCCGAAAAAGGATTGAACATGTGAAATTATTGTAGATAAATAATGTGATTTGTCAACATATGATTGGTTGTAAATAAAATAATTATTTGTTAATTATTTTGGTTAAATGAATTTTGGAAATAAGATTGTGTTTGAATTATTTAATTTTTGAAAATAAAATTTTTCTCTCCTAATTAATAGTACACGGTTTTTTAATAGACGGAGGGAAGAAAATTTTATTTCAAAATTATTTAAATATATTACAAACATTAAATTATTAATTGATTTAAATAATGGAGCTTATTTGATAGATTTTCTTTTCTTAAAAAAAGGTGCACTTTTTTTTTTTTTTTTTTTTGTAGAAAGGAAATCTAAAATATTTCATTTATTTAAATTAATTAAATATGGATAATGTTTGTGGAAAATATTTATTTAAATTCAAATAAGAAAATCTTATTTAAATTCAAATGGTTTAAAAAGAGTTTGAATCTAGATAGGATTAGGACTTTTTGACCAGTCCAGATTATTGATTTATATTTGAACCACCAATCAATCTCCACATTAGGTGGAGCACGAATTTTTTGAGCCTTCTCCTAGCAAAAAAACCGTCCATAAGGTTTAAAGAATCTAGCCTGAAATTTGAATGATCCTTTGGTTCAAAAGATTGTCCAGAAAAATAATAATTAATTATTTTTCAAGTAAGAGATATTTTTGAAAAATAATTGCAGTATTATATAAGACTAGGGGTTCTTGAAAAAAGCCAATAATCATCATCATACACTCAAATAGGTGGACGGTTTTTGGGAGAGAGAAAAAACACCAAAAACTAGTTTTTGGTACTTGAGAAATTCATCATTCTTGGGTGTGAGAAAAGGAGAGAAATTTTCATTGAATCAAAACTGTGAGGAAGGTTAAGCCAAGTGATATTTTTCATAGAAGGTTAACCGATACCTGTTTTGTAGTTTTGAAGAACGAACCCGGATCAAATTCTCAACGAGGTACATCAGGATTGAAAAAGTAGGATCTAGACCGGAAGAATTACCGGTCACTTGGATTCATAGCACATGTGCCCACACACACTCTGAGACGTGGGGACTCGAGAATAGTAGAGAAGACACGTTGGTCAACGCTCTAGCAATTCTGGAATCTGAGAAACAAGGTACGTTTGATTATGTATTTAATTTATTGTTATATATATCATGAGCTTCTTTTTTGAATCGGCATAAAAATTTTAAAATTTCCGCTGCGCCGTAACTCTGATATCGGAATAGTTTTTCCAACAAGATGCACTAATCCATCAAAATACTTCCTCTTCTCCGCTAGTTTGTGGCCTTTTTGTTTTTGTTTTTGTTTTGCTTTTGTTTTTGTTTTGGTTTTTTGTTTTTTGTTTTTTTTTTCTTCTTGTTTTTGCTTTTGTTTTTATTTTCTTTTGTTCTTGTTGTTGTTGTTGTTTTTTTTTGTTTTTGTTTTTTTTTTTGTTTTGTTTTGAAAAGGAAGCCTTTTTTTATTTAACACAAAGAAAAAGTTATATGTTGATACATTAACTCATAAAAAACTATTATGACCGTTTGGTTATTTTTTTCATAACCCACGTTTATCCTTTTCTTTTGAAAAAGTACTAGTAACAATGTGTAGATGTTATGTTTTAAACCTATTTTTCAAAATTTTTTTATAGTGTTTTCTCTCATAAAATTTTACATATAATGTTTAAATTATACGAATCCATAGTTTAAATACCCTTCTCAAATTTGATTTAAAAAGAAAAAGTTATGAAATTTCTACTAGAGGACCTTCTATTTTACAATACTTCTATAAACATGTTGTTTTAATTATTATACTAATATTTCAACGGTTTTATTTATAACTAAGAGCAGTTATGTATTGCGTATTATTAGCTTTTAATGGACACTCATAAAATTTGATTTAGCAATCAAAAAACCATTCTCTACCAGTAGTGTCAATTCCAAATAATAAGGAGCCCAACCATAAACGGATCCATTAGTTAAAATATGCTATTTATCATAAATATTTTTTAAAGGAGAGGCTGTGGTAGAGTCTCTCCCAATGACACTACCGGTAGAGTCACTTTTTAAGCCGTTGAGATTTAATCGAACGGTTGAAATGTTGTTGGTATACCATATTTATTATACACCTTACCTCATATAATCTTTCTCATCCCAAGTATTCTCCGTCGCCGGCGACTTTCCCGCCATCGGCCCCAGCCCCGGCCAGCCGGCCGACCGCCGGCGACCCCCCTTTCTCTCTCTTTCCCTTTCTCTCTTCTCTTCTCTCTCTCTTTTCTTCTTCCGACCCACCTCTGGCACCCCCCACCACCGGCCCCACCGGCCCCCAGCCCCCCGGCTCCCCCCTCTCTCTTCCTCTCTCTCTCTCTCTTCCCGACCCTCGGTCCCCCCATCCCACCCCCACCCGTGACTCCCCCTCTCTGTCTCTCTCTCTTCTCACGTCGGGGGTGGTTGTGGGGGGGCCGGGGCTGGGGTGAGGTAGAGAAAAAGAGAGAGAGGGGGAGGCGGGGGGGGGGGGGGTGAGGATGTTGGGGGAGGGGGGCTGCTGGGCAGGGTGGGGGGGCCGGGGGGCGGGGGGCGGGCTGGGGGCTGGGGGTCAGCGGGGCCGGTGGTGGGGGGGTGCCGGAGGTGGGTCGGGAGAAGAGAAGAGAGAGAAATGGGAAGAGAGAGGGGAAGAGGAGAGATAAAGGGGAAGAGAGAGAAAGGGGGGTCGCCGGCCGGGGCTGGGGCCGGTGGTGGGAGGCCGGCGTCGGGAGTGAGTCGCCAGTATCCGTCGCCGGTGGTGGGAAGGTCACCGGCGACGGAGAATACTTGGGGTGAGAAATATTATATGAGGTAAGATGTATAATAAATATGATACACCAACAACATTTCAACCGTTCGATTAAATCTCAACGGTTTGAAAAATGACTTTACTGGTAGAGTCATTTGGGAGAGGCTCTACCACTGTCTCTCCCTATTTTATATATATATATATATATGTGTGTGTGTATTTTTTTTTTTTTTTTTTTTGCAAAAGAGAGGGGGGAAAAAAAAGAAGGAGCTAACGCAGCGTTTCAAAGGAGCCAGGGAAGGAAGAGACGAAAAAGGCCAAAAGACGGCGGCAAAAAAACCCGCCCGTTGAGCTGTTCACGAACGACGTCGTTTTCGGCTTTTTCTCAGTCTTCTGGCAAGAGTAGCCGTGTTCAACCGGAAGTCTCCGTCGCCGTGGTCGCCAAAATAACTGCGTCAATAGTTAAATCAAACCACACAAGAAAATTCGAAATTCGAAACTAGAAACTTGCCCTAATTCCACTTTTTCAAGAATCTTCAGTCACAGCCCGAATCCCCAACTCACCAGAAAACTCGAGTATGGTAAGCTTCTTTTCAAGGTCTATTTCACCTTTTTTTTTTTTTTTTTTTTGAATCTTGAATTTGGTTCTTATTACTGCAAATTTTTTCTGTGTAGTTTTCAATCTCGGCGATCAATGATACGGATTCCAAAGGCCAATGGGAACCTTTAGCTCCCACCAAAGAAGCCCAGGCATCTCTCTCTCCTCTCTCTCTCTCTATCTTGATTATTTTGGTGCGGAATTTGAGTGTTTTTGTGGCCTGATTGGGCGTAAATTTCATCATTCTTTTGAATTCCATTGAGTTTAGCAATGAGTAATGAGAGTGAAAAATCAAGTTCTTTTCTTTAAACAGTTAGTGTTTATGAAGTTTAGATTTATTTTTTATTTTTTTAACATTTGGTTGTTGGGTGTGGCTTTTTGTTTGGGAATCTCAGGAATTTCATCTTTCACAAACTTATCATGAGGGACTGCTTAAATTGCAAGCTAAAGAGTATGAAAAAGCTCAGGAGCTGTTAGAATCTGTCCTCAAAGACCCTCTCATTGCAAATGCCCAGGTACTAAATTTTCTTTGGAAGAACATTTTTGTTTTTTAATTTGTTCTTTTTTTTTAATTTTTAATTTTTAATTTTTAATTTTTAATTTTTAATACTTTTTGTCTCTTTTGTTGATTTTTCAGGTGGATGGGAATGCCAGTGATGGGCATCTATTGCAACTCAGGTGAATACATCCTATAAAATAACCATTTGCTTTGCATATTTTCGAATGAAATGGGCAAATAACGGGGGTTTAGATGGATGAATGTATACATACAGAGAAAGAAATAACCAAAAAATGTTTTTGCAAGTTCAATTCCATCTAATTGCTTATCATGGTTACTACAGATTTTTGGTGTTGAAGAACCTTGCCTCTGTTTTTCTTCAACAAGGTTCGTCGCATTATGAAAACGCTCTACAATGTTACCTTCAAGCTGTAGAGATTGATACCAAAGATTCTGTTGTCTGGAACCAGCTGGGAACGTTATCTTGCTCGATGGGTGTATTGAGTATTTCACGCTGGGCGTTTGAGCAAGGGCTTTTATGTAGTCCTAATAATTGTGAGTTTTTTATTCAATATATTTATGGTGTCTCTAACTTTGCTTCGTTGATGTTTGTGCAAAAAATCATCTTTCTCTGGCCCATGTGTGTAGGGAACTGTATGGAGAAGTTATTGGAAGTCCTTATAGCTATTGGCGATGAAGTTGCATGTCTTTCTGTTGCAGAGTTGATTTTGAGGCATTGGCCATCACATTCTCGTGCTTTGCATGTCAAGAAAACCATCGAAGATTCAGAACCTGTACCATTTGCTCCTAGAGGTATAGACAAATTGGAACCCAAACATGGCAGGCTTAAATTCCTTGGTAAGAGAAAAGCAGCTGATGATAATCTTGAAGAGGGCACTGCATGTAAAAAGCTGAAACAGAACTTAGAACTACACATGGCAGAAGCTTCCTGGGTAGGTCTTACTGATGTACTCTTGGATATCTTACTTCCGCTGAATTGCTGTCATGTTGAGAAGGGTGGTGAAAAAGCAAACAGATCTGGGGACGTGAGGCTAATTATTCACCTACCTTCTGGTTCCGAAAATACTAATGGGTTTGGGTCTGAGGAAATGAAATGTCTTAACTTAACCCCAATCGCAACAACTACATCGCTTTGTGATTCTAACCCTGAAATGGTAGGTGCTGCTAAAGAAAAAGACACAAATATTATGGAAGAACAACCACAGGAGAGGAGGAGTCGTCGACTCAGGAATCGGAAGCCAGGAAAAGAAGATCTAGAATTTGTTAATGATAAGGACCAAGCAAAGGTTGTAAATCAATATCTAGAAGCTTTTATTGCTTGTGAACCAGGGAAAAAAGATACTTCAAATTCTGCTAATTGTTCCATATCACGTCGTGATCAATGTGATATCGAACGTAGTGATGTTTCCCAATTTCTTACAAAGACCTCAAACAATTTTGGTGCTTATAACATGGGTCACCTACTTTTGGAAGACTTAGCAAGTAGGGGTCTTGTGTATCAAGACGCATTTGTCAAATTCCTGGATTTGGAAAAGTTAACAAGACATTGGGGGAAAGAGAGGACCCCTGAGTGTAATCTTTTTCTCTCTGAGCTTAATTATGACCTCGGATCTTCTTCTTCTGATGCTTCCAAAGTATCGGAGTTCATGTCAGATGCATCCTATCATCTTTGTAAGATTATTGAATCGGTAGCTTTGGATTATCCTCATTACTTGACTTGTAACTTGGAGGATGAAGGAAGGTCTAGGCTCACAGGATCCCAAGGTAATAGTGGAATATCTGCCATTGGATCTTTTCCCCAGAATTTACCACCAGACATTTTGTCCCTAATAAATAATAGTTCTTTCTGGGTCCGGTTTTTTTTGGTTAAGTGGACGATTGTCTATGTTGGATGGTAACAAGGAGAAAGCCCATGAAGAGTTCAGTACTTCTTTATCACTTTTGGCAAAGATGAAAAGTACGAACAGTTCCCAATGTTCAGTTTGCCTCCCGCACTGCAAAATTATCAAAGAGATAACCATGGATGGGGTTCTCCATCAAATTAACTTTTTGAAGGTTGATTTCTTGATGGAGAAGACTTTGATTGAGATGATTGAGAAAGAAATGTATGCAGAGTGCATGGCCTTGCTTGCTCCACTTCTGTTCTCTGCAAAAGATGTCCATCTTGATGCACTATCATTACCCTGTGCGGATAAAGAATGTGAAGGAATTACTTCTCTCGAATTATCAGCTCTTGACATTTTACTAAAAGCATGTGAAAAGACAAAGCCGATGGACGTTGAGGTGTCTTTGGATTGTCATCGGCGAAAGCTGCAAATACTTGTGGCAGTGGCTGGAATTGACGAATCTCTTCCTTCTTGTAAATCCTTCCATCTACAGTCTGAGATGAAAATACTTTCAGCTTCTGATGTAGAAGCAAAAGAAAAGTCAGGAAAACCCTGCAATTTCTTGGTATTTAAGGAAGTAAAGGCAATATCTAAATGTGTCTCACAAGTTAAGAACATTGTTGATTCATCTGGAGATTCTGTAAGTCATACTCTTTTATAGCCTAACTATCTCTTTGCTGTACTGGTGATTCTAGTTTTTCTTTTCTTTTCTTTTTCCTTCAAAAGAACTTTCATATCTTTGCATTTAAGGCGATAATTAATAACGTGTTCCATTCATTGTATATTTTAACAATGCCATATATTCAAAACGATTCCATGTAATTAAATCCATGTGATAGAACAACGCAGTCTATCTTTTCTTTTCTAGTGAAGAAGGGGTAAGAAGCATTTTAATCAGTGATGGAAAAGGGCATTCATAAGTATTACTAGTACGTTTTCACAATATTCTTTATAATGGTTTGACATAAGTTGAGTTGGTTTGGCTGTTCATACATACTTTCTTCGCTCTAAATTCTTTTGTTTGTGTTGTTATTGAAGGATGGAACTGCTGTTCCTGCCAGAATCATTAATGATATTCAGTCCTTGCTGTTGACGGTCATGTGCAATGTTGCTGGCATATTCCTCTGTAAGAAATCTTCTGGGCAAGTAATTGCTGATCAAACTGAAAGAAATTGTTTTGTTGAAGCAGCTATTGCTTTCTGCAAGCTTCAACACCTCAATCATATGATTCCTGTTAAAACTCAAGTAAGTCATCCGTTTGTTCTTTGCGAAGTATATTCCCCCACTTCGAATAGGAATCTACTTATGAAGAACAGACTTCTATTGAAGTCTTTTATTTCATTGTTCCACGTTTTTCTTACCCATGTATTATATTCTTACTTGACATGTTAGGTTGACTTAATTGTTGCAACACATGACTTGCTTGCTGAATATGGGCTCTGCTGCACGGGAGAAGATGGCTCAGGGGAGGAAGGAATTTTTCTTAAATTTGCAATTAAACATCTTTTGGCCTTGGATATGAAGGTTAAATCTAACAAAGAAGCAACTGAGTGTAATGAGCAACCAAGCCCCGATACTGATTCAAAGATGCTGGTAAATGAAGAAAAAATGGAGTCGCTGGATGTGGAATTGGTTAAGGATGGAAAAGATGAAACGAGTGCCATGGAGAAGGATGCTTGTGAAGGGGTGCTTTCCCAAAGCGTTTCACCTCATAAAGCTCCAGATAAAGACACTACGGGAGTAGTGGATGCAAATCAAGACAGTAACAGGTCCGGTGACCACTCCAAAAGAGGAGAAAAAGCAAGTGATCGATTGGTTGAGGATGTATGTGAACTCACTGAAGATGAAAAGGAGGAACTTGAGTTGAAAATTGATACTGCTCTGGATCAGTGTTTTTTCTGCTTATATGGCCTGAACATTAGATCTGATGCATCCTATGAAGATGATCTAGCCACACACAGAAATACTAGCCGCGGAGATTATCAGACCAAGGAACAATGTGCGGATGTCTTTCAGTACATACTCCCTTGTGCAAAGGCTTCTTCTGTGAGTTCTCTCTCTCTCTCTCTCTCTATTCTCGTGTCTGTTTTGAAAAAAAAAAAAAAAACAAAGTTTCTCGTGTTTATTTTGAGCTCCAAAATTTGAATGTTTTTTTTTTTTTTTGGGTGTTTGATATTTTGCACGCTTGTGTTAGATATTGCTGGGGTTCAAGCTTCGAGATGTTGTAGCATCTTAGTCTTGGAATCTCAACTTTATTTTGGCTTCATTTATGTGTTCGTGGGCAGAGAACCGGGTTGGTAAAACTTCGCAGAGTACTAAGAGCCATACGTAAACATTTTCCACAACCACCAGAAGACATTTTGGCTGGAAATGCAATGGATAAATTCTTAGACGATCCTGATTTATGTGAAGATAAACTCTCAGATGAGGCTGGTTCTGATGGGTTTCTTGAAACCATGACAAAGACAATACTTCCCAATTTGGGAAGCTTCAAGAAGCACAAGATGTCATTGGTTGGAAGGTACACTTGAACAGGATGCTGTATATGCACGGAATTTAATTTCTTTTTTTTTTTTTCCCAATAAATGGCTAAATGGGCAATCTGATACATCTTTGCAGCTCTGAGCCATATCTGGAGGTTTACAGTAACTTGTATTATTTCCTTGCCCTGTCCGAGGAAATGAGTGCCTCGGATAAATGGCCTGGCTTCGTACTCACCAAGGAAGGGGAAGAATTTGTACAGCATAATGCAAACCTTTTTAAATATGACTTATTGTATAACCCTCTAAGATTTGAAAGTTGGCAACGACTTGCAGATATATATGATGAGGTAGACTTGTTTTATTGTTTCATCATTTTTAACTTTTAAGTGCTCTAGAAGTTATGAGATGCCACCTTTTCGTGGCTTCAAAAATTAATCCCTGCTTTTGAATTGTTTAAAAATTCCTCTTTGTTATTATGGAAACAGGAGGTGGACTTGTTGCTGAATGATGGTAGTAAACACATCAATGTAGCAGGGTGGAGGAAGAATGCTACATTGCCTCAGAGGGTCGAGACAAGTCGAAGGAGGAGTAGGCGTTGTCTGCTAATGAGTCTGGCTTTGGCAAAGACATCAGCCGAGCAGGTTTTACTCAGTTTGTATATTATTAGTGTAAATAGCGGATTTTTTCCCCATTCTTGAACCATTCTGGTAACTGTATGACGTTACGTTGGTTGTCTTTTAAAATTCAGCCCTTAAAACTATATCTACACTATTCACTCTTATATCATACCATTTGTTGTATGTACTTTACTAATGCTATGAACATTTTTGTGGTTCAGTGTGAGAAACACGAGTTATTGGCATTGGTATACTATGATAGCCTGCAGAATGTGGTGCCATTTTATGATCAGAGGTCTGTTCTACCTGTGAAGGACGCAGCATGGATGATGTTTTGTGAGAACTCGATGCGACATTTTAAGAAAGCCTTTGCCCACAAGTATGTGTTTCATCTTGTAATTTTTATAATGTTGTCGTAATTATCATCCTGAGTTTTTTCATGAAATTAAAGTTCTTTTATTGTATATAAAGCACTGTCTCATGTGCGAAGACCAATAGTATTCGCCTTTTCTTCCCTTGTTACAGGCAAGATTGGTCTCATGCGTACTATATTGGGAAACTCAGTGAAAAGCTTGGGTTCTCTAGTGAGACATCACTGTCATATTATGATAAAGCTATTGCTTTGAATCCAACAGCCGTGGATCCTGTGTACAGAATGCATGCTTCACGCTTAAAGTTACTTTATACACGTGGAAAACAGAATCTAGAGGCTTTAAAGGTTTTTCCTTTTCATACTTCTTTTAATTACCTTTTAATCTTGTGGAATTGACAAGATTGGTGTTTTTTTGTTTTTTTTTTTTTTCTTTTCTGCCCAATTTTTAGAATTTTAACTTTGCCTTTGCCCGTTCTAGGTTATTACAAAATACGCCTTTAGCGAATCAAAAAGTGGTACTGTCATGTCTATCTTAGATAAAATAGATGCTGAAGATTCCCAAAAGGAGAGAAGCACACAAGAAGAGACTGAAGAGATAAAGCAGGAGGAGCTACTTAAACTGGAGGCCTGGAACATTCTTTACAGTGATTGTCTATCCGCCCTCGAGACATGTGTTGAAGGGGATCTCAAACATTTTCATAAAGCTAGATATATGCTTGCCCAAGGTCTATATAAACGGGGTGATACTGGTGATTTGGAGAGGGCGAAAGATGAACTCTCTTTTTGCTTCAAATCATCTCGATCATCATTTACGATAAATATGTGGGAGATTGATAGCATGGTCAAGAAAGGAAGGTAAAACTCTTGACATATTCTTCTGCTTCTATGTTCTTCTTTATAAGTATCTAGAGTATTTGGACGCCAGATGAAAATAAACATTTATATGTGGTGATTGTGATTCAAAACTCTTAAGTAATATTTTTTGAAAGAAAATAGTTAATTTTTAGCATCGCGAGAAAAACTAAAATCAGAGGGGAGAGTAATTATTGTGTATTGTTCTGCATCCCCTTCCCGTTGATGCTGTTTAGTAGCATTTACACTAATTTATCTTAGATATTTTCTTTATACAGACGCAAAACCCCTGGTTTGTCTGGAAGCAAGAAGGTCCTTGAAGTTAATTTACCTGAAAGTTCTAGAAAATTTATTACTTGTATTCGCAAGTACCTACTGTTCTATTTGAGACTTTTAGAGGAGACTGGAGACATCTGTACACTTGAACGTGCTTATCTATCTCTTCGAGCGGATAAAAGGGTAACTATCTACTCCTTAGCAATAGCTATTTTGCAAATATAAACAGCGACAGCCCATATTTCAAAACATAGGACATTGACTTTCTTTCAGCTTCAATTATTTCATTCCCTAGGCAAGATACTTGGGGATTTTCTACGCTTGTTTATCAAATTTATTTTGCGCTTTCAGTTCTCTTTATGCATCGAAGATCTTGTTCCAGTAGCACTTGGAAGATACATTAAGGCCCTTGTTTCATCCATGCATCAAGCCAAAAAGGTTGGCTCGGGTGCTCCAAGCAATTACGAACATATACTGGAGAAAATGTTTGCTTTGTTCATTGAACATGGGAACTTATGGCCGGAATTATGTGGTTTGCCTGAGGTTAAGGGCCCAGAAACATCAGACATCAGCTTATATGGGTATATGATTCATTGACGAATCACTTGCTAAAACTTATCAGCTTTGTTTTCCTTTTTTATTTTTAAATTCTTAAAATTTGAGAATTTCAGTAACTCACAAAGCAATTCATTTCTTCTTTGGTTTTGTTGATTGGAGTTTTCATAAAAGTAATGCACTCCTTCCAATATTGCAGATATCTCCATGAACATATCACTACATTGGAGAGAAATGGCAAACTGGAAACGCTGGAAGCAATAAACGAGAAGATTCGCAAGCGTTTTAAGAATCCGAAACTGTCAAACAGTAACTGTGCGAAAGTTTGCAGGCATGCTTCGGTTGCATGGTGTCGATCTCTTGTAATTAGCCTTGGACAGATCACACCAACCCTAGCTCAACCCTCCAGTGAGACTCAAGCTCTTTGTCAATCAGGTGGTGGGCTGGAAAACCAGCTGCTTTGTGTTGATTTGGAAACTGATGAATTATGGAGTTCAGCTTTTGAGGACCCGACTCAGTTGAAAACTCTTGAAATAAAATGGAGGCCTATATTGTCGAAGATCAAACATGTAATGATTAAGAAAGCATCAGACGAACATTTGGAGACTGCCAGTGCTTTGCTTAGATCTGCTTATAACTTTTATCGTGAGAGCTCCTGTGTAATGCCCCCGTCTGGTATCAACCTCTATTTGGTTGCGTCTTGGTTAGCAATGGAAAAACAATTTCAACCAAGCATGAATGGGGTTGAAACTCTTGATCTAAGCGTTCCAAGGAAGCTTATTTTGTGGGCTTATACACTATTGCACGGACGTTATGCAAACATCTCAGTTGTTGTAAAGTATTGTGAAGAAAATGCCAAGGCAAGGAAATCGGCATGAGGTTTTTATTTATTTATTTATTTTTATTACTGGACTTTATTTTCCCACCCTCTTGGGGCTAGTACTTGGTGGCGGAAAAATTATTTCAACTATTATACCAAGGGGTATTTGATGCCGTGAAAAGATCGTTTGCTCAAGTTTCTCATAGTGAAGGAAACAAAGTTTGACTAAATTCTCATGGAATTCGGTTTTGTATTGCAGTCAAAGCTGAAAAAGGGAGGTGGAACTGCATCAGCTTCCTCACATACGAACACACCCAACTCTGCCACAACCCCGACAGGTTATAATCTTCTTCTGTTTCGTCTTTCAGTAACACTTTGCAGACAGACTTCGATTTAGTCACTGAGCAAGTGCTTATCTAATTCATACACTGATTTACACTTGGAACTTATTTTCTTAGATGTTCTGCTGTAGGGAAACACATTTGTAAACGTAACATAAATCAGAAATTTATATCAGACCACATGTAGGGTAGTCCACAGATTGTCGGGTTTTATAGTCGGAGTTTTGGCTCTTGGTTGTGGTTGTAGGTGGTGTGAGAGATGGAGCTGGCTGTGGGATAGGTACTGATGCTGAGGCTACTCCACCAACGACAGTAATGTCTCCTTCAATGCCTGAAGGCAACGTCACACTTTCTGCAAATCTGCCAACTTCTTCGGCCGAGAGTCAGAAGGGTTTGTTCGCTGCCCCGCAACTTCACCGTTGTAATAATTACATTGTAGAGAGGAGTCATGAAGGAGGAGATCCGGATAGAGGCTGATTATATGTCTTAGGCAACCTGCATTCAACTGTACATATTGTTTTATCAAAGTTGTTAACGAGGCAAGTTGGGTAAAGAGAATATTCTGAGAACCTTTTTTTTTTTTTTGGCATTCCCTTTGCCCCTCTTTTTTTCTTTTTTCTTTTTTCTTTTGCTTTTTGTAAAAAATAGAATAGCCAATTATATATTTTATGGGAAGTATTTTCTCAGAAAAATATGCAGTTGGCATTAGTTTTTTTTTTTTTTCCTTTTCGAATTCTTGCATTTTTATCATCCACGTGCATAGGTTTCGTGGCCTTCATTTGTCTATTTCATCTATTTTTCACCAATTAAAATCAACAAAATGTAAGAACTTGACATTTCTTCATAATCCAAAATACGATTCAAATTAGAAGGCATATGTAATAAATTCACCATACGACATCAGAGTGTTATTTTGAAATTTCCTTGTTTATCAAGAAAAATGAAAATAATGGAACTCAAACATGAAGTGGCACAATGAGAAATATTACTGAGCGAATGACAAATGATTTTCAATTCAAAGGGGGAAAAAAAAAACCACCAGTCAAACAAATTTGCTGGTTTTATTGGTCTTATTTTAGAGTGAAATCAAATCGAATATGATTTTAATTTTTTATCATAAAACAAATTGAGTCGATTGTGTAATTTTTTCGCTATTACTTATTACTTTGGGTTAATTTTAACCATGAAGAACATAAGTAATCTTAGTTTAGTTTTTAATACTTAATATTATACTAGTGATATTCAAGTTTTATGAACGTTTTACTCTTGATTCGCTTTTTAACCTATAAACATTAAAAAAAAAAAAAAAAAAGGTGATGAAATGAAGCACGTGAACTTCATGTGATAGGTGGCTGGAGAAATTAAACAAGATTCTACGGGGAGGATACGACCATCTCAGCAAAAAACCAAGTACCAAAAAAAGGAGCAAGAAAGAGAAGTTATTAAACGACAATGAACTAGAGAAAACGACAGCGTGTTTGGTGAAGAAGGTCCGCAAGCATATGAGGTAAACGACTGAAAGTAATCTAGATATTTTAGTCGTTTCTTTGATATTTTCGTCGCTTTACAAGCAGAATTAATAGAGCCCCCGAGGAGGAAAAGAACCTACTTTATTTTATTTTATTTTTTCTCTGTGGACGCTAAGAACTGACTGGTAAAGATAGAGAAAGAGAGAAAGAAATGGGAAGCAAAGGTGTGGTTCTGGCTAAGGGACTGAAATGTTTCGGATTCTTCCCCAATCAAACTTTCAATCTCACCACTCTCAAAACTCCTCACAGGAATTCCATCCGAAGAAATTTCTCGGCTTCTCTTCAACCTCCCGATGTTCCTCGCTTGGCTCAAACCGCTCATGTCTCTCTCTCTCCTCACGAGGTTCTCTCTCTCTCTCTCTTGATTTAATTTTGACCTAAAACATTAGTTGCTTTTCTCAACGAAATATCTCCTTTTGAATTTGTTGCAGGTGGAAGAATTCGCTCCTCAAATTTGTCGAGTCATAGACTGGTATACACACACACACACATATACATATACATATACGTAATTTAGATTTAATTTGGTAAAAATGGATTGGTGTGAATTATTTGGTGACAGGTTTGGACAACTACAAGCAGTTGATCTGGAGAGTGTTGAGCCTGCAATTAGAGCAGGTGATTCTTCCATACCCTTCCTATTATCCGTATAGCTAAAAATGTTTTTTTTTTTTAATTTTATTTTTAAATTCCCTAAGTAGAGTTTTGTTGGAATTGTTTTACAGATACGGAAGGTGACAATTTGCGAGATGATGTCCCAGAAACATTTGAGAACAGGTGAAATAGTTAAACTTTTGGTTGTGAACTTGCAGTAATAAAGTGTAAACATTCTACATTAAATTTTTGTTTGTTTGTTGTTGTTGTGGTGAACAGGGAGGCCATGATTGCTGGAGTTCCAAAATATGAGGAGCCTTACATTAAAGTTCCCATTGTCTTGAACAAGGAATAGGGCTCTTTTTTTTTTTTTTTTTTTTTTTTTTTTAATGGTCCTCTCTCTCTCTCTCTCTCTCTCTCTCTCTGAGATCAATAGATCAACCTATCATGTTTACTCCACTAGTAACAAACGACTTGGAAATAAGTAAGAAGTTATGGGGACGTTTGGTTTGAAATGAAACTGCACGTCATATTATTTTTGTTAAGCAAATAGAAAAAGG
The DNA here is from genome assembly GCA_008635985.1 of Ficus erecta. Taxonomy (NCBI): domain Eukaryota; kingdom Viridiplantae; phylum Streptophyta; class Magnoliopsida; order Rosales; family Moraceae; genus Ficus; species Ficus erecta. The sequence goes on along the minus strand of BKCH01000942.1, from coordinate 241,114 downwards.
GCTAAAAGTTATTTTCATCTTTTCTTTTTTATTTCTTAGGACTTGTGTCTTGACTCATATTTTCATTACAGGTTTTTTGAAGAATGCCTCAAAAAGAACATATCTTTGGAATAATACTTGAGGACTTTTATTCTCTTAAATGCCAGATAAAAAGTGAACCGGGACCAAAATCCAAACCAGTAAGTAAGTTAGACAAAAATCTGAAACATGTACACTACGGGGACTATTCCCACAATTTCCTCTTTCAGATCATATCTACATGCATTTCACTTTTTCTAATACTCAAATTAATCTATCTAAAAAAACAATCAAACACAATATTAGATATGATCTCATCATTCTAAAAATATTCCCATTCATATTTTCATAACTAAAAGGCCCTTCTAGTCCCTTTAAGCAGACCAGACCCAAGATTTCAGTGTCCACTTTTACCCCTGATAACAAAACACAACTTGAAAGATGCATACTTGTTTACACAGATAACATACAGATATATATATATATATATATATATATTGAAACTTGGTGATGAGTAATATGCAAGGCAAATCCTTAAAAGATTCAAATGAGGGTTGAGTAATCAATAGTGAAGCAAATAAGACGAAGAATAGAAGGCAAAACTTAGCATTATCAAAAAGATCCAGCCTGTGATTACTCTTTCTGGACAAGAAAGTTTTCATTACATCCAAAAAGTTGATGTGAGGACCAAATTATAGAGGAGAAAATGTAAGCAAAAAGGTTATTACAATAATAATGAAAGTGCTCTATCTCAGTAAGTATAGTCTCTAAAATCTTACTGGGGGGTTCACCCGGCTCAATATTTACATTGTAGGAATATAACAATAACCCAACTGCACAATGCTCAAAAGTGATTACAGTAAATGAATTTCACTCCCTCTGTTTCTCTTTACCATTTCAATTTTCCTCTCTTATACTCTTTGTCAAATCACTTGCCTACGCTCAAGATTAAACCAAAAGGAAAAAAAAATAACATGTGATAAAAGAACCAAAAGAAAAGAAGAGGTAGGAAAAAAAAAACATGTTAATAATGAGTATATTTCTTCTAGTCGAATATTTATCATGATTGCCAGAACAGCTCAAAATCATTGCTGTACAAGGAACGGTCTTGAATCTCCAGATTTGCGACATGCCAATTGATGAGTTGAGATTGAAAGATTTTACACAAAACAAGACCGGATGGAAAAATCCACCACTCGCTTTCGTCCCTGTGACAACGATTATAACAAAACAAACAGTTAAAAAAAATTTTAACCGGATCCAAATGAAAGGGTGAAGCATTTGACAGTAGAATATTCCTTACATGCTGATACTCCATGGCTGTATACTAGGGTGCTTTTTACTTGATGATTGAGTCCTATAGTGAACATATCCACAAAGAAAAGCAACCACCTGGTATAAAGAACACAAGACTAATGTCAAATGGGTTATCGAAAAGACAACCACAGAAATTAAATAACGAAAATCATACTAAGTTTCTCTTCTGGGCATGTCTTCTATGCTAAGAGGAGCATAATGTTTTACTTTTACTGAAAATGCTTCTCTCTCTTTTTTTTTCTCTTCTTTTCTTTGCTGAGTGAGGACGGCAATAATTAGCTATTAACACTACTGAATTCGAAATGAGTAAATTTGCAACGTACAACGTTGACTAAAGATGTCAAGTTCCACAGAGCATAGACTCGTGCGAGGCCTGCAGAACGCCTTGGTCCGTGGCTGAATAGAGCATTGATTCCAGCAGGGAACGGAAGAAGAATGCCAAAGGGTAAAATAAACAAAACCAGAAAAACGTCCACCAGTGAAAATGAATACAACTGGAGAAACGTAAGCAACACTAAGCTAAAATCTCCTAAAAGTAGCATTGAGATGACTAAGCCGACAAGATCCTGCAATCAGACAAAAATGAATTGTAAGCACAGAAGCGAAGGGTACAACAATGGAAATTCGCGATCACATGTAAATCAACTTTGGCGGTTATCAACATTACAGATACCTGGTGACCAACTGGCTTAGTATTATGAAGTATAAAAGAGAGAAGATAAAATATATCTCTCTTCTCTTCAAGCATCTGCAATTTGTTAGCATCTAGTATCCCTTCATATGCTCTTTTCGACCTTGCATAACTTTCACTGTTTCTTTGATCTTCGTTTAATTGTGTTTCCTCTCTTAAATGACCAGCAAGATTATCTTCAACATTGTTCTTCACACTGTAAATAAGATATGAAATGCAATCAAATTTAACCTCAAACCAGTATCCCACGTATTTCCTCTTTTTTCTTTCATTGTTACTGGAAGACCAGTATCGCAGATACACATATCTAAGTACACATGCAAACTCTCACTGAGTTTTAATCTTTATGTTTTTCCAAGTCAGCCAAATTTCTAAAGCAAAAAAAGAAAGCCGAATTCCACTGTAACCATTATATATGTGTATTTTTCCCAAGCGTTATATAAGTACCTATAATCGAATTCATATTTTTCCTATACCACTCCAGCTATCATATTTATGAGTACTTCTGTTTGCCCTTTTACCCTATAATCCAATAATAAGACATAATCATCTTTATCAATTGTTAGAGCATTCATAGTCCAAATCAACCACAATGTGTGCATAACACTGCTACTTGTGCTATTCTTGTGAGGCACTCATGACTCAACATGCAGATGCAAAATCTTACAAGTGTATATATAACGAAGTTAGAGCTTAACAAGAACAGAAGGAGCATACAATTTCCTAATGATAGATGTTATAAATTATTACCGTGGCTGTTGTGCGGTTCGTATTGTGCCATCAAAACTTCCGATGGATGTCCGGTTTCTCTCTTCTTCAATAGACTCCACTAAAAGCCCATATTGACAATAACCACAAGTTGTAGCCTGAAACCGGGCAAGATCAACACGTATGCCATGAATCCTCAAAGCAGGGTTGGCAAAAGTTTCAAGCCACCTAAGGACGGATCTAAATGTTACTCTCAACCGCCCACGACGAACTAATCGCAATTGTGCATTCAAACCGGCAACAAGACGATACCATGTGGTAGGTGGAACTGCCTGTACGGGACAATATAATTATTAATCTATAGCAACTACAAGATGAAAAGGATACTTAAGCTTCTTTCTCCCTCAAAACGAATGCATACAAAGCAAATTTGACGTCAAGATCGCAAGACCAACCTGACTCATAAGGCTTGTAACCACATTATCGCTGTGAAGGGAAAAAGGAGCCATGTAAGTTCCGTCACCTCCAAAAGGCAATGAAATTGGAAACCTCTGATGTAAGCGAGAAGGAAGTTCATGTCTCTTTTCATCTCCACCAAGGAAGAAGTCAACATATCCTAGCATTAAATCAGAAGTTGCAGCAACCTACAGCATGGAAAACAATTACAAGCTTAATGACCACGGAAAATCGTTAGGGAGAACAATCTGAAAAGGAAATCTGCCACAAGTGACATAAAAATGTGATTTAAAAAGTTCAAGGTACCCATAACAAATTCAACCTATAATTTTGCAACACAAACCTTGATCCCTTCGTAGAGAGCACGTGAACGGCAGGACCGCAGACATGAATGATCATATTCTGATCGAACAAACTCACGGAGACGCTGCAATTTCAATCTCCGGCGCCATTGCTGCCATGACCATGCAAGGGGATACACCAAAACAGAGAGAATGCTGTAGACAGCTCCCTCCCACCACTGATAAGCAGCTATGGCATTGATTCCATCCACAAAGGTATTGAATGCAGCCTCGTATCTGCCAGCTCAAATGAGTTAGGAGGCAAATCCTATGTCTAAAAGTTCCAAATACGTAAGTAATTAACAAAGAGAAAAAAACATCACGATAAAAATTGCTTATATTCAATACCATAACTACAGAAAATTCACCAGAAGAGAAGTTGGCTTACACAATCTCTTTTATTTGCTCTGGAGGTGAATGGGGAAGATGCCAAGGATCACTGAAAGTATTAGGCCCCATAAAGTACATTCTGTGAACATGGCTCTGAGATTCCTCCACTCTGTTTGTTTCCAACACCTAAAATTGAGATTCACACCCATAAATTGCCAAAGCAGGGAGGGGAAAGAAGAGAGAGTAGACGCCAGAAACACATTACTTTTTTCAACAAACATAAACAAACATAAAGAAAACCTCATTTAATGACTCAAGGAATGGAAAGGAGTGGTCTATTTGAGAGCCATGTTGAGTGGGAGCAGGGCCTGGCAACTCATCGACCCCAACAAATTTCATACGAGCAACACTGAGCACCAGAGCTAAAAGTATTAGGAGAGCAACTAGAAGGAGACCAAATAGCCACGGCCCACCAAACGTGTAAATCAACTCTTCAAGAGCTGTATAACAGTGTGGCATGTGGTATCTGTCTGAAAGGCATTTGTAAGGACAAGGAGTCTCAGTAACACCACCTATTAAACAAAAGAAAAGGAAGTTAGTTTTGCAATGTTTTAAAAAGCTATTCAGACACTAAGCCGTTTTGCCCTTGTGAGCCTAGGCATAACCCTCAAATAAACGTTTAAAAAAAAAAAAAAAAAAGGTAAAAGAAGTAAGAATTTCAAGAGCTTAACATCATAAATCATCTCCTAGAATATTTTAAGCTAGAATTTAAAAAAAAAAAAAAAAAATAGAATAACAAAAGATTTAGAAAAGTACAATATATTTACTTAATTCGCATCTCTTACATTTCCATGTTCGTATATAACTCATACATAAACAACACTTCGTGCATAAGTTTACCACTGTAGAATATGCACAAGCAGCACACATGCAGCTAACCAAAGCATTCCAGCAGCAAGAGAAAAAGGAAAATGTGAGAAATTAGAGACAAAAAGAAGTTGCTAAAAACTGCCATCAGCAATGAAAAGGAAAAGAAAAAGAATAGAGAAAAAAAAAAAAAAAAAATCAAGACAGAGGAGAATGAGAAAAAGGAGGAAAAGGTGGTACACGGGAGAAAAGAGAAGAAGAAAGCCACATGCAAACCGCTGGTTGTTTGCTGGATTTGCATGCAGACTAGAGCTCCTACTTGTTTGCTTTTTTCTTTTAATTTTTTCTTTTAAAAATAAGTTGGAAGCCCATAACATTATGGCTGCATGGTCTGACCACTAATGAGGATGGCCCATCAGGAAAAACCCCAAAGATCCCAAACTGGAGAGGAGATGTAAGTTTTAGACTCTTGTAGGCATGAATTATTATTATTACCATCTTTTTAAACAAGGTATAAAGCAAAGAGGAGCTCAAAGCAACAATCGAATGCAGCACGCAAAAAAAAAAAAAAAAGAAAAAAAAAACAACACCACCAATACCAGTTACTTTCTACCTACTTGCAACTAATTTACGGCCACAAGCTTACAATACCTCGGACAGAAATGTAAGCAGCACGATTGGGTAGCACTTCGGCAGGGCAACGATGGCAAAGTTCTCTATCAGATCCACTGACGTTCTTGTAAGTGCCAACTGGACATTCCTGAAGATGAACAAAAAAGAAAAAAGAGTAAATTTAGCTCCTAAAGAAGACCTTACTCCTTATCATTGGTATAGATATTCCAACGAGGACAATCCAGGTATGAATATGAAATCCAGTCCATCCCAATTGGTCCAGTATCCAAACCAAAGAGCGGAAAAACCTTGCGAAGCACAGAGAGAGAAAGAGAGCAGAAAAAGCTTTTTTTCCTACGGCATGTTATTAAAACTCCCACAACTACATAAGTTTGAAACTTTTGCATAATATCATTTTAAAAAAAAAAATTTGCACAATAAGTTGCGAATTACAAAAGTTTTGCATAATATGGAAGAATACAAAAGGCTTTGAATCATATCATTACGGAAGAATACATTTGTTTTAATGAATTACAAAAACAATTTTACAGACATTTAGCACCCACATATCTACATGAACTGATCATAGTTAATATCTACATAATGAAGTAGAGCAAATGACAGCTTTTGTTTTATGCAAGAAATAGTAAGTTTTTTCAGTCCAAAATAGTACTTGATGTTATTTCCAAGAAAAAATTCAAGTCAAATAACAGCTTTTGTTTTATAAGAACAAGAACCTCATGGCCTAAAACACTACAACAGTATTACAAAGGCTAAACAAAATTAAACTGTTTAAGAAAATGAAATGGCCACAAGATTATAAACATATGAACCTTACCTCACAAAATATCCCATAGAGCCCTTTCGGGCAAGCTTTTCCAGTCACCGTCCCATTCTCTCCAGCACCGCCCTCGCCTCTACCCTCCCCTCCCCTTTAATAATAAAACAACGATGTCAAAACTAAACTAAACCAGAAAAGGCAACAATGTTGTATATCTCCTAACGTCCTTCACTAAACATTTAAAAAAAAAAATTCATGTGTTGGTTGTAAGAAAGTTAGTCAATAGAAGAATAATCACGACATTAAGGATTTCCCAAGTCTATTTCACTGTCACATGAAAAGTTAACTTACAAACCAGACACCAAGGCAAGTATCATTAAAACTGACGTAAAACAGGAAACAAATATCAGCTTTAATGCATAGATAAGCACTAACTAACCGTGTCCAAGGACGAGGGAAAAATGTGGCATTTAAACTAGTTAGATACTAACCCTGTAAGGATGCTTCCTTTCACGCTTGCAATCGGCACATACACATCCCCTGTAGGGAAGTCTGACCAATGAAAGTGAATTCTTCCACCACCACCTCCACCAGCACCACTAGGACTAGCATATCCGCCAATACTAGAAAGAGTAGCAGAGTCACCAATAGAAATTGTATGCAAAAACATAAGTATCGTTCCTCCAGATCCACCCCCTGGACCTCCATTGAGGCCATCTACAACAGTATATTTCCCCTTTCTGCTAGCTCTCTCAGAACTTTCTCCATCTGCTTTCACTGAGCCTTCAATTGACAGAGTAGACAAGGGATGCTCCAGTGAACCCATTACTGCTCGGGCAATTTCATGCACCAAATGGAGGAAAGGCAGTGAAGATTTAGATGATAAAGACATATTATCTCCATGCACATAGAAAACTCACGTGTTTTTATTTACTTTTAATTTTATTTCCTACGAGAAAATAAATATAAACTTGTTTATAACCTCATGAGATGAATTACATGGTCATCCTTTTTAGTGTCCTATGGACATGTTGGAAAGAGATGGAAATAATTTCTATGCGCCAATGGGAGCAAAAGGCTGAAAAGAATGGTCCAATTGACTGACAAAATAGCTTACCTATGATACCACCACCAGCAGTAAAACCAGCAGAGCTGTCATTTCCACTTCCACTACCAAGTTCACATGGCAAATCTGCATTTCCATATGATATGCCACCGCTAACACAACTGCTATCGTAACAACCAGGCCCACCTTTACCACCATGCCCGCCACCACTCCCAATGCCATTGCTCAGAACATTTCCTCTGCCAATTCCACCTGTACAGCCTGTTCAAACAAAAAATGGTCAATTTCCACCCAACAGAAAAAGTGTAAAACAGCATTCGAACTCCGTTCCTTTTCATTTTCTTCAACACGGCAGATGGATTGTACAGAATTCATCATTCCACCATCTAAATCATGTTGCACATTATGCATATGCATCTTTGTCCGTGTGACTGTGTCATAGGGTATGGAGAAGCACCAAAACATAAAACTTTTCTTCAGAACAGAAAAAAGAAGGTATACCCATTCTGGATGCACTTATTGTTCCAGAAGATGAGACAACAATAGTTCTTGCCCTGTGAAAATGAATAACCGATCCTTTTACGAGGCCTTCAACAGTGATATCCTCTACACGGCACATCTGAGGCAAACAAAAAAACTATCAAATATACTTGCATAAACCAATCTTAGACCCCATTACTTCATGACTTGATAATCACCTGAAGAGTAAAGGACAGTGATGAGTTCACATTGCAATCTTCAGGTGGATGAAGTAATTCAATTGGACAGTCTTGACTTCCACAATTTAACTTCGGGGTCCTAGATATGGGCAGAGGGACAAAGTTAGCGGGTTTGAAAATTAAACTAACTCCTTGTTATCAACTTTTTTTAACGATTTTTTGTCACCAAAACAAAATCGAGATCTGAAAAACAAATTGTTCTGACAAATTGGCTATAAAACCAAATTAAACTTACACAGAATTAGTAGTTGCATTCTCCAAGGGAGCACGCAAAGTGGATCCAGGCCCAAGCTTCGAGAACACAAGAACAGACGTTCAACAAACACATAAGATTATCCTTAGAATCTAATTGCTATGATTGCAAGCAACAATAAGACATGGGGAAAAAAAGGAAATTATTTTAGAGCCACAAAAAGTGTCACAACAATAAGAAAATCTATTAAAAAGATGGCAAAGTTAAAATTCCAACAAATGAACCTGAAAAATCGATTAACAAAAAAAAAAAAAAAGGAAAAAACCATAACTAAACAACAGAGTTGCAAAAACTAAGACACATTTAGCAAGGTGAAAATTAGAATGAGCAAAAAAAAAAATCAACAACAAATGGAATTCAACACTTACATGAACACTATAAAATAGTGATAGAACCAGGCGTTGTGCTTGGATCAAATCCCCTGGTCCAGATAAATTTAGTAGGCCTTGTCCATGAACTCCCAGATTTGCATTAGATTGTATGACAGATGCTTCCTATAATGAAAAAGATGGCATGGCATACATTAATGGGTCCTGTACAACATAATCGTGGATTCTACAAAGTGGTAGGTAAAATACCTTCAGGACAACTAAATTGCTAGCCTCAAGGAAGGAAGTCGCAAGATTTACATCTCCACCTCCGTCTATATGCATTTTGGAGTTCCACATCAAGAACATTTTTACGGACATACGCAATGCCCCATATACCTAAAAAAGGAAAATAGATGAACGACATACAATAAACACAGTATGAAGTGAAAAGTTCATAAGCATCACAAATTAAACTTCTTTCCATGAAGGTAAGAGTAGCGCTAGGGACCTCAACTCTAATCCCAACTTTCTGATACCAACTCATGTGATGGTGAGTTGTGAGTTGTCATCTCTGCATTGATAGATGCAATCTCCAATTATTAATTAATGCGGCAATCTTTTAAACACCTATCACTAAAGAATGACAATTCACATGTCATGTCAGTTGGTAGTAAAAAGTTAAATTAGAGTTGGTGTTCCTAGCATTATAAATTTATAACAACAGATATAGGATCAAACTGCGGCAGTTATATATGGAGCAGATGACAGAACCAAACAAAAAGAAATGGACAAAGTTATTAATTCACCAATCCATCTCAAAAGCTTAAGCTATTCGAAGGTGGGCCAATTATATTTTTATAATCTAATACTCCCCCTCATGTGTAGGCCAAACAATGGACAAATGTGCAAGCCAATTTTAATTAGAAAGTCAAACACAAGTATTTAAGAAGCCCGAAACATACTAAAGCCCAGATTAAAGGGATGAAATGTGCAATTTTAGGAGTTTGAACTTGGGGCCTCCTTCTCTGATACCATGTTAGTTTACCAATCAATCCCAAAAGCTTAAGCCATTAAAGACGTAGGCCAACAACAGTTTTTGTTAGTTTACCAATTCTCCCAAAAGCTTAAGTTGTTAGGAGGTGGGCCAACAATAATTTAATACTTCAACACTCCCCCTCACGTGCAGGCCAGATAATGGGCAAACGTGCGGACAAATATTAATTTGAAAGTCCAACACAAATTATAAGAAGCCCGAAAAATATGAAAGGCCTAACACGCAATGATAATAAATGGATTTAAAAAGTGCAATTACAGGGGTTCGAACTCAGGACCTCCTGCTCTGATACCATGTTAGTTTACCAATTCTCCCAAAAGCTTAAGTTGTTAGGAGGTGGACCAACAATAGTTTAATACTTCAACAGTTTTATATTTACATCGTTCACTTTTTTTTTTTTTTTTTGGGTAAGAATGTATAAAGTTGTCACTTACCTTGATTTCAGAGTCACTCATTAACAACTCTTCTGCAAACAACTCAAACTCTGAAGAAGCATAATGTTGTAGTCCAAAGCTCAAAACTCCATGAGATAAGAGACTGATCTGTCCTTGTACCTATATAACCCATTGAAACAGGATGCTATCATTCAAATTCTTTGTCTATGAACTACAAAGATTATACAAATACACATTAGAGAAGCTAGCAACGTTACCGTGAAAATGAATAAATAAAAAAAACAAAAAAAATTACAAATTCAAATTGCACAAACCTGGACACGACTCCAAAGCAATGGAACAGTAGCACGGGCACTATTTCGAACATATATATTTGTCCAAAGAGGCTGATTGGGAAAGTCTATGAGGAGAGTATCAGTAAATGTTGACTTATTATGATTGTCAACGATAAGGCTTCTAGGAACAGCATCGTATAATGTCCCAGCACCGCCTGCATTCTCCGAACAGCCATAACTACTTCCTCCTGCAAATTTGATCATTTAGCTCATCGTATTAAAAGTCAAATTCAAACAAAGTCAAGTGCATAGCTATCCTTTAAATACCCTGCGTGTTTATTCACAAAACAAGTAACCAAATATAGTCACCCCCCAACCAAAAGCATCCATCACATAGCGCCAATTGGGACAACCATAAAATTTCCAAGTAAAAGTATCCGAACAAGAAAAGAACAAAACAAAGGGAAAAAGATGATCAAGCTTTCCTTTTTGTAGTGACGAAAACCTATAATTTTTTTTATTGATAAATAAATCAATTACAAGGGAATGAGGATAAGGTATCCTCGTAAATTAGGACAGAAACAAAACCAAAGCGACAAGACTAAAACAAAAACTAGACCACGATAATAATCACAACAAAAGCAAACTACGACAGATTGTAACTATCCCATTCTAGTTAATTTCCTATCACATCCTTCCAGTTTAGAACAATTAAAGAAAAAGGAATATTCTTGAAAGCTTTATCCCTATAAATTGAAGATAGCAAATCTGTTTTCAAATTAAATTCAAGGTTTAAATTTGGCACCACCTGTTCTTTGAGTATTAAAAATAAGGTTGTTCAAAATATTTTAACTGAAAACGAGCAAGCTGCACAATACGGGGGAAATCTCACCGTGCGCAAAAATTCCGGGCTCATCATGCCTGCTGAATACATCAACAGAGACTCTTCCCCCACCACCACCACCATAACCATTACCACCACAAGCACTTATCCGACCACTACCAGTCCTGCACTTCATAATAAACATTTTTTATTAAAGGATCTTGTTAAAGTAGCAAAATGTAACATCAATACAAAATTGGGAAACCTGAGGCAGTTGCACCAAAGAAAAAAAATAATGAGCAGGTAGACACACCCACACACACAGACAGAAAAAAAAAAATTACAAATTACCTCTGAACGATATCAAGTTTCCGAAAAGCTAAAAGCTAATATTTGAAGACTTAATGCACATAACATCCAATAAGAAAAGAATGGGTTCACTTGCCTTATAAATAATGATTAATACATTTAAGACCTTGAATTTGGATCATTTTTGTACTTCACTCTTTTTCTTGCCAAAATAAGAGTAAAAGAGTATAGCTTTGGAATATTATCCCAAAAAAAAAAAAAAAAAAGAGTATAGCAGCAAGCCTAAGATAATGCTAAGCCACTAGAAAAGACAAGTACAGAATAAATAAAAAAGGAAGAAGCCTAAGAGATTGGAAATGGGCTACACTTATCACCTCCACATAAATTTTTATATAGACAATGCAAAAAACCAATAGAAAATACCATCACGATTCTGGAAAAGTTTTTTCATTTTAGAATCTCATTTTGACTTCTAAACTCTGTGGATTCAAAAATTATGATGCCTTAATAACAAGCAACCAGGGTAATTCATGAATTGATTAACATAACCATATAAATCTCTGAAAGGAACCCGTGTATAACTATGAGAAAAAGAAACATGCAGTTTGCAATTCTCGTCTCCACAGGGCAGAGCAAAAGACGGGGCACAAGAGACAGAGGATTGAGAGCACATAGATATTGAAGAATTAAACCAGGTGGGGAGGGTACTTAAATAATGGGAAAAAAAAAAAAAAGACCCCACACGCTCCAGGTTCCAGCCAACGGACACGTGGATATGGAAAAAAATTGACAAACGAAGTATGAAGGCAACTCACTTGTCCCCGGTAAAACTCGTCTCCTGCTCCTTTCACTATGCACTATAATTCCCCATCAACAAAGTTACAACAACAACAAGGCTTCATATTCTGTATTTTCCTCGTCAAGACAGTTCTGGTTGCAAAACTACACGAAGTGTAATGTTCACTCTTTTGCATCAAGTGGATTCTAATATCTTATATTCTAATAGGAAAACGTGAATAAAATGCTCAAATTCAATGACCTAAGAACAATTTTAAGCACTAAAAAGACAAGAAAAGAAATACAAAAAAACTGAAAATCCTAGGATCAAACGTCGATATACGAATTAATGATCAGACGTAATTCTACCTTCTATTTACTTTAATATAGCACGATAGGGAAACATTTCTGAACCTACAACCTTCTTCATGTAACAGATAAAGGCTACCAGCCCTTTCAAATTCTTGTTTTATGTTTTGGACAAGCACTTGTAATTCAGGCGTTCGAATTAATCAACTGCAAGGAATATCGGAACTACAAATACAGAAGCACCGTTACATGCTCTGCATAATAAGCATTAGCAGAAAACACAACAAACACATAATTTCAAAATATTTCAACACCATTCGTAAAACATTCTCATTTCTGTTTCATACCCAAAGAAAATCATTCCCAAAATGCTCCCAGGCCCAAAATTGTTTGGAAGTTTATGTTTGATGATGAAAACAAATTCCAATTTCCCAACACCACCCCCCCCCCCCCCCCCCCCCCTCCCCCCAACCCAAAAGAAAAAAGAAAAAAGAAAAACAAAGAGAGAGTAAACTAAATAAGCTAGAGTTCATGGTCGAGAATTTAACAGTTCCAAATTCTTTCCTTTCCCAAATTCATTATCAATATGAATCCAAACCTATCATTCTACACAAAGATCTACACTAAGAACCAAAACAAACCTTCCCAAAATTTCTTAACAACCACTTAAAGGGAACAATAAGAGCAAGGAAAGCAGTCGAGTATTACATTTTGAAAGCCTTGATGTAGATGCTGCCACCAGAGCCACCTCCACCTTTGGTCCCACCTTCACCCCCATCAGCCAGAACACCAGCATCCACCACAAGATACTCCGTAACCACCAGCTTCACCACCCCGCCGCCATATCCGCCATAATCCACCTGGTCGCTGATCGACCCACCGCGGCTCCCAAAGCTACACGGCTTCTGCACCGACGACCACGCCCACGCGTAGGCGTCGCCGCCCCACACGTCCTCCGGCAGCTTCTTCTTGTCCCCCAAGCAGCACGCGCCCCGGCCTCCGTGCCCGCCGCCCGCACCGTCTGTCCCCTGCGGCGTCCCCACTCGTCTGTGGCGGCGGATCTCCCGCCAGCGCCGTCGTGTTCACCACCGAGCCGTTCAAAAAACTCGCATTGCTCGCCGCGAGCTCGAATCCCCCGGCCACAATCGACGACGAGTTCCCTAAGCTAAAAGTACCAGAAATGTTAACCGTAACAAAGCATCCAGGAACAGCGCAATGGAACCTCACCCCGGGCAGGATATAAAAATTGCCCTTCCCTTGTATGTACACATCGCCGGTGAGGTTCAAATCGTTCACTATCTGACACGTGGAGTCCAGCGAGCCAACGCCGCCGAGGTCGTCAACGCACGAGACCGACGGCCCGTGCGGCGGCGGCGGCGGCGGTGCCGGCGGCGAGTAATCCTGGTGAAAGAGGTTCCAATCCAAATCGGTTATGGAAAAATCCTCGGATGAGGCGGCGACGACAACGACGCCGGGTAAACTCGCCGCAAGGGCTGCGAAGAAAGCAACAATGGCGAAATAGAGAGAGGAAGGAGAGCAGCGAAGCCGAGGAGCCATTCACTGGCAGAGTCAGTCATTTAGATTGGGAGATTTGGTTCTGAAGTTAATCGGATTCGGAAACCCTAGCAGACCAGACGAAGAAACAACCATCGGAGAACAAAACTCCTTGGAAATTTCACAGAAATTTGCAGAAATCTTCCATTGCTCTGTCTCTTCTGAAAACCCTAGAAAATTTTGCTCTGCAAAAGATTACAGAAGAGAAGAAGAGGAGAGAAGAGAAGAGAAGAGAAGAAAAAAACCAGTGGGGGAAAAACAGAACCTTTATTAACTTTTTGGGGAAGGTAAGTGAGGTTTACGAATTTAATCACCTACGGTCGGGTTTACATGAGCTCGGTTTTATGGCCTTAAGTAATTGGTCTGATTCACGATTCTCTTATTAATCCTGTCGTTCCTCTCTACTAGACCCCTGTGGGACCCATGGTTGTCGGTTACGTACACGTGGGGATGAGCGTTCCTGATTACAGTTGTGTTGATTCTGAAAAAAATAATAATAATAAAAATTAGTGAAGTTCTGACAAGATAATAATTTCTTATCGATAAAGATAAATAGAAAAAACGAGACAAAGATAACGAAAACGACCAAACGACATCGTGTAAGCACACGGACAACAACTAACCTTTTGTTTGGTATAAGAAAACGACACCAAATGAGACACCGAGTTTTTTTTTTTTTCATTTTAATTTTTTTCAAAAATAATTCTCCTTAGCCGCTAGCTATAGGGATTAGGGAGTAGGATTAAACAGTGGAGAGTGCTACACACGCGCGGATGTGGAGCGTGTGGAAGGTAAATTCGAGACTTTGAGGGTGAAAAAGGTAAGGTCACAGGTCGAGGAGGTAGTTTCGTCACCTACAAGAAGTTTGACTTGCAATTTCAACGGGGGTGTGGATTCTGCTTGGTCCGTGACCGGATCTAGGGTGAAAAGGTCGTTGTCTTAACGGAATTGAGGGATTGTTCCGAAAATAAAAGGGAATGGGACACGTGTCGAAAGGGAAACAGACCACGCCAGTGGAAGCTGAGTCACCCAAAGGGCCTTTTTTCATGGTTTGGTTGGTGGAGTAGAGGAATGGTAAGCAAAGTGCGTCGTGAATATTATTGTGGATATCACGACTTCTTTTTTTTTTTTTTTTCCCCCTTTATCCTTTTCTGTTTTTAATTTGGATTATTAGGAGTATTATTCGTTCTCTTTTTTCTTTTTCTTTTTTTCCCTTCTTTTTCCCGTTTGAAGAATAGGATTGTTCAATTATTATTTTTATATGGAGGCTTAGGTGGATTCTACTTGTAGTAAATTTTCTTAGCAAGCATTTGATACACTAGCTGCATTCAAATGTAATTTTTTTTTTAGTTTCAACTATTTACAATTTATTATTAAAATTTTATAGCTCAAATTTAAAATTCATAATTTTACAAATACAAATATATATGAGATATTTTTTTATATAAAAAAATTACATAAAATTTCGATACACGCGAAATAAGGTCTATCTTGATTTTTTTTTTTTAAATACATTTTAAGTTATTATACTCCTTTACCCTAGCCATTCAAACTCGTATATCAAACAGATAATAATTCAACTCAAATCTAACTCCTAAAGAACTCAATTCAAAACCGTACATCAAACTCATGCTTAATTATCACAACAAAATAAGAAAAGAAAACATTTAAATTTGATTGCAAAGAAAGAATTGTGTTATTATCAAACTATATCCTGTGTAAAAAGAATGTCATTTGTGATTACATGTATGATCTAGTAATAATTCTACGGATGACTTCATTATAAGATATAATGTTCGAATCATTGCACCCTCAATTTTTATGTATTAAAACAATACACGATCATCATCTTAGATGCCATAACGGAGACATTCAAAAAGAAAAATGAAAATAAATTGTCTGAAAAAGAGTCATACTGAAAATTAAATTAAGTTACTTTCACTCTCTTTTTTTTCCCCCCTCTTTGAACACCCTCTACTACTACTACTCCTTCTTCATCTTTATCTTTTAGAGAAGTTAACAAGGTGTAATGTCTTTTTTCCTAAAGTTTTTGTGCAGCACTTGTTTATTAGTTGCAACAATATTTGAATTACTATGTTGTAGATGAATTAGTTTATGCATGTAAGACATTAATCCGGCATCTCATTTGCGAAGGGGTTTATCCAAAACTTTTCTTACAATTTTGAAAATGTCAGGAAATTATTTAATTTAGAAAAACAAATAAATTCTATAAATATCGAACTTGCGTCGAATTTATATGTCTTTTTCGTTCTTATAATATTTCAAGCAATCATAATTAATTTTTTTAAAGCATATTTAGTTCTTCAAATTAAACATTTAAAACATTAATGATTCAAGGGGCAAAGGGAAAGGCATATCCAAATTGAATTTTATTAAAGGTGATGATGAGGCTTAAGTGCCTTAAGACTTGAGAGTGAAAAGTGGGCCAACATGATTTTTTCTTTTCAATGGAAGGAATCTTTGAATTATTTTGAATTATATTATAAAAATAATTTCCTTTTGTACTAAAAAGAAGATGGAAAAGGATTATTGCATGTAGATATGGGTTTTGGTTATAAGATGAATTAATTTTTGATATAGCAATTAAAAATAAAAGTATTTTGTAAAATATTTTTGAAATTCTTTTATATCACTCTCACATCATATTGTTTCAATTATTATAATAATTTTGATATATTATTATTCTGATTACTAGCAATTATGTATGTGGAAAAAAGAAAGGGAAAAAAAAATATCTTTTCTACTTTTCTTTCGTGGGCCAGATTCTTTTATTTATTATTATTAATATTATTTTAGGGATTCGTAGGCCAAATTCTAAGAATGACAATCTTTCTTATTTCTTTAAGATCAATCCAGACTACCTTCATTACGTCGTTGCTAGCGAACACAATTATTATTTTTTATTATTATTTACTTTTTAATTTGATAGAAAAAAAGAAGATCGATTGTGTCCTTACACTTTCATATCAGTGATCATTGAGTGAATCTATTGATCATACCGATAAGATGATGAGAAAACTGACATTAAGCCTTCACTGTAGCATATTTCAAGTTTCAAGAGTTTGAACCTTTCAAATCATTCCCGCTTTTATCAAAGTATAGATGGGAAAATTAACGAGAGAATAAATAATTTGAACTTACATTTTTTCTATTATTATAATGCCTAAGGGAGTTTAAAATTTTTCAGACTGAAAAATTTAAAAACCAAAATTTTACGTTTATTTTATTGATTACTATCATTATTTTAATTATTTGATTAATTTTGTAATAGTTTGACATATAATTGAAAGCAAATATGCGTGTCACATTATATGTGTTTAACATGGTTATTTACAAATCATACTATAAAAAAAATTCGGCGACTATATTGATAATATTTATAATAAGATAAATATTACTTCTCTCATTAATTTTGTCTTTTTTTTTATTTTTTATTTTTTAGGGAAACTTATTTATTTTATTTTGGAAGGTGAAGAAAGGCAATCTGTCGAGGGTTCGCGAACGAACCAGAAAATTGGTCTTAAAAATAAAAAATAAAAATGAAAATTGGAGGATATTGTGAAGAGTCAAATGCAAGAAAGTAATAAATAGTGACGTGTGTCATGCAACGTGTAGAGACTCGTGTCCTGAATTTGCCGATAAAAATCTCACAAGTGGCGATTTCATAACCGTTGAACTATATATGTGGTCATTTTGTTATCCCCACAAGAAGGCTGAAAATTCTGTCAACATTTAATTCACATCAATTGCTGACATACCCCCTCTTGACAAAAAATTTCTTGACCATCTGAGTATTGAATCAAAAAAAAAAAAAAAAAAAAAAAAAAAAAAGGAAAGACCCACTTTAGAACATGACCTGTTCTAGCATTTCAACCCAATATTAACTCATCTAAGATGGATTGTGAAAATGTACGTAAAACTATAGATATAGTACATCATAGACATGCAAGAATAGTAGCATTGTAAAAATAAAATAGACGTAATTTAATGATGAGACATCACTCTTGAATGGGTTGGTGTAACAGTTCCTTCTTCTCCTATCAGGATGTGCTTTGGATTGATTCAATACTCCGTAGTCCTATATTTTAGGACCTTAAGGTCCTGCTAATTTATCACAGGGCGTTAGGTTTGAAATGACATGAATGAAAACCGGATCTAATCCTTCCAGTATAATCATATTAGATCCTCTTTTTTTGGTTGGCCTCGCGATTTTCAAAGTGACATAGAAGATGGAGGGTAGAACGACAATAATAATCCCTTTTCAATTAACAAAAACAAAAAAACAAAAAACAAAAAATAAAAAACGTTCTCATTCCACCAGAAGGACCTAATGGCTTTTCAACTAGTAAAACTTTGATAGACTGTTTTATTGATCTTTGAAAAATAAAAATAAAAAAAGTTCATGTCTATATATACAATTTAGCTTGCAAATGCTCAAATCTCCATGAAACTATCACCAAGGTTTTTTGGGCATTCCTTGGCCTCTTCCACATGATTCAATCTTCCTTTCTAGTTGGAGAGTGAACTTTAATTTTTTTTTTTTTTATTTAAATAATATGAGATGTATGATTCCTATTTATTAAAAAAAAAAATGAAAACACTAGTAGGTTTTGAATTTAAGAACTCTTATCTAAATCTTTCTCTTACCACCTGCTGAGCTAGCAGCTAGCCCAGCAGGGGAGTGAACTCAAGTTCAAATGACCATTTGAGTAAAACAAGGTGTTGGACATTTGTCAAAGTTAATCTGAAACTAATATTTTATAGGTTAAGGTAATGGCTTAAATCTGCGTTGGTTTTCTCATCCCTTAGCTTTGTGAAAGCTTTCTTTTCAATCTTCCTTATCCACTCCTTGCTCACTTTGAAAAGCTTCCCAATCTCCCCAAGTGACTTTGGCTGGCAGTTTATGAGACCATAACGCAAGACCAGAACTTGCCTCTCTCTCGAGTCCAAGCTTGCTAGCAGATTATGAATGTCCTTTTCCATGTGTTGCCTCATCACACTCTCCTCCGGCGTCTTTATGGACATATCGGCCATGAATTCCTTCAACACGAACAAAACAGAATCCAAAGTCAGAAAAATGGTCCAGAAAATAATTACTCATAAGCATTTTCGTATTTTAATGATCTCATCAGACATTGTTTTTCCTCAGATTGTTTCAGGTTTTGATATGCATTCCATAGAGTGATAATTAACAAAGAATATTTCTATCATTTGATGCCTTAGGTAACAAAATATTTGAAGGTTTTTTTTCTTTCTTTTTTTTTTCCTCCCTAGAGAATTAAAGTTTTATATGGACACATGATAGCATATTCACATAACTACGAGCCGCGGCCGAGTCAGATAAATGTTTCTAGTTAGGCCACTATTAAAAAAAAAAGAGAGAGAGAGAGAGATAATTTTTTTATTAAACAGAGAAATAATTGGGGTACAGTAATTATTTTTCTTATAGTGTGGGGGTGTAACTAAAATTTTAGAAGAAAAATGAGAAAAATATAATTTTTTAACATTTGAGTGGGGGAAGTGCCCCCAACTAAGCGATGCTAACTCCAAGGAGACAAGTCTTTTCCGTGGGACTTATCATTTATGTATGTTAGGAAATGGATTCTCATTACCCTGACCACTGTAACGAGAGTGACTCAAATTCAAGATCTTATTAAGAAGAAGGATCGGCCTTACTATCCAATCAAATGCATGCGGTCGATATTATAACTTAAAGAAGTAGAATGAAGAAGAGTAAACGTAAAGGAAATAGCTGAAGTCATACCATGTTTTTTCCTGAAAAGCAGTCCCCAATCTTATGATCAACCGAACCCACAACTCTTAGGCAATTGCTAGCCAGTCTGATTTTATCCAAAGAAAGACCTGTGAGCTTTGCAATTTCATTGTCATCTAGATGTTTCCTCTGGCCGTTGTTCGCTTTTCGGGTTTTATGAATCTGGCTTATTGCCTTGCTTAGTGTCCCCTAAAATACACCAACTGTCATACACACACATAAAATGGTATTGTTTGAAGAAACAGTTTGTTGGATTAGAGAGGAACATACAGGAACCAGTATCCCTCTAGCATGCCGTGCCACCACCTGCGACATCGATTTCCTTATCCAGTACTGGACGTAGGTCGAGAATCTGCAACCTCTCGCCTGGTCAAACCTTTCCGCGCCTTGCAACACACCTAGCTTTCCCGCCTATGAGATATAAAGCACTGAAAATGAGATACTTCAAGAAATAAATTTTCATATTTAGCCAATTCTACACAAGTAGACCTTCCTCTCATTTCATGGTTTCCATGACAAGGCCATGAAGAGTAGCAGCATTAAGTTTTCACTTCAACCGCGAAATACTAATACAATTTCATTCATTTGACTTCCCAGAAAATCAGATCCATGACATTGCACAAAGTAAATTGAATTAGTTAAAAGTGAAGGACGAAATTTGCGCTTTTTGGTGCTTTTGTCCTCCTAAACTTTGATTGAATTGACAAGTTGTCCTTCAATAAATTGTCACAGAGTGCTCTCCAAATCACCGAATGAGGTGAAAATTTGGAGAGAAGCACCATCATGCACGTGACAGTACTCTGATCGTCATCCAAAATTTCAGTTTGTTCCTTTAAATGAGCTTACATAACGTGTACGAGGGTATTTCTATCCAAATCTTGACGTCCATCATCGATTACCAGGATAATTTGTCAAAATTAGAAATTTAAGGGGTAACTTGCCGATCATAAAAAGTTCAGGGACAAACGTGGCAAATACCATAAAACGTATAACTAAAGCAGTATTATATATCTAACAAACCTGAAGTAAATCTTCCAAAGCTATGCCAAGGCCCCTATAGTTTCTTGCAAGGAAAAGAACCAAGGGCTTGGTACTCCTTATTAGCTCATCCCGGCAATGCCAACCGAAATTCAAGTTCCGCTGCAGTTCCTTCTCATCAATGCCGGCTGCTTCGGCCCAGCAACTTAAGCTGGCAACACTCCCAGTTTCCTTTTCCAGAGCTGTTCTGATTTGCTCCAACTTTGCAACCACCTGTAATAAGTAAGGCTAGAGCTCGTAAAAACCTTTGTAAAAAAATGAATTCTGATTTTGTTTTGGAAAAATGTAGGTACAGAATATTAGCACAACCTTCACTCCTGCAGACATTTCCGCCTCATTTTTCGCAAGTGCGCGTCTTCTGCTTCTAGAATTCACTGCTCTTCTCACGTGAGAAACACTAGGCTTTCTAAGGCCTTGCCAAATTGCATCTGTAGCTAATGACTGAGAAGAAAGACTGTTGTGATTTTCCAACCTTCTTTTCCTTGATTTTCTCTCCTCGCTTTTCCCAGTTCGGACAATAGTCCGACTTGTGTTGTTATCCATCTTGCTTCCTGTCGTATTCTCGCCAATCAGCTCTAAGGGTATGTTTGATAAGTTCAAAAAGTTTGAGGTCTCAAGGGTTCTTGATAAACAGGTTTTGAATAATTTAAGCGCTCCAAGCCTGCCTAATTGCAATAAAATCTCTCTTTCCAATCTTAACAAATCCGAATCGGCAAAACTCTCCTCCAAAACACCGAGAATTTGCATTAGTAAACTAAAATGCGTTGCTTTACTTGCAATGTAACTTTCTCCCCCCACGGGCATCTGCGAATCATTTCAATCGTGTTAGATGACAATCGAACGTAACGAGTGCAATTTAAATAACAGGTATGAACAATGACAGACCTTCATCTCTTCCATTTCTGATAAACCATCCTCTAAGATTTGTGGAGATGCAGAAGAAAAAGTGCAAGCTTTAAGGGGATCTTTGCCAAAGCCCTCATTTTCGTCCGAAATAACGGACAGAAATGACAGCCTCGCCGGGTTGAAACACGCCTCCTTGCCACTCACTGTGTCATTTTGAAGTTGGTGAATCTCAAAGTTCATAGACATGATAACCGATTGCCTTCAAAACCATTACACTAAACAAACAAACAAATAACCTTTCCCATTTTTCTCTTTTCAACCATACCGCGCATTATCTATCCAGTCAAGGTAATCAAACATTTCCTTAAATAAATTTAAAAAAAAAAAACCCCTTAAAAAGAGAAAATGAAAAATCCCAACTTGCGTATCTTTCCTCAAAGCTTAGAATCTTGTAAAACTTACATTTCTCCTCATTACAATAATCAGTACCCCATTAAGCTCGAAACCCACTTTTCAAACTTTTTTCTAAAATGTTTTCTCACACCAAAATTTGAATTCACTGTTTGAATAGCGGGCTTGAACTTATAATCCGAATGTGCACCTAACAAACTCTAATGCTTTAGAATGAACTTATAATCCTATCATATAGTATATCATACATAACTCAACTTATTAGAAAGTTGAAAATAACAATTACTTTGCTATATTAGCTGAAAGGGGGAATGAAATTACCAGGAGAAGGTGAAAAGAGCTTGGAAGGAGGAATGGAGTGGAGATGAGAGTTAAGAGGAAAGCCACACTTGAGAGTAAGCCTAAAACCAAGCCCCATTATTATTATAATTATTATTATTCAGTTCTTGGAACAAAGGAGAAGGTGGAAGTGGGGTGGTGGAGAGAGATATTTAATGAAAACTGGGTTCTAAACTGCCCACTTGGATTATGTTGGTATTGTCATCTCTCTCAACCACCGGTTCTTCATCTTCTCTTTTTTTCGAAAAAGGGGCTTCAACGACTTTTTG
Source organism: Ficus erecta (assembly GCA_008635985.1). Classification (NCBI taxonomy): domain Eukaryota; kingdom Viridiplantae; phylum Streptophyta; class Magnoliopsida; order Rosales; family Moraceae; genus Ficus; species Ficus erecta. The sequence continues at coordinate 218,451 of BKCH01000942.1, read as the reverse complement.
ACCTTTGCCCCCTTTCTCATTCCCATTTTCTCCCCTCCCTCCCTTGCACGATCAATTTATTAAGCTTGTGTTTAGTTTATCGATTTATGATAAAATTTTTAAGTTAAAATTGATTAATTTTTAAAAAAATTAGTTATAATTTTTATTAATTTAAAAAAAAAAGATAAAAACTGATATGAAAAAAATATAATTTAGTTAGAGTTAATTAAAATATCAAATGAAGAAGTTTTTTTCCCTCTCATTTTTATACCCTTTTGAGGCATTAAAAAACATTGTATTCGGGATTATATCAAATTGACAGTCTATTTACAATATATGTTTAAATTTATAATTCAAACAATAAATTCAAGCATTTATTATAAAAAAAATTGTGAAAAAAACTTTGAAAATGGATTAAAACATGACGGCAAACGATAGCTTATTATCTTTTATATAATTTGTTTTAAGTTTTACCCTTTTTTTTTTCAAGTACAGGATAATTTTGACTAAGATCTAAACACTCTTCATTTGACACCCCTCTTTAGGCATTACCAAACACACCCTTAATTAGCAAAGTTCATTTCCCTAAAAATGATTTTTGTTGTGTTATTGTGATAATTGGTATTCTTCAAGTTTATTAATATTGAATGCTTTATTTTTATAAAAACAATACGGAAAAAAAAAAATCACAATTGATGATTTTAACTAGTTTTCAGCCAATTGTAATCGTTAAATTGTTTTTAACAATAATTTATGAATTTAAGAATTGATACCTTAATTAGTAACTAACTTAAAAGCATCACAGATGAAGTTAATCATGCTATAATAATTGAGAATGATATAATTGATAATAATATCAGTCACGTTACGACGAAACATTATGAAACAGTTTTTAATTTATTAAATAATTAAAAATAATAATTAACAAGGAGGTTTCGAAAATATTTGATTTACCTCCCATCCATCTTTTCATAGACGTGAAAGTTTAAGTCCTTGACAATTGGAATCAACTCTTACTTCTAAAGAGTCTATGATTGATTTGGCCAATGTAGAAGATCATGAAAAGTAAAGTAAAAAGATGATGAAGGCGACAATTATGTAATTGCTCACAAATAAATGTAGATAGTTGTCTCATCATTTTGGAATAAATTTACGAAAGGACATGGCTCCAATTTACGAGGGAAAAAAGAAAAAAAAAGTGTTTGCTCTTCGTACTTAAATTCATTAAAACTTTAGAAATGCATAAAAGTGTATAAATTGGTTTTAACGTGACTTGTAACTTATAACAGTGTAAAATTATAGTTTATTTTAATTCTGATTTGATGTGGACATTCACAAATCTAGTAGGTGCAAATAAATCATGCAAGCATATAATTTGGAGACAATTCTGAAAATATCATGTCAAATAGACGTGGCTATGTTTTCTGCCTTTTCTTAATGTTTGTTTGGATTTTTGACCCTCTATATTTATATAATTCAAGGTTAAAAACTGAAGCAATTATAACTATAATAATAATCCAAATATTTTTCCTTTTTTAAAAGGAGAAATCCTCTAAATCACCTTATAAGTTTAGAAGTGAAAGAAAACCACATGAACTGTTTGAAGTTAAAAAGTGTAAACTTGAAATGTGTTCAGAAAAAAAAATAACATTATGGATATTGTTTTGTTACTCTCATTATTTTATACAATTTTTAAAATAATCTTGTTTCGATTTGAAATAAGGAGTCATAGATTTTTGAATTTTGAATTTTTAAAAGATATTTTAATATGTGAATTGTAAAATTTGTTTATTTTCAGAGACAGAGAACAAACTATTTGGAAAAATTGTAGGCTAAGGTTTCTTGCTCTACAGAAATTGGGCTCTCCCTCTCCCTACCAAAAAGAGCCCAGAAATCTTCAGTCCAAGGAACAGAGTCTTTGGGCTAAACTAAAGAAACCCAGAACTCTTTTTTTAATTTTTTAATTTTATTTTTAGGTACAAGTCACAAAACAAGTCTAAACCCCACACGACCGATAATCTGATATTAAATTCTAATTACTTAGTTTTTAATTGTCGTAGTTGTTACAGAAGAATCTACATGTTTCTCGAGGCTCAAGAGTATGGTCAGACTTCAAAAAAAACACACACACACACAGGTGCCTAGAATGTTTAGAATGGTCAGACTTTATAACATTCATTTCCGTTAATTTATCTTTATAAAAGAATGTTGTCTATACTCTAAAATTGAAAAATAAAAAATAAAAAATTTCTGACCATTCACATGCATACTTTTCAAATCTTTTTTATTAATTTTCAAGTTGTCAATAACACACGGTTTCTTTATTGACGTGATTCTTTGCTTCAACAACCACCATTTTAATTTGTCCCTAACCGTGGGTGTTGCCAATGAAGCATCCAGAATACTCGTAGAAAAATGGACCCCCAATAATAATAATTATTTTTATTCTTATCGTAGACCACGCTATTTTTATCTCCAAAAAAAAAAAAAAAAGGAGAGGATTTTAATATTAGAACTTTTAATTTAAGGACTCAATTAAAACATAGAAATGCAACCAAAAAAAAAAAAAGTGAGAAAAGTAAAAAAGCAATTATCTTACTATTGTTCAATAGGTCAAGTATATCATGTAATCAAATCATACTTTTACAATACATTTGTATAATAAATAATTGACACATAAATGATATTTTAATATGATACAGGGATTTAAAACTAAATAATCTTTTTTAAATAAGTTTTTTCAACAAATGACCAAAGTTTTTAAAACATATTTAAAAGACCCTCTTTTTTTCCCCCAAAATGTTCAATCAATTTAATTAAATGATCAATTATTGATTCACCATATTATATTATTAATTTAATCAATCAGTGATTGACTGTAATTAATCACGAATTAACTATAATGTAAATTATCAAATTATATAGTCAATCACTGATCGAACATAACATTAATCATTAATTTATCAAATCTGAAAAAATGACAAATGACTATTTTACTAAATAAAAAAAAATTCGACCATCTATTAGATTAGGTGACTAAAATGGTCACAACCTAATTTTCTTATAATCTATATCCTAATCACCTTTCTCTTTTCTAATAATTTTTCCTTAATTACTCTGTTTTAAATTTTCATAAATTTAGTTGATAAATCATTTAAATATTAACTATTTATTAGATTGTAATATATAAAGATGATAACGTGATATATGTGAATAATTTTTGATTTTGTGGTCATTATATAATATATGACCGTACAGGGGACATGTTAGGACAGTCCAATTGATTGCGTGTCCAAAGTTTCTCTTCTAGAACCAGAAAGCAACAAGAGGTCCTTCCCAGTTTCCAACGCACCACTAGAAGCAAATAATATAGTTTTTATTTTATTAAAAATGTATAGATCGCAAAACTTTGTCCAATTACAATATTTATATTACAAAGCTCCATTTGGTCTTGTTCTGACCCGAAAGTTGACAATAATTAAGTTTGATTAGCGAATAATTGGAAGTTATTTGTACTATCAAACAAACACCCTGACACTCACGAATCTAGATATATATTATGTACATCGTATGATTGGGTTTTTTTTTTTTTTTTTTTTTTTTTTTGGGAGGGGGGGTGGGGGATGGTTGGGTTGATTTTTTTTTTTTCTTTTTTGACATAATGTGATTGGATCATTGTTTCTAACTGCTAAAAAAAATAAATAAAAAATTTTGAAAAAAATAAATAAATAAACCCCTCTCTCTCTCTCTCTCTCACACACACACACACACACACACGCATATTTGTTTAACTAAAAAGCAGGGGATTATTGACAAAGAATAACATAATTTTGTAAACGCAAAAAATACAATTTGTTTTCTTTTTAGCTGAAGAATACGATTTACTTTTTATGTGGTAGTACTCGCTGCAATATTTTTGTTGGCTAATACACATGTTTTTTTTTCCCTCCAATTAATCACCCAAAAATATATCTTGTGTTTGAATTATATTCTAAAAAATCACGATTTATTTATTTATTTATTATTTGATGACAATATTTCCAAACTTTACTATTTTATTTGGCATTTCAACTTAATTCTAATTAAAATGTATTTTTTCATATTAGTTTTTATCTTTTCTAGTTTTTGAAAAGTTAACAATTTCAACTTAAAAATTTCATCTCCAACCGGCAAATCAAACGCAAGTTATATTTTTGTGTTAGAATCATGTATGAAATTCTCATCAAATTATATCAGTAGTTCGATAATTATGGAATATTACAATTTGCTCAATAAATCATAAGGTAAATATTATAATGTTATGGTGAAAATGTGGTTTGAATGAAATTGGTAAAAAGACTTTCAAGTAATTTTGAAGAAACTACTTAGAGATTCAGAGAGAAAATGTCCTTACAATTTTAGTTTGAAGTTATGCTTAGTTGATGCTCAATATGTATGTATATTTCGCACTTCTCCAAATTTGATAAGAATCCAACAACTTTAAATTATGATATAAATTTACAAAACATGATAAAAAAGACTTTCATGATTTAAAATCGTGTCTTGTGGTAAAATACTTTAATAATTTTTTATGGTAAAATTTTTAATTCTCATAATAAGATAATCAAAAAAATTTTTGGCAATAAAATAAATGAGTTTTGGATTTCTTTGGTGAGGTGTTACAAAACATTATTGATAAGAACTAGAGTTTCATAATTATCGTGGTTTTTTTTAATAAATAATTTACATTAAAATATGATTTTACAGTCGAAATATCAGATCATTAATAACTCTATGCTCTGATATAGCAAAAAAAAAAAAAAAAAAACTCCATTGCAACATAAAGTTTTTGGTGAGTGGAAAAAAGAGAGTGAATGAGATAGATAAAGGAAAACGTTATTGGCTGGAGGTTCGGCACACCGTCGGGTCTCTGGCCATTAAATTTTACTTAAAAGTCTGTTGTCAGATACTAAGTTAGAAGTAGGATTCGTGTCATATGTGGAGGGAGAGGGGTATCAGAGGGATCTTAGATCAAAACTGTGAATGTGGTTGGGTTACCATTGGTGGTGAGGTGTTTTCAAGCTTGTTGGTCATCATCTTTGCCTACCCTTTGGAGGTTTTGGTTTGTAGGAGGCAAATCCTTTAGTGGTGTGTGTGTTAGACTTCTTGTTGTTGGAAACATGTATTTGCCAATTGCTTGCCTTTTCTACCATTTTCTTCGGCTGGTGTTGACAGGTCTCGCTCTCCTTAGTGTTTTGATGTTACAATATGTGGTTTTCGTCATTTTTTGTTAATAATCATGGTGGTTCCTGCCTCTATTAGTTTAGTTATTTATCTTGTCTTTTTTTTTATGATTTTTTTTATCCGTAAGATTCGTTTCTTTGTAGTTGTTTATGTGGCATTGGTAATACAGATTTCTTGTCATCGATTGATCGGATATTTCTATCAATCATTGAGAATTTTGGTAAAATGCTTGATTTTTTGTTTACCTTTTTAGGTGTATTCTATTTATGAAGTATCGTACATGTAATTTCCCTCTTACATGTTATTGTAGGAGGTTTTGAATGTGAATTAATAATTGTATTATCAATATTTGGAACAAATTTTATTAAAAAAAAAAACTCTATTAACAGGGTTCGACTTTAAATCGTAAATCATATAACGTAAATTTTATATATTTTCAGTTGATATTATTTTAACTATATTAATATTCATAAATTTGCATATGTTTCATTTAATACTAAATTCAATTAAAAAAAAGGAACTGAATTTTTACATTAAAATTCGTCTTTTTTTCTTTTTTAATATTTCAAATAGAAAATACAGTTTCAATTGTCTCTAAAATCAATCTTATCAACTGTTTTATCTAAAAAAAAATTTGTAATATGCAAAGCCAGACTACTCTATTTTAAAAATCAATTCAACCTTTAAATTATATTTTATACTCGTAATAAAAAAGTAAAGAATAAAAATATCATGACATAGAAAACTTAAAAAGAAGTTTTTGTCACCAAAATCCAAATGCTCTCACTCAAAAAAAAAAAAAAAAAAGTTCTAATGCTCTCTCTCCCTCTCTCTATATATAGATATACACATAGGGTATTGTTAATATACTATAGGAAGGACTTATTTCACCCAAATCATATTATATTTATTTTATCTAAATGTTATTTTCTAAAGATTTATGTTATGATATTGATTATAAAGACATGAACATAGAAATTTACTTTAAAAAATAAATGAAATAAATTTTAAAAATTACGATTATAGTTCTTAATGGTAAATTGATTTACTAATTGGTGTGTTTTTATTGAAATAATTTAGATCGATTGTTATTATAGGATTCACGTGTGAGGCTTTGAATGATTTATGAACTTATTTATTACATTTTGAAAGTGACAACTTATATATTATCTTTTGAAAACTGACAGCTACAGATAAATATAATCAATACTCTGATCAATTAATAAATTAATTTATTATTAAAAATTATAACTGTAATTTTTAAAATTTATTTTATTTATTTTTTTTAAAAAATATCTCAATTTTTATTTTTTAGATAATATCATAACATAAATTTTTAAAAAAATAATATTAGATAAAAAAAATATAACATGATTTCGATGGACGACTTCTACTAAACATTAACCAGGGCATATATAGATAGATATATATATATATATATCTCTTTTTTTTTTTTTTTTTTGGTGTGTGTGTGTGTGTGTGTGTTTTTTTTTTTATTATATTTTTTTCACATTAAAATGTCATATTGGGGCAGATGGGGGGGCCGGCGTCATCGGTGTATGGTTGCGGCTTCTTCTGGAAGAGTGGGGGCCGCCGCCGCCGACCACCGGTCTGACCAAAACGCGGACCCCCAAAACTCAAATCCCCAGTCCCCACCACCAATTTCTTTTTTCTTTTTCTTTTTTGGTATTTTCTTATGCTCTTCCATATATAAACAACGCTTCCTCTCTCTGACCACTGACCACTTGACCATCTCATACTTTCTTCGCTCGACTCCCTGCATTCCCAAAACCTCCTCCCGAGTCTCGAACTTCTCATTTGACTCACTCCCCAAAACCCAAACACCCCACCAAGATCACACGCACACTTGGCGTCGCCGGAGTTGTACGACGGACATGGCGGATTCCGACCAGATCACCAATCACCGCACTGCTGCCTATGAGAACGGTAACAAGATGAAGACGACGACGACGACGACGACGAAGAAGAAGAAGAAGAGTAAATCAGGCTCCTTTTCCATGCCTAGGCTCGCCTGTTTCGGTGGCATCAAATCGGAACTGGACGGCCAAGGGAATTTCGATTTGGAGGTTGACGACAGGTTTCGCCGTCGGACTCCTTCTCACCTGGTCATCACGGTTAACGGCCTTATTGGCAGGCTAGTCTCTCTCTCGCTTCTCTGTTTTTTTTTTTTTTCATTTTATTTTATGATTTGATTTTCTCTGTTTTTTCTGCTGCTATTGTGCTAATGCAGGAAAAAAAAAATCATGTCTTTTCGGTTTTGATTCAGCTTTGCTTAACCAAATTGTGCTAATGTTGATTTTTTTTTTTTTTGTTTAAATTTTTGCAGTGCTCAAAATTGGAAGTTTGCTGCTAAGCAGTTTCTGAAGAAGTATCCCGATGATGTTGTAGTTCATTGTGAGTTTTCTTTTCAAAGTAAAAGGTGTTGAGTAGTAGAATTTCCCAAGTCACTCTCAAGCTTGCAAACTTTGATGTTTTTCCTACTGTTGTTAATTCTTGAAATGATGAAATGAAAGACGTATTATTAACGTGCAATGCAGGTAGCGAGTGTAATTCCGCAACGTTGACATTTGATGGTGTTGATGTAATGGGAGAGAGATTGGCAGAAGAGGTGCGTTCATGGTTTAGTCATTCTTTTAACCTTCTTTTCTATCCCAATGCTATGTGTTATTACGAGCCAACGATGATAATCGGTACTTTTTTTTTAAACCAATCGTGAATTCATTTGTCAACTTTGACCACCCCCAGATTGTTCATAAGGACCGTTTGATTTTACATGGGAATTTATAACTGGTTAAAATGAGTGATGGATAGTTTTTTTTTTCCCTCAAATGTCTAATTCTCATTCTATGAAGAGAAAAATTGATTTTTGTATTTTTGAAGTTCAGATTCATCCTCCTCGATGTTCATAACTAATTTACCCCACTTCCTTAGAGTTGAAGTTTATCCATCAACAGAGGAACTTATATAGAGTTATGTTATTTCAGGTTATATCTGTTATAAAACGTCACCCAGGTGTCCAGAAGATTTCGTTTGTTGGTCATTCGTTAGGTGGCCTGGTAGCGCGGTATGCTATTGCTAGACTTTATGAGCGAGATGTAACGAGAGAACCGAAGCCATCGCAGGAAAATGGAGATTGCAGGACTGACGGTTCTGAAGATCCATGCCTGGAAGAGAAATTCAAAGGAAAAATTGCTGGATTGGAACCCATTAACTTCATAACCTCTGCAACCCCACATCTTGGTTCGCGGGGGCATAAACACGTAAGAGGTTTACGCCTTATGTTCTCATTGTCTATGTATTTTAGCAAGAGATTTGTCTTTCAGATATCAGTTGGCATACTCTAGGCTAGAATATAACATTAAAAGTATTCAAATCTCTTCTGAGTTAAAAGAAGAAATTGAGCATGCTGTTGTCTACTTTCTCGAGCATTTCTGGGAGTTTATGATCTCTGAGTTTTGTGCGAAATAGTCAATTTTTTTTTTTTTTTTTCATGGTGATGGGGAAACATAGCTGTCTGTCATCAATACTACTTGCTCTGCCTTCTACATTTACATCTCTAATCATTTATGGGTTTATATATTTCAGGTCCCAGTTTTTTGTGGCCTTTATACTCTGGAAAAAGTAGCAGCACGTACATCAGGGTTTCTTGGTAGAACTGGAAGGCATTTGTTTTTAACCGACAGTGATAATGGGAAACCTCCCCTTCTTCTTCGAATGGCTAGTGACTGTGAAAACCTGAAATTCATGTAAGTCCTTGTTACTGGTTTTCTTAATGTTTGTATCATATGAGCTGATTCCCGAAGTTATTCTTACATACCTTCCTCTATCTGCAGCTCGGCATTGGGGTCGTTCAGGCGCCGTGTTGCCTATGCAAATGTGCGATTTGATCGTATCCTCTATATGATTAACTGATCTTTTTTTCTTGATCATGATTTTCTTTCCATTTGTGGAAACATGTCTGATCCCTTCTTTAAATTCTTTGCCAAGGGTAATTAGACCCTATTATGATATTTTTTTTGTTGTTGTTCTACTCATTCTTACATGGAGAACTTGACTCCTTTCATAGACCTTGTGGGATGGAGTACATCATCTCTACGCCGTCGGGACGAACTCCCAAAGGTAGTTTTATATTTAGATACTGAAGCTTTATGTGCCTATTCAGTGTACTCATATCATTCTATATATCAGCTTAAAGGAAAGTCGGGAGATGACAAATATCCACATATAATTGTCGTGGAAACGGCAAGAGTAGCCAGCCCTCAAGAAGTTGCAAGTGAAGACAAAGTCAATGGAAACAAGAATATTGACATGGAAGGTTTGCTAGTCCTTTATCTTAACCAACAAGGATAACCTTTCTGACTTGATGTTTCTTGTTACGTATATTGGCCGTTAAAATGGAAAAACAGCTTTTGGCTTTTGTTTTAGTTATAGAAACAATAATTTAAGGTTGAAAGAGGTGAGTGTTGCAGAGTGGATGAATCAGGAAAATATGTTGACTGCATGGTTTGTTGATATCTGGGAACTTATCTCTCTGCCTTCATTTTCATGATTGGATACGTACTTTTGAGCTTCTCTAGACGAACATTAGATAATTCAAGCTCCTTCACATCATTGATAATGATTTTCTGTACTATAAAATTTCAGAGGCAATGTTAAAGGGTCTGACGAAACTGAGCTGGGAAAGAATTGATGTGAGCTTCAAGGGAAGTAGACAAAGGCATCTTGCGCACACTACCATTCAGGCAAGTCATTATTGTCCTTGGCACTCTCGATATCTGCCATAAATTACGTCTTTTATGATCACAAAATTGAACCAAGTCTCTTGGCACTAGCATGGCATACCATTTTCGTCTTGCAAATTGCAAAAATCTCGCATCCATCGGGGGACACGCTCCAATATTCTCTTTCTTTTTGCATTTTAGGTTAAAGGTTCTTGGATCAATTCTGACGGGGCTGATGTTATCCATCACATGGTCGACAACTTTCTTTTATAAGCGGCCATCGCTATCCATCTATCAAATGGGTTGCCCCTAAAACCACATTCAGATTTTGAAATGCAAGTTTAAAGCAGCATTTTGACCTCTCGGGTGATCCGAAGATCAAGAATCCATGGAGTTGAGAAGCGGATACTCAAGAAGCACGGTTCTTTCGATCCACATTAAATCCACAGTCCGCCAATATGTGAGAAGCATTTGCCACAAGTACTTAGAATTCTGTTTTCATGGAGTACCGAACAACATCGCCTTTAACCTTTATAGAAGAAGGGTCAGAGGGGCCTAGGGATGAATAAGAAATCTGGTACAAACTTGTAAGTTGTTCTATGCATACGATAGGATCATAGGGGGAGAGAAATATGTGAAAAAAGAACAGAGGAAAAAAAAAAAAAAAGGTTTTTCTTCCAAAGATGGTTAATGCTACGAGGTGATTTTGTTTTGTAAACATTCCTAAACCCTGTGTATAATAAATCAAAATAAAATTTCTCCTCTATGAGATTTCTTCTCTTTTTGCGTTAATATTTAGTGTTCTTAGGATATGAACCTAAAATCTTGTTCTGATCCCGTAAGATCTTTGTCACTAATTACGTAATATATATATGTATATATATATTGATATGTAAGCACTCCATGTGTACCCCTCATCTATAAATTAATCTAGAATTAATTTTTAATTTTTTTACGTCAGTCAATGATCGAATCTTGGACTTATGGCTCCTAAACACCAAACTCCCCCTCCCTCGTTAGGCTAGCCCCAGTGGACCTACTATTTTTTTTAACCCCAAACCCCATGTCACTAATTACGTAATTACCTCATACCAATTTCATATTTCATAATTACTTCACAAGTACTTGGCGCCTGTTTGGAAATATTTCATAATTACTTCACAAGTACTTTAACGCCTATTAGGAAGAGCTTTTTAGCCTGAGTCAAAGCTAGACGAGCTTCTAATCTCAAGAATAGTTTATACCTGAGTTTAGTTATACATTATATCGACCACAAGGCCTTTAGGAAGAGGATCATAGTAGACCCATAAGTGGATCCTATTAAGTTATAACTTCTAGACAATTGTTTACTGAAAGAGAACTTGTAGCACTTATAAACCATTTAAATTCTTCACTTTTCGTCAATGTGGGACTCGCCAAGTAATTATCAGCTTTTTTAGCGTACACACAAAGGAGTACCACAGCTTTTCTATCGGAGCAAATTGACCATGAGACCTTTAGGAGAAGGATCATAGTGGCTCCCCATAAAATTATAATTTTTAGATAATTATTAAGTGAAAAAATACTCATGATATTTATCAATCAATTAAGTTCCTCACTTCTCGTTGACGTGGGACTGCAGTTAAGAGTTGAGACTTGGTCATATTTCAGACTAATTTCATGGATCAGGGTGTTGTGAATGAGGCCCATGTCTGCCACAGAACCCCTGTTCGGGCTTTGTATACAAATATGGGCTTTTGGCCCTTTTTTAGCCACAAACGTGCCTTAAAAAAAAAGGACAAAATTATTAAACAATCACATTTTTTTTATTTATTAATCAACATGATAAAAATTTTAATTTACTTCAGTTAAATTTTATATCGTATTGATCTAATATTACTTTTTTTGTATCATGCTGGATCAATAATCTTTAAATTTGTATCATTTAAATAATTTTCAAAAAAAAAAAAAAACCAGATTCGACTCATATTTCTCGTTCTAATTCATTTATTTTCACGTCCTCCAACAAAATAAATGGACTGTGATTGACACATTCTTTTCTTCCTACAATTAGTTTCTTGATCTCGTAATTTCCAAATAAGCGAATGCCTTTTTGTACGCAGTGCAAAGACCAGGAGAAGAAGAAAAAAATCCTTCTCGTATAACGTTGTCACGATGTGGAGTGTGTAACTTGTTCATTATTATACTGCTAGTTTTTTACTCGTTGAATCTGAAAGTCTACAAATAGGTTTTCTTGTACAACTTCCCTTGCAAGTTGAGATAACCAGTTTGGCACACCGGTTTGACTCAAGTTAAACTGTACTTTTTTCATCATGTTTTTTGTCTTTTCTGAAAAAGTCAACAAAAATTATTATTTAAACTTAAAAATTTTAACTCAACTCAAACTCAACTTGTGCACCAAACAGGCCCAGTCTTTGATCTTTAGTTCTTTCTTGCAAATAACTAATTAATTTAGACGTCACCTTCAAAACACAGATGGATTTTAACACATGCTCTACTAATATCATTCCACTCCACATCCCAAATGTTTAGTTTAACTACGGTATACAAGACGACTAATCGTTTTTCCGATGTACCATTGTGCAACAAATGATATTAGATAATGATCAAATTAATCTGAATAATTGAAATTTGAGCCTTTTTTATCCCATTAAAAAATAAAAAAATATTGGTTATACGTTCCTCCATTTTGGTTTTATGTATGAATACGAATTTAATTAAGGAATTAAAAAATAATTACTTTGAAAATAATTTTGAAAAAGAGAGATTAGAAATTAATAGCTTCGCGTGTCAAAATGGAATTCAAGTAAAACGGCTACGTGAGGGCGACAAAACGAGAGTGAAAAAATAAAAATAAAAAGATGAGATAGTGATGGAAATGGGAATCCCTAGTCTACGTTATACTGATATACACACATATGTAGATATATATGTGTGTGTGTATATATATATATTCCGACAGTACTGCCCACATGTGAATTGCGATGTGAATCTCAGAAACCCGAATCCAAAAGTCATGTGGGGGTGTTTTTCTCTTGTTGCTATATTCGTACAGTCTCTAATTTGTGTACAAAATATAACTGTGCAGTTGTGCATGCAACGTCCGTACGTATGTAGGTCTCGGTTTTCCTGATTTGAGCCGGCTCAATAACCGAGGTGGAAGACTTTTGACGTTCTTATACAGATCTCCTTTCGGTCTTGTTTACTCTATTATAATGTTGCGTTATTTTACATTATATTTTTAATACAATATCATATGTATCATGTTTCATTACAGCATAAATATATTCAAACCGTAAAATCTATTAATATTACTATTAATTATTTCTTTTTTTTTTTTTTCTCTATCTCATCAATATATATTAGAATAGTTATTTAAATATAAACAACGTAAATATACATTATATTTATATGTATAACATATAAATGAGACATCAAAATGGGTATTGTATCTTATATATATTACATTCGAACACAACTGTGATCTAAATGAACCTGTATAATTCTTTTTTTCTTTGTTTTAATTTATTATTTTTTTCAATTTTATTCTCCTTTCTCGGGGTCTAAATAGGAAATAGGGCAGATCCTTCTTTCGTATTCCACGTGCCAAATATTTGTCTAAAACGTAAATAGATGGAGATTTCTTTATTTTATTTATTATTTATTATTTATTTTTTACGTAAGAGAGGATTTATATTTGCATTATGGAGATGGGCATTCAATGCCTGGTCCCTCTCTTCCTCCTTCCGACACTTTCTCTCTCTCTCTAGATTTCTGTCTCTCTTGACTGTTCTTTTTTTTACCTCCCACTTTCCGTCTCTCAAGGTTCTGTTCTGTTCTGTTTTTGTTTTTAATTTGTGTTTTGACATGCACCGTTTCATATAGCTAGCTTAGCTTTCAAAGCACTCTCTACTTCTCTCTCTCTCTCTCTCTCTAAAGCTCTCTATCTGAGAAAATGAGCAACACCCAAAAATGTGTTTGTTGGCATAGAAATAGACATGTGCTCGTTTCTTTCCTCTTTCTCTTGGTTTCAATCTTGACCCACAACAGAATATCCATGGTTGAAGGTAAGCCACATTTATTATATATTAGCCTATTTTAGCTAAATTAAGATAATCAGAACGTCTATAAACCTTTTCTTTTTTCTTTTTTTTTTTTTCCTCCCACATATAAGTACCCTCATATTGTTGGTTTTCTCATCAGGAAGAGCAATTTCCAAGCTGCTGCTCGAGGCTGCCCAGGTTAAGATATAATAATACCTTTTTTTCACTAGACTATTAGAGCCGCTATTCGTGATAGGGGCTGTCAGAAATTGAATTTGTCCCGCATCAAAAATTAAAAAAAAAATAAATAAATAAAAAAAAAAGCCTTCAAATTTTAAGAAAATTTTATCACTGAGTTGATTACATTGATCTCTCTCTCAAACTATATGTATATATGTATATATGTATATGCAGAAGGGGATCCGTGTAGAAGAGGAGAAAATGGTGGTAATAAGAGGGGGTAAAATGATAGGGTCGAGACCACCAAGGTGTGAGAGAAGGTGCAGGGCATGTGGGCATTGCGAGGCAGTGCAGGTCCCAGTGGTGCCTCAAATATTAGTTAGCAGATCAAGAAGCAGTATAATTTCAGCTAATACGACCAGATCAACTACAAGAGCCAAGAATAATGATAATTATCATCTAGTGGCTGATTCAAGAAGTGTTGACTTCTCCAACTACAAGCCCATGAGTTGGAAGTGCAAGTGTGGGGACTTCCTCTTCAATCCTTAATTTGATATCAAGTCTCTCTCTCTCTCTCTCTTTTGAATTTATTTATTTTGTAGTATATATTAGCTCTTTTTAGTGTCTTTTTTTTCTATTTTTTGTTTTAATATAGATAAAATGTCATAAATATTCGAGACTCTTCACCCTATGAAGCGTATACTCTTTCTTTAATCTTTTTGATCTTTCTTCTTCCTCCTTTTTTTTTTTAAACCCTTGTAGTGCCTCTTGATGTATATTATTTGGTATGAATTTGGCTTGTAAAGGTGGAATATTCTCTCTCTCTCTCCTTTTTTATTTTTTATTTTTTTTTGTTGGGCATTCAACAAGAGTTTTTCTTACCAAAACATACAATGCAAGTACCAAGATAAATATCAAGGACACCCATAAGGGTGGATGGGTTGGCAAAATGATGGATGTCTTTGTTAGGTTTCTCCTTTTCATTCATCCGGATTCGATTTCCATTGTCTTCCCTTAGGCCTCACTCCAGCTTCAACTGTTAAAATATGATTTGGTGATAGTAAGGTATGTCCCGAGTGACCGATTGAGAGAAATTAGTATAAAAAACATGTCTCTACCATATCTAGGGAAACAAATTCTTGTTTGAAAATCTAGAAATAATGAGGTCACCCCAGATTCTTTCTTATTCACAAAAAAAAAAAAAAAAGATGATAAATATCAAGGAAACTAATTATTTGTATATTCCCTATTAAGAATTTTGAACTTATTTGTAATTATTTTAATTTAAGAATCTTTTAATTTTTTTTAAAGAAAGAATTTTTTATTTTTATAGATTTGATAGCGAATAACTTATTAGATTAAATTATTATAGTTTGCATTTATGTAGGAGCTAGTTTTTAATAATGCTCTTTCGTGTCCCTAAACAAAGGCACATTTATGATAAATCTTTATGTTTTCTTTTTTTCTTTGTTTTCGTATTCAAGTTTCTTTATGAAAATATAGTTAAGGCAATTCCGCAGTTGGGTATAGATGAAAGGATTTGAATTCTGTATTTTTTGATGTAGTTAAATGTAAAATTATCGTTATATTATATGTATAACCACAATCATAAAATTAATTTTCTTTTCCTAAAAATTCATGTATGATCACATAAATTTGAATTATATCCTTCCTAGCTTTATGATAATAATGTTATCTAGAGTTAAAAACAAAAATAAGAAAACAATTAAGGCAAACCAACAAATAAGGGGGGAAAAAAAGTGGAAGAAGAAAACTAGTTTGTGATTTCTGATTTGTTGTTTTGTGCTGTTTTCCCTTTTCGACTGTATAATTTATCTGATTTGGGCAAGTGATGATGTTGATAGGTGATGGAAACTGGAAAGTGACGACATAGAGTGAGATAATAAACGGGATAAAAAGATGAAGAAAGCCTCAAAAGCATAGTATTTCTCAGAAGGATTTCTGTTTTCGTATCTTACAAGATATCTAATAATGTGTAATTGCCCATTGCCGCACAGATTACTGAAAGCCTGCACCTTTATTTTTAGACACTGCCTACCTACCTCGAAGGGATAAACTCATTTACCATCCCCACGTCCTTATTACGTGTGACCTAAAATCTTGCCCTTTTGTAATTTTTTTTTCCCCCCTTCATAATTCCAAATGATGATTCATTTATTTATACCAATGTTCACATATACTAATTGTAGAACACGAGAGAAAAAAAATCTACATGATCATAATTGAATCGTCACGTAATGATAATTAGACTATCATATGAAAGTTTAGGTGGAAGGATGATAGTATTGTTAGTTGAACAATATTAGAGAGTGTCAATGATGTTAAATATCACATATTAATAAAATGTGAGTTTTATAACTTGGAGTCCATAAATAAGACATACATCTTTATTAACGTGATATTTAACATTATTGATATTTTAATGTCCTTTTATACATGTAGATATATGGTAAATGCTTCTATTTCCTGGTTAGTGGGGGTTTTGGCACACCCCAAACCAAAAGATATTACCTACCAATTTGTTTATTTGGAAATTTCTGTGTTTCTTTTCTTTTCTTTTTTTTTTTTTTTTGAAAAAACATCTTCTAATGATAGGATTTCTTAACGATAATATATCTTTTTGATGGTTGATTATGATGAAAATCATATTAAAATTAAAATATATGCAAAGCAAATGTCTAATGAAAATCATATAAATATGATGGCTGAAAAACAGAACTCTATCGATAGTGTATCTTTTCACGTCCTATAATAAAAATCTCTATTAAAAACAGCAAAACAAACTCAAGTGAAAGAAAGAGCATTAAAAAAAAAAGGTGGAAAAAAAAATCTCTAGAGATCAAATGGACATAACAATAATAAGTTTCTGTAACAGTATAGAAATACCAAAGGCAAAACCAAAAACAGTTTTAGACAGGGTATGTTTTCTTTTGTATACCTCTTTCTTTACATAGGATTTTAATAGGACCTTGCATTTTACATTATTAATAGGAACTGCGATTTTAACTGTTCGATTAGTTTTTGAACAGTTTGATTTATAATTGAAAAAATTTTGTATTCGGTGTTACAAAATTTTAATTTGTATATCATTAATAATCAAATCGTTAAAAATTTAATACAATATTTAAAAATTGTTTGGTGACGGTTCTGCAAAATAAGGAATCTTACAATAAAAAGAATCTTTATTTATATTATTTCATGACAATGGATGTTAAAGAAGCTAAGAAGAGCTGGTGTAGACATTAAATGGTTTCCAGGGTTATAGCACTGAAAAAGCTTTTCCTAAAGAACCAATTAAAGACTCCATCATCATGTGCTCTCACTCATTCATTTCATTTCATTTCATCATTTTTTTGGGATAGTTGACACATCATATTTCGTGCTTTTCCTTTTCAAGGTTAAAAAAATAAAAAGACACATTTCAAATTTAGCATCACATTGTAGATTCACACTTGTTTTCACTCCAACTTCTCTCTCACCCTTTTTTTTTTTTCTGGGCTAAAAAATAACTGGCAAAAATCCACCTTCCTCAATACCAGAGAGGGACGACTCAATCTATAGTTTTCGGTACAGAACTCTATTATCAAGGACTGAACTGATAATGACAGCCCCCAAGGATCCAAACCAGTAGATTTGTTCTTATGAATATTATAATATATACACGTGTATCTTACAAAACGACATTTATAAATTTTTTTTTTTACGTTATTATAACGAATAGTTGATTTTAATGTAATATATATATATATATATATATTTTTCTATGAATACTTATATGGTTATCCTTTGCATTAAGGATTCTAAATAATCCAAGTCATAAGATTCTAAATTAAAAATACATGTAAATAAATTAATAATTACAAAATGCTAAATAGAGTTATAATTGATTGTCGGACGGAACGAGATACATTTCTTACATATAGAAGCTCTTGGCTCAATGATAATAGCGTTATAATTGATCCGACTGCAAGAGAAATTTCTAATATACATATATATATATATATATGTATGTATGAGAACTCTCCGATATGACACCGTCGGATCCCGTCGGACCACTTAATAGGAGAGTTCTCCCTATCTCTCTCCAGCTTTCTCTTTCTCTCTTTAACTGGTTGTACCACTTTCTTTTCCAAATTGTACCGGTCCCTACACTAATTGTACCATCAAACTGTCATTCTGAGAGAGTATTTCTATATATATATATATATATATAAGCTCTTGCTTTAACGATTTTCACACTTAAAATTGTACGATTAACTATAGAATCACCATACGCCATCGGACGAGACCTTCTATTTTCAGCGAAAGCTAATTTTTTTGGGGTTCATTAATTCAGATTAAGGCATTACACTAGAGAAAATCAGTTTCTTAACCGTCAGACGGAAGGCCTCCTACCAAGCATTACACTATAACTTGACGAAAAATATTCTTCCATTAAACCACGCCCACAAAATTCAACTAGTGTAAACCATATTTAATGCGGTGCGGCGTATATCTGGGCCGAGTCATATTGAGCGTAACCAGGCTGAGGTGACTGAGTTTTTCCGTAAGCAACTGAAGTACTTGGTTGAACACCATAAGCACCGGTCTGTTGTGCTGACTGATCATAACTTTGCTGAGCTTGGGTAGGTTGAGCAGCATAACCCGCCTGCGCGGTTGGTGGTGCACCATAAGCTGATGCAGGTGCAGCCCCATATGACGGATCTTGGGGTGCTTGATACCCATAACTTGCAGTGGTTGGAGCCGACTGCTCAGCATAGCCTTGCTGCGACGACGGGTATTGCCCGTACGCTGCAGTAGGACCTACTTGTTGGTACCCTGCAGCCTGCTGCAAACCGGACTGGCCGTAACTTGCAACTGGCTGGCCTCCTTGCTGAGGATAGCCTGAGCCAGTTGCTGGTGGTGGCTGGTTGTACCCCTCGGCAGCTGGAGCAGATCCATATGGAGGATATGCCTGCTGGGTCGGTCCACTAGATGCATATGGATATGGCTGCTGAGATGGCACACTCTGACCATATGATTGTGCAGGCGCAGAGCCTTGATAAGGCACATCACCGGGTTGTTGACTAGGTCTGGGAGGGCCATAAGATTGGGGAGGCGGACCCTGTGATGGCATGCCATATGATGGCTTACCGTACTGGCTCTGCTGCTGTTGCCCATAACCTGTAGGAGCAACACTGTGCGGGTATGGCTGAGAACTCCCATAGTGATGCTGTGTTGAAGCATGATCATCGTATCCATGACCGTAGCTTTGTTGAGGATGAGCTGATTGTGAATAAGGTGCTGGATGCCCGTAATCTGGACCCTGATGCTGTCCATAATTGTAATTTGCTTGGGATTGTGGGGGGCCCATTGTAGGGTTGGGATTAGGGCCAGGAGCATGTGGAGGAACCGGGCCAGAATGTTGGGCAGATCCAGGGGTATCTGAATAATGGCCCTTTTGTCCTCCATAATAATCATAACCACCACCGTGTTGAGGCATCCCATGCATGCTGGGGGGTGGTCTTTGCTCCCAACCGGAGCTAAAGCCACTTCGTGGACCCATTTGTTGCTGATAGCCTCCATAAGGTGGATACTGTGGACTGTGAGACGGGTATGGCCCACGCTGGTGATAACCATATGAGTTTGAGTGCGCTGCATGACCACCTCGAGGACCCCACTGCGGTGGTCCAGAGTGTCCACGGGGCCGGTATCCCTGCTGGTTATAACCACCGGAGAAGGATGATTGCCTCACAGTCTATTCAAAATCAAAACATAAACACAAAATAGTTAAAAAATGCGAATAAGTTCTATGAATATTATGTAAGAAAACAAATAAAATGGCAGAGATGAATGTAGGAGTCACAGATTAAACTTTGGTAACCACATCTTGAGTTCAAATAAGTGAAGGGGTCTCCTTCACATCGACTTCTACTGAACAAGATGAGCATGTAGACTATACGATTCTTCATAAAGAAACCATGTCAAATTACTATTTCAAGTTCCAACATGTACAAGTAAGAAAGTAATATCCAAAACTAAAAACAGCGAAGTAATTTTCATGGTTAATATACATAAGCAACTACAGTGAACAGTTAAGAATGGTAACAAAATTCAGACCTTCTACACTTAAATCCCTAAGAAATTGGCAAGGTTATCAAGATATCTCCCTTCTCAAAAAATAAAATGGTAACGTAAAAGCATAATTTCTCAATATATTTGCCTCCGTCTATCATTCAGATCCATGTCCTAATGCCACTTTTGTCACTCAAGTGCAATTGACTTATGATTACTCTCAGCCATTGAAATCAAGTCCACTATAAAACAATTTGCATTGTCAGAATTATCAGACACACCTGCAAGTGGCTCAAGGATTTAGAATCCTTTACCTTCATCCGAAGAGAGGTTGAGGCAATACCATGACTTCAGTTTTATCATGAAGTTGATGTTCCACAAATGTGAAATAAGAAAAAAGACAGGATATTGATTTGGAAAAACGAGCAGCAGCATCATTACAATCATCTAATACTTATTTACTCAATATGTGATATTTACAGAATATCCTGATATCCAATGAAAAAACCCCTTTTCGAGTAATCAAAATATAAATTCATACACAAACAGTAAATCATGGTCTCCGTTCTTTATATACTTCTGTTGACATGTCAATAAGCATATATGACAACTACTGCAAAACCGAAGGCCAAAAACTATAGATGCAAACATGGAATAACAAAGGGGAACCAAAATTTCTTAATCAACAAACAGCAATCCAAAGACTTAAAGAAACACAAGCGCCATGCTGAAAGATAAATGAATATCCAAGAAAGGAAGCATTTTCATTTTTTAAGAACTTAGACTTCAAGGTTTCCCGCTAAAGCAACATCTGTTTCAGATTTACAAATATATATTAACCTATCCTTTCCTCTTCCATATAAATACATGCATGCATGTGTGTGTGTGTGTATTTGCTACCTTATCCTAGATGCTTCAACACCACTTCAATAAAATTACCAAGTCTTGACCCATGCAAATTTTCTATATCGTTTCTACACTAGGGATTCCAGACACAATTAATGACACATCTCGGGAGTGCTATAAGTACTAAGGTTAATACAATAGTCTTACTGATTTACGATTTCTTAACTTTCAGGTCTTGAAGCAGCCTTACCAACTATTAACATCCTGCAATCGCGAGATTTAATGCCTGATACCTTTCTTCAGTGGATGAGAGTGAATAGAGGTTGTCTATTGCTACACCAAGAAAGCAATGCTGACCCCATGGAAAAGGCAATAGCCCAATCTGCAGTTTTAAAGCCAACCAATTCGAAATTGGCACCTTCAACAAAAATAAATCATGGCAACCGACATCTTGGATTGAATATATCTTCCTAAGAGCATTTAAGAGACCTTGGCATGGATGATTCATCAATATTGCATACTCTCACTATGTTTAGAAACAACAAGCTCCAACTCCCACAGTATATAGGGATACAAATCTTCCTCAGATAGAAGAGTGACAGACAAATTATTTCGAAGGGCAATCATGTAAAGACCACATATCTTGATCTCCAAATGTAAATGACATAGAAGTTATGTTCTACGAGACCCATTCCAGAATCTCTTAACAAAAAAGGGGATATTGGGTATAAAAAAACTGAAGATAATGATTCAACGTTGTGTTAAACTATAATGTTGGATGAACATTTGATTTCAGAAATACAGGCATAAATTAGATTAGAATGACCTATACTAAAATATTTCCTCGACTAAAATATAGGATACCTTGCTACATACTATCACATCTTAAACCAAAATAACCTCCATAGGGCAACTTCAGCCGAGCAAAACTAAGAACGTGATATCAAGTAACTGCTCTATTGTATTCATATTCAATATTCATACAGTTAGTGAAATTAACGAGCACAGAAAATCCAAGTTAATAAGAAATCAACATAAGGATCTTCAATCCATACATCCAGAAAATATACAGAAAAGAGAAGATGCACAATACACAGACGCAAAGCTGGACAGAAAACAAGTGCCGATTGCCAATAGAAATTTTATGATGTGCCGAAAAATACTTAGATACATAGAAGTGTAGTAGAAGCAAATAACATTGAGAGGAATGCTGCAATCATCAAGAGGACTTTACTAACTGCCCCCCAAGTAAATATTTTCAAGAACCCAGATATATTTACACATATTTTGACGATTTAACAGCACATTTAGTATAATGATGAACAAACATTTAAATAGAAAAGCCATACAAATAGGGTAGCATCTACACGTACAAGAGAGCAATATACTAACTAGAATAAAGCAACAATAGCTCAGACGCCAACTACATTCTCTTAGAGAAAAGGCAATAACGTCAATAACTAACCTGATTCATAACTTCCTTTATCATTTCTCTAGCAATATCAATTTGCCTTTTATCACCAGTCACTCGCACAGTCCTTTCCTTAGATTCATCCCCTTCTGGAAGATGTTGGGGTATCAACTAATAAGGGAAAAAAGGCAATGTCTTTAGAGTTAGTAAAAGTTAATAAGAAAAATTTGGAGATTGATCTCTTCAAATCCAAGGCAAGGCATACGATATCAACTACCTGGATGCGTGCCCCCGATCTGGCCTGCAGACCTTTAATAGTTTCCCCACCTCTGCCTATGATTAAGCCAACCTGGCCCAGTAACTTTTAAGTAAACCAATGTTGAAGAAACACAGGTGCAGACACAAATAATTTAGCTAATGTTACCTTCTCATTCGGGACTTGTATCTCAATTTGCTCTGTTGCTGCTGCAGTCTGAGAAGTAGCAAGGCCTCTTGCCACAAGAGAGGGAGAACCCCCCGCATCAGCCTGCAGAAAAATTTATAGACTGAGCACGTACCAAACAAAAATCATATACTAAAATAAGAAATTGCAGGTAAGCATATATAGAGAGAGGAAGGGAGGGGGGCCAAGCTGAGTTTGGGAAAGAAGTTTAGCACCAAAAAGAAAAAGGAAAGAAAGCAAAAAAAAAATAAAAAAAAAAGAAAAAAGAAAAAAAGGAAGCATAAGTAACCTCTGCAATGACAGCATTGATAAGTTTCTCGGCCTTATTTATGCTGTCCAGAGTTCCAATTATCTCAACTGGCCTTGTGGGAGCATGTGGATCAGCTTCGGCATCCCTTGTGATTTGAATTTTCGCTCCTGAATTGTATTGGAGGTACCTTATAGTGTCCCCAGCCTTCCCAATAAGAACCCCAACCTGCAACAACAACTCACAATACATCAATGAAACACAATATACTATTTTGAGCAGCCGAGAAAACATCAAAGAGAAACATGGGTACACAATACACATAATAACAGCGCAGTTGAGTTATTCTTCAAAAGTTCTATAACCGACTATAACAGTTATTAGTCAAATACAACCACCACAGACACCCTAAGTGGGCAAGTGATGAGCCAGAAAGCAAACCTTGTTATTCGGAACCTCCACTATGCGAGTAATTGTCTCATTATCAGATGTAGGTCGATCTTCATGCACAGAAGGAACATCTTCCTGTTGATGACCCTCAGAAGAATGTGGCTGAGTTTCCACATTAGATGGTTCCTGAGCATCGTCCGATTCCTGGACAGATTGTTGTTGAGAATCCACAGGGGGCTGTTCATCAGTCAATTTTTCTGTACTTCCATGAGACTGAGGTTGAGCTTCTTCTGAGCCGGTACTCTCAAAAACCGGCTGATCATCGTTGTCCTTTACCGGTTCGTCAGCCTTCTCTTCTTGATGCCCGTTTTCACTAGCTGCCACAAATCAAATTTATCTCACCAATATATAAATTGAAACCTAAAGCGTAAGCAGTCTAATTTCGAGAAAATTGTTTCGCTGACTAGAAAGAGAATCTAGGCGTACAGCAGCCTAGTAAAAGTGTAATGAAGTTACTTGGGTCACAAAGCATGAATAATGAAACTGAGGCAAGAAAAAGTCTTTTCGAAATCTAGACCAACTTTTGTCAAAATTAATTTACTTTAGACATTGTAAAAAAGAATTCCAAACTTCCAAAAAATGCAATTTCAAGTTCGAAAAGAAAATAAAACAGAAACAATTTTATGAAGAACCTAATCATTACAAGCAAGAATGCAGCTCAACAAGTATTGCGCGATCAAAAACAGTTCCAAAATATCACATTTCTTGTTCGTATCGAAAGTACCCTAAATCGGAAATAAATTCATCAAAAAATAAAAATAAAAAGAAAAAGAAAAGAAACACCACAAGAGTATCGCAAATCGGAATACCTGAACCATCAGGCTTCTCATCAAGCCGTGGCCGCTTCACGCCGGCTTCTTCCGCCGCCGCCAGAGTCGCATCGTGCTCGCCGTTCGATTTCTCCGGCTCGTCAGAGGTCGGGTCGGCCTGGTGCGGGGCTTCGGGTTCCAAGTCCTCGAGCTTCCGCTTGTGATCCAACGGCGCCGGGCTCGCCTCTGCCGCAGCAACTTCCTCCTCCGCCATGGCTGAACCCTAGGTGCAAGGTCGGGCGCAAATCTAGGAGTTCGATAAAGTGTCTGTTTGAGTGTCTAGAGAGAGGAGAGAGAGGAAAATGGAAAGAGAGGAGTGAATGCAAGTGAAGAGGAGGGCTTAAAGGCTGAGATATTTTTTTTGTTGTAGGGTTTGGTAGGAATTGGGTTGGGCTTTTTTAGGCCAACAATTTGGCCCAACTCAGTGTTATGCGTTCCCGAGACAAGCCCAATACTTCATGAAGAAATGTGGCATTCAGGTCGTTGATCGGGCGTGAACAATAGGGTAATCTGTCGGATTACCCCTAAAAAAGATATCTCTGGATTATTTTCCAGTTGTAATAGCTTTAGGGGATGTTTGTAACAAAAACTAAAGTTAGAATTTCGGAAATATTTTGATCGGAAATATGTGTTTGGTTGAAAATAAAGTGCGACAGTTAAAAGTATAAAAACTTGAAATGTATTTTTTGTTTTATTACTCTCGTCATTTTATATAATTAAAAAAATTATTTCATTTTAACTTGGAATAAGAAAATTATGGACTTTTAAAATTTGAGTTTTTAAAAAATAGGAAAGAGATATTTGGAAATATGAATAGTGAAACTAGTTTATTTTTTAAGAAAAATACAAATGGCCTGTTTGGTGTACAAGTTCAAGATGAGATTTTTAAGTTTAAATAGTAAATTTTTTTGAATTTTCAGAAAAGACAAAAAACTTTTTGGGAAAAAGACAAAAACTTTTTGGGAAAAAGACAAAAAAAAATTTGAAAATGTTAGTTTGGACTTAAGCTCCAAACAGGCCCAAAAAAACATTTGGAAAACTCAAAAGAAAGTAGAGGTTTCAAATAGGCACCTAATAAGTATAGAAAACATCTGAATGATACAAAATTAAAGATTATTACATTAATATGACACAAAAAAATTAATATTAAATTAATATAATACAAAAATTAAATTAAAGCCAAGAATATGAAGATTTCTCGTTGCCTTTTCTACGTCGGTCACCGACGTAGAAAATCAATCACGACAGTTGGGGGGTTTTTCACATCGGTTAACTGCCAACTAACGTGAAAAGTAGGAAAAATGAGCTTTGAATGTCAGTAGGCAGGAAAACAACATGAAAAGCCCACTTTCTACGTCTGTTGGCAGTTGACCGAAGTGGAAAGTGGTCCACTCACTTTTCACGTTGGCCATTCTACGAGGGATGTTAAATCCCAGCCCAAAAAAAAAAAAAAAAAAAATATTGCATTAAAAATTGAAATTTGAAATATAAAAAATTAAAATTTGATTCCCATTATAACTTCCACGCGCTTTTTTCAATTTTCCCTCACTTTTTCTTTTCTTTTCCCTCTTTTCACGTGCACTCCAAATTAAGATCAGATAAACTTCCCTCTATTATTTTCTCTCTTCTTCATAAACTCCCACGTCTTTTAAATGCTCCTCTTGCCTTTCTTATTTTGTCTCTTTCCTTAAAAGACAACATGAATTTCTCTCTCCCTCTGTGTGTGTGTGATAATCTATGGACAGAGGTTTTGTACCTTTGTATGTGTTTGTGTTATGGCTCCGTGAAAACAAACAGAGGAGAGACACACTAATTTGACCATGCCAGTTAGATCTGAGTGCGGTTTCAAGAGATGAAGGGAGCCCAAATCTAGGCACGACGTGCGGCAACTTTACGAGAATCTGGGTTCGTTCAGCTATGCGAGAATCCGGGCTCCTTTTTTTTTTTTTTTTTTTTTTTTCACTTTTAATGTCGGTAGGACTGACGTTTAGAGTGTTTCACGTTAGTTTCTAACTGACATGAAAACTTATGACGTCAGTCAAGAAGCGACGTGGTATTCAGTGACTTTCCACGTCGGTAGATTCAATGTCGGTTTTGGGACCGACGGTATTTGTTTTCAACGTCTGTTTTAGAATGACGTTAAAATTGCTATTTGTAATAGTGTAATTACAATTTGTGTCATGTTGATCAAGAATAAGAAATTTGTATAATATTCATCTATGGATGAAAAAAGGTGATTATTTAGGTATTTTCTCGATTAAAAAATCCATGTGAGAAAAAAAATTATAAACATATTTATTTTAGCAGCCGTTTTCACAATTTTTTTCTAATAGTAACAAAAACTTTGATCTTTTTTTAATTTATTATAGTGACGTTTAGATAAAATGATCAAATCTCAACACTCATTTTTAAAGTTTAACATTTATGAACATGTTTATGAATCTGAACGTTTTTTTTCTTAAATTGACAACTTGTTGTATACTTTTTTTAATGGATTTTTGTGGGATGTGTAACATTTTGTATTCTAGTATTTTTTTAAACTTGTGGATACTTTATGATAAAGTCAATTGCGAAATTACTGATAATTTATTCCTATAATTATTTTTATTTTAGTCTAATTTAAGGATTGCTGTTCCTAAAAAAAAAATTTAAGGATTATTGGATTGCATCTTCGTGATTTAAGGAATATGAAGCAAAATTTTTTTTTTCTCAAATTTTAAATTTTTTTTAATTTTTAAACGGAAAGTAATCAATTTTTATGGTTATGCTTTGTTTGACATTTAAGTTCAATTCCAATTAAATTGTACTTTTTCATATCAGTTTTTGTGTTTTTATGAAAAGTTAACAAAATTTATAACTAGTTTTTGAAAAGTCAATCAACTCAAACTTAAAAATTTCATCTTAAAACCGACAAACCAAACGCAAGCTTAGTAACTTAGTTGTTTTTTTTTTTTTCAATTTTTTTTTGAATTTGTGCAATCAAATATAAAATTACCGTTAGATTATATATGTATCCGCCACATTATTTTTCTTTTTCTAAAGTGGTGGTTTTTGTATGTATATATTATTAAAAATTCTTCATTTTTTAAATACCTAACATGGTTATTATTAAAAAAAATGGTCATTACTGTAAATGACCCATCTATTAATAAAAAGAAGAGAAAATTACCTAAATAATCATATTTTTTTTCATCTATTGACCAAAATGATACAAAATTTTTATTTTTGACCAACATGACACAAATTTTAGTTAACTTTAGTTTAATTTTGTGTTATATTGGTATAGTGTTAATTTTTTATATCATGTTGATGCAATTGTCTCTAAATTTGTGTCATTCAGGTGGTTTCCCCTATTAAGAATAATATTGCCACAGTGGTCCCGTTGTTATAATAATTTTCACATTTGTTAAAAAGAAAAAAAAAAACTACCAACTGGTTTGAGTTTGGTTGTAATAAAACTAATAATAAGTTCAAGTTTAGATTTAAGTTTGAATTAAAAATAAACTAATTTTCAGTTTTTTCAATGAATTTGGCTAAAAAAAATAAATAAATAAAAACGACAAGCAATGTCTTTCTTGAGATATCACGTACAAGTCACGTAAAAAAATCAGCCAAATTTTATCAAATGTGATTAAAAAAAAAAGATTAACAGTGTCAAAAAATAAGTTTAGGGTCTTGATTGTCAAATGAAAAAAAGGCTTAAAGTATACTGATAAATTCAAAAAGTTCAAGGGGGTGTTTGTATAAAAATGCCTTAAAAAAACTATGTAAAACACCTTAGATTAAAAGCTAATTAACAAAACGCATTAATACAAGGAAAGAAAGTTGCAAATGAAGTGATTATCAATCTTACAAAGCTGATCATGATATCCTAACTACACTAGGAACCACATAGCAATGTGGTACCTTAATTTATAGGAAAGGAGATACCAAACTCCTAAACATAATATTTACAAAGGACCAACATTATAAATAAGTGTCTTATAATTATCACTCACAAAAAAAAAAAAAAAAAAAAAAAAAATCCTCTTGTGAGTTTGGAGTCTCTAGCTCTAGCAATATTAATTAGGGCACATCTGACTTGAGATACAACATTTTTCTAGCCTCTTTTGAGTTGGAATATTCTATCACTTCCCATTTACAGATCACTTCCTATCATATTGAATTGAGACTCGTTGCCACTTCCTCCATGGATGGTCTTTTCCCTCCTTTAACTCTTACACACCTCTTTGCAAGTTTAGCCACTTCTTTAAGCTGCTCCAAATCTCCTTCACTCGCCACACAAACAGCAAGGACACTCACCGGCTCGTCCCTTCTCAACGCGTCAAGGAAGTAGTTTACAAGATACCTGTCTTCCTCGGGCCCGTCAAACGAAATCACATTCTTCCCGGTTAAGAGCTTGATTAACAAAACTCCGAAGCTGTAAACATTGCTTCTTTCGGTTAATTGGCCCGTTTGCAAGTTCTCCGGATCCAAGTATCCCACTGTCCCTTGCACCAATGTGGTCAATGGACCTTGGTCGGGGAAAACTAGCCTTGAAATCCCGAAATCTGATACCTTTGCGGTGTAATTATCGTCCAAAAGTATATTCGACTTGATGTCTATGTGGATGATGGGAATAGATGCTGTAGAGTGCATGTACGAAAGCACCCTTGCAGTATCTGCAGCTAATTTCAGCCTCACATGTCACATAAGTTGATCATGACCATCATGACCGTGAATGACCGTGAATGTGATCATATAGGGTTCCGTTGGAGACAAACTCGTAAACTAGCAAAGGCAATTCGGTCTCTAAACAACACCCCAAGAGCTTGACCACATTCCTTTGGCTGATGTGTAATAGAACCACTACTTCGTTGATGAATTGCTCGATTTGCTTGCGGTCAATTATCTTCGCCTTCTTGATGGCGACCTCTCTTCGATTCGACAATTTCCCTCTGTAAACCATTCCACACCCTCCTTGGCCGATAATTCGATTCTCATCAAAGTTGTTTGTTGCAGCCATGAGCTTTTTCGCCTTAAAGATTTTTCTACCATCGGGCGACGACTTCTCGTCCCGAAAGTTGCTTTCTCCAACAATACGCCGCCGTTTTCAAGAAAGTTGCATCCGTAAGTTCATCAGCTTCGTTTTCCTCCGGCTTATATAATACAAAACACTAGCCAGTGTGAGTACAATTAGGCTTGCACTTATAGCTGCGGGAAAAATTCTGATTTATAGTTTGATTAAGAAGTTGGTTTTAATTGATTTGATATAAAAAGTATTGTTTCGTTGTCCAATTGATACATGTATAGTTTATTTTTTAGATTTGAACCACAATTCGAACTTTGTTTTTTAATTACAATGTTTGTTCTTATAAAAATTTAAAATTAAATCAAGATATAATATTCAACTCTATAAATCAAACATCTTTATAACATGTATATATATATATATAGATAGATAGATAGATAGTTGGTACATATGAAAAATAAAAGAGATAAGTAAGGGAACATTTAAGAAACAAAATTTAAGAGGGCAATTAAAGAAATTCATCAAGATGAACAAAATAACAAATTAATTAAGTACTAATATATGTGAGAATAACAAATATTTTTATGTAAGCACATTTGAGAAAATTGTTTCATTAGGACAATTAAGAAAATGCATTATAATGTGTTGTGTTTGATATATAAACAATATTTTAAAATAAAACTATATAAACACGTATTGGATGAAATCAATTCAATAAAAATAAAATTAGAGTGTTTAATTAATATATTTAAGTCACTGATAGGTGGCTGTTATTTAGTTAGCTAACGCTTATACTAATGCTAGTAACTTTCGATATTTTTTATTTATTTTTTCAAAAAGATAAGGGGATTGTGGTGTTCTTACACCCCGTTTACCATTTATCTAAGAATCTAGAAGAACTAGAACGGTACTGGTTAGAATCTGATTTATTCTCATATCAAACTCAATGCATAGTTATTCAATTTACCACAAACTTATAGAAAGAGTGTCACCTCTAAAGCTAGACCGCAAAGTGAAAACACAGTGAAATTCAAAATCTGGTATTGAGATTGCAGAATACTTCTAACCCCGTTTAGGTGGTTGATTTGAGTAAAAGATATGAGTTGAAGTTGTTTGATTTTTTAAAAACTAATCAAAATTTTTATTAACTAAAAAAAAAGAAAGGAACAAAAATGAGTTAACATATTTCAACTTGAGCCGGCAATCAAAACATATTCACGAATGTTATATCACCATCACCAGCGATAACTTTTTGTTATTTAACCAAGCATGAATTCCTTAAGAAAAATACTTACCTTGGCAACCATTGGGAAGGAATGGATTTCCACTATAACCATCGGAACATCGGCAGCGGTACCCCGACGACATAATTTCCCGATCAACGTGTTGTCACATTCACTATTATCCGCTTGACATGCGTAATTCGTCTTGTTCAACATCGCCTCTAAGCAGTTTGAATCGGGAACAAACCACTCCACCACCGTGGGAACCACTGACCCTCCTCCGTCATCCCCGCCCCCGCCCCCGCCTCCGACGCCTTCGTCGCCAGAAAGGCGATATGAGCTGAAATCGTAGTACTTTGACCTATCATCATGCCCTTCCGAAACGTCATCATCTTCCATAAGGAAAGAATAGCTACAATTGCTGGTAACTAATCTCACGCTCGAATCTACATTGTTTCTCTTGACATGTTCCTCAACCGAGATCCGATATCCTAACACTGGTCTCTGGAGAATCACGGTGCAACACCCGTCGACGCCGGAGCAAGACTTGTTGCCGGCGACGGCGGTGGCGTTGGCCATTTCGGCGTCACAATTGGGAAAACAACCGGCAACGAAATAGGTCTCCGCGTTGACGTCAATGCCCGCGAACCGTATGAAAGCGCCGCAGCCTACGCCGAAGAGCTTGTTGCGAGTGGGCGAGAACGGGAACGACAACGACTTTGTGAACGCTTCTTTGATCTCAAACGGTTCCTCGTCGTCTGAAGAAGTTGAACAGTTCTTGACGACCTTGGTGTGGTCTCGAATTAGGCCGGTGTAGACGGAGAGGACTCTAGAGACTCGTTGGTTGGGGTTAGGAAGGGTTTGTGAGGTAAGGAAGTTGTGTTGCAGTTTATGAGGAAAGTGGTGTTGTCGTTTTCCAGGTAACAGCCGTCGTTTGTGCCGAATGGGTAGGGGATGGTGACGTTGCCGCACTTGGCTTGGCAGTTGGGATGAATGGTGTGGGGAAATGTTGTTGTGGTGGTGTAATTTGTTGTTGCTATGACGATTGAGATGATGATCATGAATAATGCTATGGTTTTTGATGTTGTGAAAGGGTTTGCCTACAAAGCCTTTTTTTTCTTTTTTTTTACCTTTCACTTTGATATGTTTGAGTTAAGTGGGATCTATTTATAGACTTATACAAGAGAGTGTTTAATAGGAAAGAAAAGGACTGAGATCTTCTGTCCTGTTTGTCTGTCCTCCTTCCTGTCTCTCAAATGGTATTTTAACACGTCATTGGGAAAATAAAAGTAAATAAAGGGAAAAATAGAAGAATTTTGACATTTATAATTGTTTAGTAACAGAAAAAAAAAAATGATGCAAGAGATTGGGGAAGGGACACCAAATTCTATGAAATACTCCAATTTTGATGTCTTATAAACTGAAGAGATTATTTGAGAGATTTCATATCAAATAATATAAGAGAAATGACCTCCTCTCTTTTCTCATTTCCCTCACTTAGGTGATTTACCATTTTGTTCTTCATATTTTTTTTCTTCCTATCAGACACATTATAAATGTCCAGTATATGATTGTATGTATAATCTAATGACAATTTTAAATTTAACTCTATAACGAAAGATTGAGTTTGAATCCCTATTTTTAAGTTAAAAAAAAAGACGCGGCAAGCAGGACAAGACATAGGACGAATCCCAAAGATCAAATTAGGTGGACCTCTCAATATATTTTTGTATTTTTTTTTTCGTTGACACTTCCATGAACTCCAAATAGTTAATTAAAACATTAATAAAATGACAATCCCACGTACTAAAATCGTATTGATATCTAAAAACTATTAACGTTGAGCACGTTGGTTGTTTTACTATTCACGCTATTCCTTTATAATTTTTTTTTAGTATGATTCAAAATTTCTTGTTCGATATATACGACTAATAAGTTTATAGATGAAAGAGTAGAGTTTTAATGAAGAATTATATGAGATAATTAGTTTTTGAGTGTGGATAAAAAGAAAAAATCATAAAATATTTTAGACAATTTTAAATAAAAAAATTTCAGTGGGGCAGTAACCCCCACTTGATACCACTTAATTCTGCCCCTATATATATATATATATATATATATATATATACATACATACATACATATTGCATGAAGGCAAGAAGAAAGTATCTCTCTTTGTCACCCGAAAAGGGCCTTGACATCTTGCAAATTTAATGGGATTGTCGGTGTCATATATTCCTCGAACGAAACTCACGATCATCATAAAATTTTATGGAAAAAAAAATACTAACAAAAAGCCAACGATAATTTGCACCAAGCATGA
This sequence comes from Ficus erecta, assembly GCA_008635985.1. Taxonomy (NCBI): domain Eukaryota; kingdom Viridiplantae; phylum Streptophyta; class Magnoliopsida; order Rosales; family Moraceae; genus Ficus; species Ficus erecta. The sequence goes on along the minus strand of BKCH01000942.1, from coordinate 185,447 downwards.
GACCAACGGACCAATCAAAATACAATTGAATCATGACCTAACTCCAAGATATGAGATAAACAACTTAATAAAAAAAAAAAAAACATGCATCAAGTGTCTCATAAATTTATTTTATTTCAATCATATAAAAAACACAATAATTCCAAGATCAAAACAAGGATATTCATGTGGTTTCAGACGTTTAGCAATAATTTCACAACCGACTTCATCGTAATATTAGGTGTAGAGTTCGAATTCTTCACACCAAATTATTAAAAAAAAAATGATATTATTGATAGCAAAACTATTTTTACAAGCAATATCATAAAACCAAGTACCAAACTAGGGGTATTTGCTCTATACCAAATGTTCGAAAGTTTTATACAGATAAAAGGGGTATTAATAAATTATACCTCTAATATCCTAGCAATCAGAATCAAAAGCTTGTTAGCAACAATTTATTTATAGTTTAACTAATCTATATAAGTTTTAATATCCATATAACAATAGAATTCTCACTCACTCTTTTATCTAGACTAAAGATAACCTTATCCCTTGGTATGTGTTTAATATTTTCTTTCTTTCCAGAAAAGAAGACAAATATACAAGAGTAGATGAACTCCTACACATGCAGGGGCAGATATAGGGGGTGCGAGTGGGGGTCTACAACCTCCATTGAAACTTTTTGTTATTTTATTTTTATCCTAAAATTTTAATAATTTTTATAATTTGTCCCATTGAAATTAAAAAATTCTTATACAATCCCTACTTTGTCCCCAATAAAAACAAACAATTCTTACATAATTCCCACTAAAATTGATTCTATAAAAAAAATTATACTTTTACTGTTTTGCCCCACTAAAATTAAAAATACTTGCATAATTCTCACTAAAATTAATTTTATAAAAATTTATATTTTAACTGCTTTTCTTCTACTAAAATTAAAAATTCTCATATAAACCCACTTAAATTAAAGATTCTTACATAGCCCCCTCTAAAATTTATTCTATCATGAAAAAAATTTTAGTGTATGCCTCCATTGAAATATAATTCTGGCTTTGCATGCAACATCCCACAATTTCTTGAAAATTGATATTAGCGAGATTAATTCTCAAAATAAATTAAGACGAATATAGACATTAAATACAACATAGGGTACATACGGAAATAACCCAAAAATCAAAACATATTAAGATACGATAATAGATCATTATAGCTATTAGTTATCTAAGAGATAACTCAAAAGTCTAATTTTATCTAAATCATGTCCCTTTATTTATAACATGTGCTCTAAACTTTCAAAGAGTTTATGGGTTTGTCACCAAGGGTACACACATAGATGTATAGAGACACTGAAATCAAACCGATCAATATATAGTCGTAATAAGCCTATCAGCGGTGTGATCAAATGTTATATATATATACTTTTATGATTGTAATTATAGTCTAACGGTAGTTTATATCTAACTTTATCATAAAATATAAAGTTTAAAAGGTGGAAAAAAAAAAAAACATACTTTTACCATTTACTCTTGTTGGAAGGTGTCCATATATAGCATTAAGCTATCTTATTTTATACAAATCAAAATTCAACTTCCATGAATGATATGTATTCAACTTAATTTCCGCATAATAATTAAATATTATATGTACTTGGATAAATTTTAATAGCCGACCTTTAAATTGCTCTAATCCATTTTGGGCCACTTCTTTGTTATTACCTGCGGGAATCAGGTACTCATCTTCATTTTATATATTTCTGGCCAAATAAAGCTAAGAAAACTTCAACCACATAACAAAATAAGAATCTAGCACCACTAGCTAGACAACGAGGGACACATAAATAAGCAAAACACCCTCTCTTTCTCTCTCTACACTCTCTCTCTCTCTCTCTCTGTGACAATAATGACTCGTAAACATCACAATATATTAGCAAAGGGTCGACAGGAAAAGCACTGATTTTGCTTGACATGGCTAAAGAAGGCCTCTTTTGGTCGACGACACACAAAATGAACAGGAAATTGGTCACGTTCATATGATTTATTTTGTTGCATCAAAAAGATGCAGACATATATATACACACATAAGAAGTAATTTAACGCAAAAAAAAAAAAAAAAAAAAGTAGTTGTCTACCTACCTACGGATCAAGTGGGTTCACCCGCATGTGCACTCTTTAATTATATATTTATATGATGCCACGACTATTTTCAGCCCATCACATGGATTTTCTTCTTTATTTTCGAGACATTTCCAAAACCAAATGACATAATATTTTGAGGGTCGCGTTGTGGTGTTGGATCACATCTATATGTATATAGAGAACATATGGCCATCCTTATATATACTACAAAAGAACAAAATATATATTTGTGTTTTTTTTTTTTGAATGTGAGGAGGGAAATTTAAATTTAGGAATGAAATTACGTTAAACTATAGATGTAAAGATCACAATCGAACAAAATAAATATAACAACTTAATTAAATCCATAACTCTTAGGTGATGGTACTTCCAAAGTATCATCAATGATAGTAGATATAGATCACACATTAATGAATTATCGTGAGAGGTTAATAGTCAAAGGTTAAATAAAGTACTCGGTGGTTTTTTTGGAATCTTAAATGTGGAGGTTTATTTCCAGCTAGCCTATCACTTGATGGAGAGTGTCTGGGATTGCACCCTCATATATCCTTACTGTTAGTATATTCGGTGAGATTGGGATAAGACGTTCCTTATCATGGAATATGGCTTGTCTGTAGGACATTTAACGAATATTTCTGTCGGTATCTAAAGAACTCCTTTTAATAACGTTTAAAAGAATATGATAATACCAATCGTCACTTTTCCGAACTTTTTACTGAAAATAAGTGATTGAATATAAATTCAAAACATACAAATTATATGTTAGTTTTTTTATCTTAATTTTCAGCCACGGGAACCGTAAACCACATATATAAATATATTTATATCATACATGCGTCATATATATTGATAAACAACCCAACATAAGACTGTATTGTATGTATAGTTTTGTATCTAGCTAGTTGTGGATTATAATTGCCTCGTGAAAGAAAAAACATGAGTCGTCGCTTCTTGTCGTCAATTTGGGCCCCATATAATGGCATACCCTCGTGCAAGTTGATTGTCCGTACATGTGCAAAGAAACGAAATAGGGACAATGTCCTTCTGTCAGGATCTTAATTATTTTTTTCCTTCTATATTATCAAAGACATGTCATTGTAGTACTGACTTAATAAATATATATATATATATATATATTAGTCTAAAATATGTACTGTGCACATATTGTATGTATTTAAAAAATTTTATCTATATATAAAAAAACGAAATAACAAGTTAAAAAAAATAGACCCACAAAAAAAAAAAAATCTAAAAAAAAAAGAGACATGAAAAAATAAAAAAAAATTAAAAAATTAAAAGATAAAAAGACTAAAATGAAAAAAAAAAAAAAAACAAACCAATACAAAAGAGGATTAAATTGTAAAAAAAAAAAAAAGATTGGGACAAAAAAAAAGATAATTGAAAGACTAAAAATCAAATACAAAACGATTGTTATCCAAATCGAACCATTTTGGACGAAAATCCTTTGCACTGTAAAAAAATTTGTGCTTTCTACATATTAGTTATAAATAAATATATATATATATATTTTTTTTGCTAGAAGACTTATTATGGTTATAATCTGTGGAAAAAAAATTACATGAAAATACATAAGAAATATGAAACCACGCGTTTAAAAATCCAGCTAGGCATCTTTAAAAAAAAAAAAAAAAGGAAGTGCTTTACGTGCAGAACAAACAAACATATAACATCTGGCGTCTAGTTCAACTTGATGGTGTTTTAACAGCTAAATTATTGCTGAGAAAATGGATAAGAATAGAATAGCCAAAAAAAAAAAAAAAAAAAACCTTAATTAGAGACCAATATTTTCTTATAACACTTTTGTTCCCATGGCTAAATGTTTTAATTGTAACAAAAATTTATGACTTATTAGTTTTTAGTCACAACAAAAATTTGTGATAGTCACAACCTTGTGACTGAAAGTGACACTTACTCACATAAAAATATTATAATTAAAAATGTTATAAATATAAGGGATATAGAGGTATAAATAGCCTTTTTTAAAGAAGTTTTTTAACAAATGATTCAAGTTTTTAAAAATTAATTAAAAGTCCTTTTTTCCTTAAAATGGTCAATAAATTTTTAGTCAATCACTTATTAACTCTTAGTCAATCACCGATTAATTCTTGGTCAATTACTGAATGACCTATGGTTAATCACTAATTAACCATAATATATTACTAATTTTCGTAGTCAATCACTGATTGACTATAAACAAAATCACTAATTTTCCGGTTAATCAGTGATTAACTATTAGTAAATAATTGATTTACCATTAAAAGAAATAAAAAATAAAAAAATACCTTCTCTCTTCCCCTCTATTCCCTCGACAACCTAACCTCCCCTCTCTCTCTCTTCCCCCTCTCTCTTTCCCTTTTGACTCTAATGAGAAATTCTCCTAAGCTATTAGTAGACAAAGCCCAATTACACAACTTGTGAGCACTATTACATTCTGGGATCTAGGGATCCACTTCAAGGAAAATAAACTAAAAGTAGTAGAGCATACATTCCAGATTTCTTCCACCAAATTTTGGCACCACCATTCCGGGCAATCAATAATATGGTTCAACACCCTCTCCACCACCAATTTGACTGTTCTGAATTTTGCTTCCAGAGCCAAAAAAGCTCCACTAGCGTTCATAATGAGCCTCGGCTCTGTAGAGCTAGCCTCCCAATTGATTGATCAAAATATGCTTATTAAGCTATTTAACTAAATAAATGAAAGTTATGCTATCTATTAGATTAAGTAAATTACTATGGGTCACCCAGCCTAATTTTCCTAAATATTATTGTGATTAAAAATTGATTCTTTATAGTTTATTATTCCAACCCGTTTATCAAATCAAAATGTAATGTAATGAAAAATCATAATAATAATGGTGAATCTGGAAAGGAAATAAAAGAATTAGATTAAAGATCATTGATATCGTTTACAATTATCTACTTAAACATTAATCCAATTCTTTTTTCATATTGTTTAGTAAATTACAAGGATGAACAATAATTGTTTTTTTTTATTTAAATTATCTATATTAATATATGAAATAAAAAACAATATAATCTCTTCCTGTAGTTTACTAAATTTTGTAAGTTAAGAACAAAATATTGTTTTGGTTTTCCTTCTCTTTCTTTTTGTTAAGCAATGAAAATATTAAGGATGTATAATATTTTATAATTATTGTCCTGACATAGATATATAAATAAATTTGACATTGATGCTAATAAACAGAAAAATAATACCAAAGAGCTACAAGGATCGGCCTTCTATTTTCCCATCTTTTACATTTCTAGAATATCCCACTAATAAAGTACCACTCTTGTTTTTATTAATAAACATATAGTTGGACGAAAAATCTGAAACATTCTTGCTTTTCTCTTTCGTGACATAAACTACTTGATGCCTTTTTTTTTTTTTCCCCCTTTAACAAGCAAACCTACTTGCTTGATGTTGTTTCTATAAACATTTTCTAATGTACTTGTGATCAGTATTGGAGCCACTTGAAACACCCTATTTAATTTTTTTTGCTTTCCGAGATAAGCTTTAAAAAAGTATGATTTTTGTTTTGTTTTGCTCTCACTGATCTAAATATTACATGGACGCTTCCACCGAACTTTACATTTTTTTATATTATCTCTAATTATAAAAAAAAAAAAAAAAAAAAAAGGTATGCACTGTTACTACTGAAGTAGAACGTTGGTTCCACTGCTAATTGTCATTCTAATGTAAAGTCAGGGAGTGGAATGTCCATATACATATATATATATATATATGTATCCTGCTTATATACCTCCTCAATTATGCATTGTACACTACTCAATTATAATGTTCCTGTGTTATGTCAATCTGATGCGATGTAAGTCGCATTGTAGTAATGGAAAAGGCCAAACACAGAACTCGCTTAAAGGATAATAAGGAAAAAAAATTTTCCTTTTCCTTTTCCCTCTTTTTTTTTTTTTTTTGGCCCGGAGGATAAAACAACAAAGTAGTACCTTGGTAAATTTTTTGCAATCAGTCATGTCAAAAAATACATTAACGCATATGAGAACGACACGTACAATGAGTTGCAACTATCTAATTTCCAAAGGTACACAAAGGGAATTTTTCATAAAAACCTAAAGACCAACAAGAGCACGTACACATCATGAGTGATGGCACGTAACTACATCTACACACGCACACATATGTTTAAAACATAGACATATAAATAAAGAGATATAAATATATAAATATATATGTACGTCACCTTCCAAGCGACATGAACATACATACATATATATATATATATATATCAAGATAGATAGATAGATATATATAGAGAATTAATGAGCATAATGGTGAAGAAGTTTGGAAGATTGCTGCTTCCAGAGGACGAACTTTTGGAGGGTAGAAGGGTCAGCTCGGTAGTATTTGCTGGTGAAAAGAAGCAATTCGGACCATGTGAAGTCAGGGTACTTTCTTGTTTGTTCGTCCAACACAAGTTCGTGAGGAGGCCTCACCACTTTGTCTCCTTTCGGGCACAGAAAAAACACCATCGACTTCCTGTTCTCCTCCCTGTTCACTACTACCCTGTGCAGACAACTCTTGTATATCCCATTCGACAATGCCTACACCCACACCCACATTTATTATTTATACACACACACGCGCGCACACACACACACACACATATATATATATATATATATATTAAGAGATGATCATGTCATATATACGTCAATTATAGTACTACTATAGATATAGATGAATATGCATGTCATGTGAAATATATTCTTATATATTGAATATGGATTCTATTTGTAAGTTTCATCTATTTGGGATCCTTTGTCTTGTATAGATATATATCAAACAGATAGAATAGATCATGGTTTGGAACCTTTCATTCATATTTATCGAAGGTAGATTTTATTTGTAAGTCTCATGATTTATTTGGGATCGAACATATATATAATTATGATTAGTTATTTAATTATTTATTTATTTTATGCTAATGTAGATATGATTAGATAATTAATAAATAATTACCACAAAGGTGTCACCAATGTTGATGACAAAGGCATCGTGAACAGGTCGAACGGAGTTCCACTTGTTGTTCTGGAAGACTTCAAGACCTCCAACCTGGTCTTGGTGAAGAATGGTTATGGAGGTCGGGTCGCAGTGGGCCCCGACGCCGAGTGTGCGGTCCGGCTGCCTGCACAACGGGTAGTAGTTGATCCTCACGATGGACTGGGCATCTTCGAAGAATTTCTTGTAATGCATTCGATCAACTCCCAAGCTTATTGCCAGTAGTTCCGTTAGCTTCAGACACAGCCCCATCATTGCTTCAGAGTACCTTTGATACACCATCCTGTATTCACGAAAATAATTTTTGTTAGTTATTAAAAAATAATAATAATAGAAATACAAATTCTAATAATAATTTTTAAATATCAACGTAACTTTGTTACTATTTCATTTTAATGTCAATGGATGTGACTAAAGATAATTGGAAAAAGACAAGAAATTGAGAAATGACAACCAATTTTTCATTTAGAAAAAAAGAGTTATAATATCTGCACTTTACAAGACAATCACAAAAGGAAAGAATAATTCTAGCTCCTACTTCAGAATCTCCTAAAATACAGAGAGTACTCAAAATAGGATATTTATTAATTTGAAATATTTTAAAAATCTATTAATAAAAAAATGACAACTTATATATTACATATATGTTGGTATTTAGAGTTGATGTTTTAAATGATTTTTTTTAATTAAAAATACTATATAGGGTGAATTAACATATATAAATAAATGTAGACGGCAACCCTTATCTTAATAATGTGGATATGTATTTTATACATAAGCAAGGATATAGTTCATCTCATTTTTAATGATATGGATACAACTCAAATAGCAGTTTTTTTTTTTTTTTTTTGAAAGGCAAATAGCAGTTATTAAGTAAGGCTCAAAAATATTAATGAGTGCATTTTAAAAAATACATAACGACAAAAATAAGAGTCTTATACTATGACGCCTACACTTTATTAGTCAGTATTTTTTGTTTTTTTTAAATAGTATATTTATAATGTACTTTTTCGGATATTTTGTGGATATAGTTACCAAAATGACCTTACCCTTTCTCCTCAAAATCCTTGCCAAAAGTGGAGGTGAAGTAGTCCTTGACAACGGGAACGTCCGAGGCACGGCCGGTTTCATGGAAAAACGTGAGCGTCTCCTTCCACGGCAGCTTCGCAGCGAAGCGTTCGGAGTGAGCCGCGGAGTAGCCGGTGATACGATCGGGGGTCTTCGGCGCCCTAATCTTCTCGGTAGCCGGGAGCTTGAAGAAAGACTCGAGGTGTTCATGAGCGAGGTTGATGAGGCTTGAATCAACGCCATGGTTCATCACTTGGAAGAAGCCGTGGCTCGTGCAAGCCTCTCGGATGAGCTCGGCGGCCCGCATCGTTGCCGCCTCGTCGCCGTTGAGGAAGCCCTCTAGATCCACCAACGGCTCGTTGAGCACGCCCTTGGTCCCATTCGACGGCAAGTCTTCATCTGGCCAAATGAACCCTGTGGGGACATGTGTTTGTTTCTGGAGAAAAGAGGAGTCGAAAATTTGAGGGAAATCTTTGCCCTGAGAAGAATCCATTGGAAATAGAACAGGGTTATATATTATATATAAATATATATGTTTGAATTTATATCAGAAGTAGTAAACAAGAAAACTTTGTTGTGGCATGAAAGATGATCCTTTAGTGGGTTTTTATAGAGAATTCTGTTAGACTGCTTGGAATATAAAATTGTTAAAAAAAAAAGCGTTTTTTTTGGGGACTTGACTGCCACGTGTATCTCCATTTATAATCATTATCTTTTTTTTTTTTTTTGATAATTTTGTTTGAGTTTATCTTTCTTTGTCTACCGGATTGAATTTTATCCAAATTTTGATAAGAAAAATACATTTTTCCTACCAAATTTGTCTATATGCAAATATACAGTGAATATCTTCTCCCAAAAAAAAAAAAAAAAAAAGTTATACAGTGAATATCCATTTAACACGATCTTTAACATTTAGGATGTGATTCTATTGACACATTTCTTTTAGTTAACTACACTCTCATTCTAAATACAAATCCCTCTTAATTGTAAAGTAATTAAATTATTTTATTATTCCCTGTTATCTCTCTCTCTTTAAATGAGTATATTTTACATTATATAGTTATTAACTTAAAATTTTTGAAGAAAAAAGAAGTTTGCAGAAAGAAAACAGAAAAAGTGGTATCCAGTGCGTCTATTGACTACTAATTATCTCTTCAAATTTTTTTTTCCATATTAGTTTTTCGAGTTACGTGACAATGAACATCCATTCAATTCAAAGATTATAAGCATAATTTAAGAGTATTTTCACATTTGATTCCATCTTAAAATGTAAAATGTAAAGTTGAATTTTAGAGGGGAAAAAAGAGAATACTATCTGTTCAATTCACAAATTGGCTCTATAAAGTTTTGAGATTTAGTAATTTTCTTCTCTCTCGTTGTGGCATATATTTTCTTTTTTCTTTTTTCCCTAATAACGTTTTTTCCCCCTATAAGATCATTTCCAAAATAGATAAACATGCTATAAAAGTGTATTCGATAAAAGATTCGTGCCCTAATAAATACTATATCCGGTTTTGTCATCATTATATTAAGCTTTGAAATTCATAAAAATAAGTAGATATTTTTTCCTTATTCTTTTTTTCCCTAATAAAGATTTTTTTTTTCTCCAATTAGACCATCTCCAATGTGTATAAACATACTAAAAGCGTGTTCGATTTGAGATTCGTGTCCTAATAAATGCAATATTAGGTTTTGTTATCATTATATTAAGCTTTCAAATTCATAAAAATAAAGTTCAAGTAAAATTTTGAAAATGAAAAAACTATAAAATCATTCAAAATCAAATATTAAATTTAAAATTGGCTATATTTGGAGGGAAATTTGACACTAAATTTAGCTTGCGTTTGGTGCACGATTTTTTTTCACCCTATTAGACCATTTCCAATGTAGACAAACATTCTAAAAGTGTATTCGATATGAGATTCGTGCCCTAATAAATGTTTTATCCAGTTTTGTTATCATTATATTAAGCTTTGAAATTCATAAAAGTAAGTAGATATTTTTTATTTATTCTTTTTTCCCTAATAAAGTTTTTTTCCTATTAGACCATCTCCAATGTATATAAACATGCTAAAAGTGTGTTTGATTTGAGATTCGTGCCCTAATAAACGCAATATCAGGTTTTGTTATCATTATATTAAGCTTTGAAATTCGTAAAAATAAAGTTCAAGTAAAATTTTAAAAATGAAAAAACTGTAAAATCATTAAAAATCAAATATTAAATTTAAAATTGGCTATATTTGGAGGGAAATTTGACACTAAATTTAGCTTGTGTTTGGTGTACGGGTTTGAAATGAAATTTTTAAGTGTATTTGGTTTTTGTTTTTTGTTTGTTTTAATTTAGCTTGGCCAACGTAGCTCGGCCATTGCAGACCAATCATTAAAAATAAAATATTATGTTTAAAATTGGCTATATTTGGAGGGAAATTTGACACTAAATTGAGCTTGCGTTTGGTGCACGATCCCCCCCCCCCCCCCCCCACATTAGACCATTTCGAATGTAGACAAACCTCCTAAAAGTGTATTCGATATGAGATTCGTGCTCTAATAAATGCTATAACTAGTTTTGTCATCATTGTATTAAGTTTTGAAATTCATAAAAATAAGTAGATATTTTTTCTTTATTCTTTTTTCCCTTATAATTTTTTTTTCCTATTAGACCATCTCCAATGTATATAAACATGCTAAAAGTGTGTTCGATTTGAGATTTGTGCCCTAATAAATGCAATATCAGGTTTTCTTATCATTATATTAAGCTTTGAAATTCGTAAAAATAAAGTTCAAGTACAATTTTAAAAATGAAAAAAAATGTAAAATCATTAAAAATCAAATATTAAATTTAAAATTGGCTATATTTGGAGGGAAATTTGACACTAAATTTAGCTTGCATTTGGTGCACAGGTTTGAAATGAAATTTTTAAGTGTATTTGGTTTTTGTTTTTTGTTTGTTTTAATTTAGCTTGGCCAATGTAGCTTGGCCATTGCAGACCAATCTTAAAAAATAAAATATTAAGTTTAAAATTGGCTATATTTGGAGGGAAATTTGACACTAAATTTAGCTTGCGTTTGGTGCACGATTTTTCCCCCCCTATTAGACCATTTCAATGTAGACAAACATCCTAAAAGTGTATTCGATATGAGATTCGTGCCCTAATAAATGTTGTATTCAGTTTTGTCATCATTATATTAAGCTTTGAAATTCATAAAAGTAAGTAGATATTTTTTCTTTATTCTTTTTTCCCTAATAAAGTTTTTTTCCTATTAGACCATCTTCAATGTATATAAACATGCTAAAAGTGTGTTCGATTTGAGATTCGTGCCATAATAAATGCAATATCAGGTTTTGTTATCATTATATTAAGCTTTGAAATTCGTAAAAATAAAGTTCAAGTAAAATTTTAAAAATGAAAAAACTGTAAAATCATTCAAAATCAAATATTAAATTTAAAATTGGCTATAATTGAAGGGAAATTTGACACTAAATTTAGCTTGCGTTTGGTGAACGGGTTTGAAATGAAAATTTTAAGTGTTTTTTTGTTTTTATTTTTTGTTTGTTTTAATTTAGCTTGGCCAATGTAGCTTGGCCATTGCAGACCAATCATTAAAAATAAAATATTAAGTTTAAAATTGGCTATATTTGGAGGGAAATTTGACACTAAATTTAGCTTGCGTTTGGTGCACGATTCCCCTCTCCCCCTATTAGACCATTTCCAATGCAGACAAACCTCCTAAAAGTGTATTCGATTTGAGATTCGTGCCCTAATAAATGCCATAACTAGTTTTGACATCATTGTATTAAGTTTTGAAATTCATAAAAAATAAGTAGATATTTTTTCTTTATTCTTTTTTCCCTTATAAATTTTTTTCCTATTAGACCATCTCCAATGTATATAAGCATGCTAAAAGTGTGATCGATTTGAGATTTGTGCCCTAATAAATGCAATATCTGGTTTTGTTATCATTATATTAAGCTTTGAAATTCGTAAAAATAAAGTTCAAGTAAAATTTTAAAAATGAAAAAACTGTAAAATCATTCAAAATTAAATATTAAATTTAAAATTGGCTATATTTGGAGGGAAATTTGACACTAAATTTAGCTTGCGTTTAGTGCATGGGTTTGAAATGAAATTTTTAAGTGTTTTTGGTTTTTGTTTTTGTTTGTTTTAATTTAGCTTGGCCAATGTAGCTTGGCCATTGCAGACTAATCATTAAAAATCAAATATTAAATTTATAATTGGCTATATTTGGAGGGAAATTTGACACTAAGGGGGTGTTTGGTGAATGAGTTTAGTTTAAGATTTTTAAGTTTCAATAGTAGTTTTTCAGAAAAGACAAAAAAAATTTCAGAAAAGACAAAAAAACTTTTTCAGAAAAAAACAAAAAACATGATGAAAAAAGTACAGTTTAGTTTAAACTAAACTTGCGACCAAACAAAATTTAGCTTGCATTTGGTGCACGATTTTTTTTCCCCCTATTAGACCATTTCAAATGTAGACAAACCTCCTAAAAGTGTATTCGATATGAGATCGTGCCCTAATAAATGCTATAACTAGTTTTGTCATCATTATATTAAGTTTTGAAATTCATAAAAGTAAGTAGATATTTTTTCTTTATTCTTTTTTCCCTAATAAAGTTTTTTTCCTATTAGACCATCTCCAATGTATATAAACATGCTAAAAGTGTGTTCGATTTGAGATTCGTGCTCTAATAAATGCAATATCCGGCTTTGTTATCATTATGTTAAGCTTTGAAATTCGTAAAAATAAAGTTCAAGTAAAATTTAAAAATGAAAATACTGTAAAATCATTAAAAATCAAATATTAAATTTATAGTTGGCTATATTTGGAGGGAAATTTGACACTAAATTTAGCTGCGTTTGGTGTACGTGTTTGAAATGAAATTTTTAAGTGTTTTTTGTTTTTTGTTTTTTTGTTTTAATTTAGCTTGGCCAATGTAACTTGGCCATTGCAGACCAATCATTAAAAATCAAATATTAGGGGGTGTTTGGCACTTGAGTTTAACTCAAGTTAAACTGTAGTTTTTTTTTGTCTTTTTCTGAAAAAAGTTTTTTGTCTTTTCTGAAAAAGTCAACAAAAATTACTATTTAAACTTAAAAATTTCAACTCAACTCAACCCCAACTCATTCACCAAACACCCCCTAAATTTAAAATTGGCTATATTTGAAGGGAAATTTGACACTAAATTTAGCTTGCGTTTGGTGCACGGGTTTGAAATAAAATTTTTAAGTGTTTTTTTTTTGTTTTTTTAAATTTAACTTGGCAAATGTAGCTTGGCCATTGCAGAGCAATCATTAAAAATCAAATATTAAATTTAAAATTGGCTATATTTGGAGGGAAATTTGACATTAAATTTAGCTTGCATTTGGTGAACGGTTTCCCCCCCCCCCCCTATTAGACCATTTCCAATGTCAACAAACATCTTAAAAGTGTATTCGATATGAGATTCGTGCCCTAATAAATGTTGTATTCAGTTTTGTCATCATTATATTAAGCTTTGAAATTCATAAAAGTAAGTAGATATTTTTTCTTTATTCTTTTTTCCCTAATAAAGTTTTTTTCCTATTAGACCATCTCCAATGTATATAAACATGCTAAAAGTGTGTTCGATTTGAGATTCGTGCCATAATAAATGCAATATCAGGTTTTGTTATCATTATATTAAGCTTTGAAATTCGTAAAAATAAAGTTCAAGTAAAATTTTAAAAATGAAAAAAATTGTAAAATTATTAAAAATCAAATATTAAATTTAAAATTGACTATATTTGGAGGGAAATTTAACACTAAATTTAGTTTGTGTTTGGTGCACGGTTTTGAAATGAAATTTTTAAGTTGAAATTTGATGACTTTCCAAAAACTAGTTATAATTTTTGTTGATTTTTCAGGAAAAAAAAAAAAAAAGCAAAAAAAACAAAATCTGAGATAAAAATTTTAGATTTGAACCTTGAAACCAAACATACTCTATTATAACAAATTTTAACATAACAAACAAATACACTATTAAAGAGTGTTTTCAGTTATACGTAAATTTATTGTTATTAATATATTAATTTAGCACTCCATTAAAGATAGATGTTATCCTTCTTAATTTCTCTACCAGATTGATTTTATCCAAATTTTTATATGGACAATAATTTTCTTTCCAAATTTTTCTATTCAGTATACACTGAATATTCATTCACATGATCCAGCACGTCTATTCGAATATTCATTCACATGATCCCTAACATTTCTTTCCAAATTAGTACCTCATTCGAATCTCTTATATTATCCAGTATGTCTATTAATCTCTTCCATTTTTTTTCCTAATAAAGTTTTATTTCCTTATTAATTGAGTCGTATGAGGAAAACGAATATCCATTTAATTTAGTAATTAATGTACAAATATAATTTAACTATAATTTTTCATCTAACTTTATGTGTAAAGTTCCAATCCTCATCTCAAATATATGTATATATATCCATTCGATGTATGAATTGACCTTATTATGAATTTATGAGATTTTCTTACATCTCTCTCGTAGAAGATTGTTTTTTTAATTTTTTTTTTAATTTTTTTGGCTAATAAAGTCTTTTTTCCTATGATATTGCTCAAACGTTATAAGTACTTTTGTTTTGGTCTCTTGGATCACTTTAAAGATCGTTGAGAAGTATATTATTGGACGAACAAAATGCAGAGAGGTCGCCGTGGAACAAGTACCCGTTGGCATTTGGCATAGTGCGTGTGTATACATATATATATATATATATATATTTGTACACATATTATTATAATGTATGTATATTTATCACATACGTTAAGTAGACAAACAATTTTTATAAGGCGTTTATAAACAGAGGAATGTTCATGTAGCTGTCGAATTGAAAAACAGGTAAGTGTTACTATATGGGTAATTGGTACGAGTAGTTTCTAAGACCTGAGAACCCATTTGAAAGTACTTTTAAAGACGGAGTTTTAAAGATGTTTTGTTTAGAGTTGATATGAATTTTGGAGATTTGAGTTTGGGATAAACACTTCTGAAGAAAAATTGTTTTGAATTATAATGTTTGATGGAAAAATAATTAGAACAAAAGAGAACAATAGAACAGTTCATTGGTATTTGATGGAAAAATAATTAGAACAAAAGAGAACAATAGAACAGTTCATTGGTAACCTAAACCTCCATTTGCAATTCCCTCTCAAAGCCGAAGAGTAAAGCCTGCAGTTCGTTGAATGTGAATTGATTACGAAGATGATCGTTTTGATCAATTGACAAGCATATGCTTCTTCAGTTTTACTAGTTTTCTGAATCTGATATGAATTTGAAGTTGATGGACTTAATCGCCTGAAATAAGTGGATTTCTATTCACAACTTCTGTTTTATGCAAAGACCTTAATTTTTCTTCATTTTTGTTTTCTAATTAGAATAACGTTAATGATATGGTTTGTTCACAACTTCTATTTTATGCAAAGTCCTTAGTTTTTCTTCATTTTTGTTTTCTAATTAGAATAACGTTAATGATATGGTTTGTTCCAATTAACCCTATTTTCATAGACTCTGTTTGATATCATCTCAGTGACAGTCTTTATTGCGAGCCATTCCCGATCGATGAGTCTGTTGTTGGGTTTTGTTCATATATAAATTTAGTGTTGTTGGGTTTTGACAACCAAGTCTAAACAAGTCCCCATATGGGAAAGGAATGAAGGTGTTGGGCACTTTATAAGTTTCCTCAACCTTGAGAGGGTAATGAATGTGATGTGGGAAGTGCCTATATGGCTCGCACACGTGCGCATGTGGCGTGGGCAGTGAGGTTGTAGAGGTGCTTATTAGGTGCACAAGGCATTTGTACGCGGGATTTGTACATGACACGTGACGCGTTGAGATTAAATTACTATTATTCATATAATTATTTATTTATTCAAATTTAAATTTAAATTTGAATTTAAATGTAAATTCTTAAAAGATGTAATCTCTTGAAAGGTTGTACTTTTTAAGAAAAAATATGTTTCTAGCAGTTTTTTTTCCTTATGAAAATGTATCACCAAAGGTTGTCAAACCTTCATAAATCACTAGCAAAAATTATGGATTTGACGACGGTTATTAACCGTCATCTAAAGTTAACATGATTGTTAGACAACCATCAAGTAATCCACTGTCGTTGAATGTTTTGAGATTCCACGACAGTTAATAATTCGTCGTGATATCTCAATATTTCACGACGGTTCAAGCCGTCATCGAATAGAGAAAAAATAGAGCAAGCTTTGCTAAAGTGAGAACTTTACATGACGGTTTTTGTTCAAAACCGTCGTGTAAAGTCCACTTTAATTAAAAAATAATTTGGCATTCTTTAGTAATTTCTCACGGGTGGCCTAACCTGTGTGTTATCCAATACACGGCCCATGATAGGATTGACAAAAGATTAGCTACATTGTATCAAAGTAAAAAAACCATCAATTACATTACAAGTTTACATATCATATTTAATGAATTACATTACAAATTTAGTTCATTCTCCCATAATCAAATCCATATCATCACAAGTATAAAATTCTTTTCTTTCAAGTACGTCAAATCCATTCAATACTATGTCCCTTATAAAACCTAAAACAAAATAGCCATATTCAACACTTCCCTCTTGGTGAGGATAAGGACGATCCGAGATTTTTGTTTTATAGTCTTGTCTCTTTTTAATCCCTTCTCCGGCTATAAGCATCCAATCCATTAGGGCCCTAACAAGTTTGCAAAATTCAAAATAATTAAGAGGCATACCATTAATATTAAATCAAAATTTAAGTTATGCAAATTGACTTACATATTCATTAAATTAGTAAAATCGTCCCGTTTCTTCTCTCGAAGATGATCAAAATAAAGGACTAGGTCCTCCCATGGGTCAATAACTCCCAAAAGCCAATGTCTCCCTCTATTTTGTGGTATAAGACAAAGTCATCCTTTTGACGCGTCACGTAAAAAGTCAACAAGAGAAGGAAAAAAAAAAACAAGTATGGCGGGCCAATTTAATCAAATCAAATTCATATTCACCAATAATGTTTAAAAATCTGAGCATACTAGACTAGAAACTAATTCCATATGATTAACCAAACGAAATTCCATTTTGACATTTCATCGAGCATGTGGTAGGCAGAAAAAAAATACACAGAATATAGTCTATAAAGATCTTAAACTGCAAAAAAATTGCACAAAAGATTCATCTACAAAGAGCAACAATAAAAAATCCGAGCATACTACACTAGAAACTAATTCCATATGATTAGCCATACACAAAAAATAAATAAATAATCAGTCCAATTTAATCAAATCAAATTCACATTCACCAAGAACGTTAAAAAAATCAAGCACACTATACTAGAAATTAATTCGATATGATTAACCAAACAAAATTCCATTTTAACATTTCATCGAGCATGTGGTAGGCGGAAACAAAAAAGGGTATAATATTGACTACAAAGATCTTAAAATGCCAAAAAATTGCACAAAATATTCGTCTACAAAGAGCAACAATAAAAAAATTTGAACAATAATAAATACACAAATTACACTCCAAGCAAGTTACTAAAGAATTGTGTGTTCGTATTTTTGTTGGAAAATAAGAAATTGAGCAATATGGAAGTCACCTTGCCTTTCTTTGATGCAAAATAGTCACGGCCTTGATGGGAAGACATGGTGGTAGCGGAGGTGACGGCGGAAAAAGGAGAGAGAGGGGAGGACGGCGTTGAGGGCTATGGGAGAATGAGGGAGAGGGGATGGCGGCGTTGCAGGCGACGGTCGAATCGGCGATGAGCAAAGGAGATATTGGGTAGGAGAAATCTTTGAGTGGTCGAAAGGGAGAAATATGAAAATGATGAGAAAAGATGTGGAAAGTGGATTTAAGTTAAGGGTTTACGCAGGAATTTCAAAACACAAAATTTCAAAATTTTAAATTAATTTTCAGAAGACTACATGACGGTTTTTGGCCAAAATTGTCATGTAATCCTCCTCAGGATACGACGACGATTTTTGCAAAAACCGTCGTCGTCGTCGTATCTCACGATTACACTACGGTTTCGGTCAGAAACCATCGTGTAATCCATATATACGACGACGGTTTTGTAAAAAACCATCGTCGTATCCTCACTAGAACGAGGATTACACGACGGTTTATTGAAACCGTAGTGTAATCTCAGGTTTACACGACGGTTTACTAAAACCGTTGTGTAATTAGATTTTAGACGATGTTTTTGTAAAACTGTTGTGTAATCTCCGTCGTTTAAGCCAACTTTTGTAGTAGTGAAAATTGTAAAGATTCTGATTTACTCACTCAAAAAATTTGATTTTTCTTTCTCTTATACTGCAATTATTCTAGAAATATTATGTTTTGCTTTGTGAATTTTCACTTTTGCTTTGGTGTAAAAGTTCGATTTTCAAGGCTTGTCATCTCTTGGAAACAATCTCTTTTTGAGAGGGACAAATAACGCTTTAAGGAAAACGTTATCTTCGTTATGTTTTTCAAGTCTTCATATCCGGATTTTCTAACATGTGTCACTCCTCCACACGAGCTAGATCTCCACCATCCAGATCTCATTTACGATGGCTTGGCCATTGCGACAAGGGCCATTAATTTGAGAGTTAGTGTTTGCTTCTCTAGGCAACAAGCCTCCCGATTCAAGAACTCCTTAGGCTTCTTCACACACATTTGGATCTTTTTTTTTTCCTTGAGTTTTTTATTAAATTTTTGTTAAAAGATAAATCACATGATTTTACTGAAATGCACTTTTTCATTAGGCACCTACATTGTACGTGACCTATTCCAATTGAAAAATGAATGAAAACGTATGGAAATGATTTAATTCTTAACATTTCAAGAGTTCGAGAGTCATTTGGACAAAATTTAAAAAAATGGGGCCAAACTTTTACTTATTAAAGAATTTGGGGAACAACGGAATCAATTACTGGAAATACTTGGAATAGTAATTATCACGATAAATTATTTTTACCAATCAGTTCGAACTCAATCCGTTTGGGGCGTCAGTCCAACTAGAACCTCCCTTTGAACCGTTATACAGTAAACTCAATTGGGTTTACTGTGCACCAAGTCTCCCTTTCATAACTCAGAAAGAGAGAGAGAGAGAGAGCTGAACTCACAACCCCCTCTCTCTCCCACCCACATGATCCGACGCCCACCTTCATTGTCACCAAATTTCCCCCCAGCATCTTCGCCGTCGCCGAGCTCAGCCCCAGTGCCAAACACCGATCTAGTTGCCCCCATTGCGTCTTCGCCATTGACCCAGACCCTTTTTCCCAAAACGACGAGTCCCTCGACACCACCCAGGAGCTAGATCTGGTCTCCCCCCCCCCCCCCCCCCAATGACAGTCCCCCACCATATCCAGCCCTTCCTGCCCGACGACAATCTCCCTGCAACCCAAGCACTAGATCTGGGCCGCGCCTTTCCTTCCTCCCTCTCCCTTTCCCCTTCGCCGTTGCCGTCGTCGCTCCCCCACCCCCTTCTCTCTCGCCTCCATTTCCTCCCTCTCCCTCTCCCTTCGCCATCGTCCCCCCTCCCTCGTCTCCCCTTCCTCCCCCTCTCTCTCCCTTTCGTCATCGCCTCCCCCCCCCCCCCCCCCCCCCGCCTAACCGAAGTTTGCGAATCTAGGTCCCCCACTCCCTTGTGTCTTCGCCACCGCCAGCCCCCCTTCGCCCGGAGTTGGCCAATCTGGGTCCCCCACCAACCCAGTTATGAGCTTCCTATTTCCCCACTCACCGCCGAATCGCGAGCTCGCCGGCCTCGCGAGTTGCAGAAGAAGAAACGGAAGAAGAGACGGAGCCATTGGTAGCTTCGCCGTTCTCGGCGGCGAGGGCGCTAATGGGGACAAGGTTGCGAAGCCTAGAGGAGGAGGAGGAGATAGGTGGTGGGGGCGGCCATGGTGACGGTGTGCCTGACGGTGATGGAGGTGGGGGCGGAGATGGGAGAGAATTGGGAAGGTTGTAGAGAGAGAGAGAGAGAGGGAGAGGAGAGAGAAGCGATGGAGAGAGAATTGGGAATGTTTTAGGATTAAAAAAATCTTTAAAATATTATAATAAATATAATTTTTGTGATAAATAATATATTTGAATGCATAATAAAATTTATGTGCACGGAGCATCTAAGCCGTTTAAAACAGATCAACTGTCAAAAATTTTACGTAGCCGCTTCGGGATACGCGAATAAGGATTATTTCTTTAGCAACTACGTAATTCTTGATGTATTTTATGGCTATGTAAAAAAATTGTAAAAACTTTGATGTATGTTGTTGATGTGTGTTTTTATTTTAGTTTATTTTAATTTTTTAATTTTTCCATTTACAATCTATAATGGAATGTTAACTTTGAGTTAAACTTTTTAACTCAAATTTTTTACATCCAAACATGGCCCTAACTCAAACTAAACTTTTCAACTCAAACTTTTTACCAAATACTCAACTAAAGTTAAACTTTTCAACTCAAACTTTTTACCAAACACTCAACTTTTAAACTCAACTTAACTTAAATCAATCTAAACTTAAAAATCTCAACTCAAACTCATTCACTAAACACCCCCTATTATTTTATGTTGCTCATTTATTTTCTTTTTTATACATGTGTATAGTGTAAATTATTTCCGTATAATTTGTAGGAGAGCTTGGGACGAAGACACTTTTTTTAATACTGTCCCGTTTTTTTTTTTCCTGGTAAAAGCTCTTTTTTTGGTGTGTGTATATACACACACATGTAAATATATATATGTGTGTGTCTTTCAGCAATCTATAATAACATATACAAAGCTACGCACTTTTCAGATTTTCAGAGAATCAGAATATTCACATAATTAACTGTTGAAGCGTAAGAAAAGATCTTTTCCTTGGAGCTAGTTAAGATATGACTGACGCATTTGGACGTGACGACATTTGTTCAAGTCATGAAGCATTCAAGTTTCCTCGTGACTTTACAAAGTTTTTAAATATCTATAAAAGTATTTTGTAACATCTTGTTTCTCTACCCTTATTCCAATATATATATATATATATATATGTATGTATGTATGTATGTTTGTATATATATTGTTTCTCAATGTCAACTCTCTGTTTTTGTTAAATTGTTACATCAAGAGTCGTCCTAATTATTCTAATATATAACAAACTTTCTTCAATAGTCGGCCAACTTTATAATGTTTAAAAATTCCAGAGGTGTAGCCTAAAGAGGGTACATTAATTAGCTTGCACATAAAACTTCGAATGTACTAATACACACACACACATATGCATGCATTTTACGTGAGAAAGATATAAGTGACTATTTGGGGGATATTTGAATATGGTGTTTTGAAGGCTAGATTGGAAATGTGTGTTTGGAAGGAAAAACTCTTGAAAAAGTTATATGATATAGAAAATAGTGCAAAAATTTAAAATGTGTTCGAAAAAAATGCAAAATAGATCTTGTCTTATTCGTCTCGTCGTTATGACCATTTTGACATAAAAATCATTTCATTTCGATTTGAAATGAGAAAATTATGAATTTTTAAAGTTTGAATTATTTTAAAATAAAGGAGAAAGAGTTTGATTTAGAGTATGAATTTTAAATTTCAGATAATAAAATACCATCTGAACATTTGGCCCAGACGACCGCTAAGTAAAAGCCGGCTAACTTATTGTTATCTAAGGATTAAAGTCTTTTTAACTTTTATTCGCTAAAAAAGGTCATAAACTTTTCTTCAAAAAG
This sequence comes from Ficus erecta, assembly GCA_008635985.1. Lineage (NCBI taxonomy): Eukaryota > Viridiplantae > Streptophyta > Magnoliopsida > Rosales > Moraceae > Ficus > Ficus erecta. The sequence goes on along the minus strand of BKCH01000942.1, from coordinate 163,470 downwards.
AAAATTTAAAAGATTAAAGTCAAAACTTTCCAAAAAAATGCCCCTTGGTATTATTTGTTCCCTTGTTCCTCCTCATAGTGTTGCTTATAATTAAAAAAGAACGAAAGCACTATAATGCATGCAATTTTCTCTTTTCTTTTGACGTTTCATTTGTCAATCAAATAAAACCCGCATAGAATAACCTCTTCAACAAATCTTTATAGTATTGAACATCATAACTGATATCTCAACTGTATAGATCTCACGGTTTACGATTTATCTTTTGTCAGTATGAATACCATCTGTGTCTCTTAATATTGTTATTTCAAAATCAAATCACCAAAAAAAATTTTAGGAGGTATTGTTTAATCCACGAATATTTACAAAAGAAGATATCAACATGATCATTCAATATACATCATCAATCTTATAATATATTTAGAAGTAAAGAAACGTTGAACAAAAAAAATTACCAATATGCAAAAAAGAAAAAAAATCTCTTTGCAGATGATTCAGCAATGATTTAGGTCCCATGTTTTCTGTCGTATTTCAAAAGTTTAGACGGATGGGGGAACATGTGCTCATGAAGTGAGGGATTAAATTCTCCCCTTTTGTAAAGTTTAATATCCACGCCACCAACTGTCAAAATTGTATTGCAATGCATTATAGAATTTTACCAACTTCAGTGATGATTTTTTTTTTTTTTTAACTGGTTAATTATCCTATGGATCATGTGGGACAGACCTGGATCCTTTTTTGGAGGACAAATCGACTCTGTTTTGATGGAGGACATGGACAAACCATATAACCTAGGTCTTAGCTAGTGAATCAAATCGACTCTGTTTTGATGGAGGACATGGACAACCCTCTAATCTCCTTAAATTAAGAGTGCATTTGGTGTTCGAGTTGAGTTTGAAATAAAAAAAAAATTTTAAGTTGAAGTTTTTTGAATTTTCAAAAATTAGTTATAATTTTAGTTGACAATTTCAGAAAAAGACAAAAAAACCAGTCGTAAAGTATATTTTAGTTCAAAATAAACTGGAACGCCAAACGTAGGCTAAGAGTTGTGATTTTGGTATTTTTGTTCGTTAGATGACTGAGTTTTTGGTATTTTTGTTTGATTATTTTCATTATTGTTGGTGTAATTTTGTAGTGGAATAACAAAAAACATTCTAATAGAATTCAAAAGGCATTATAGGAAAATTCAAAGAACATTTTAGGAGAATTCAAAGTGCATTCTAGTAGAATTTAAAAATCATAGTAGAATTCAAACAACTTTCTAGTAGAATTCAAAAGCATTATAATATAATTCAATATATATTCTTTAGAATTCAAAAAGTATTAAATAGAATCCATTTTGAATTCTAACAGAATCTCTTTGACGACAGGAGCTTGCGGCATTTTTAATGAAATTTAGAAAAATGACATTTTGGATTCTAAAAGAATATCTTTAACGACCGAAACGTATGGTATCTTTGTTGAAATCCAGAAGAAAAATTCTGGATTCTAATCATATCTCTCCGGCAACCGATATCAACGTTGATGATCGGAGTTGGAGATGTTTGGTCAATCTTTGTTGAAATCCTAAAAAAAAAAATTAATTAGAATCCATAATGGATTATAATAGAATCTTTCTACAAACGATGCCGGTAAACAGAGCCAAAGACGTCTAGTCATTTTTGTTAAAATACAAAAAAAAAAAAAAAAGAAATTCTATCATAATCCTTTTTGGATTTAACATAATCTCTCCGATGACCGACATCGACACCGATGACCAAAGCTGAATACGTCCGGTCATCTTTATTGAAATACGAAAAAAACAATTATGTCAGAATCCATTTTGGATTCTAACAAAATCTCTCCAGTGACTGACGGCCAGCCATAGACTGTCAGTGGCTGGAGACTGGCAGCCGGAGACCGGCTGGCAAACGGAGTCGAAGATATATAAAAAATATTCCAATAAATAAAAAAGAGAAGAAAAGAAAGAAATACGGATATTCTTGTCTATTTACTATTTTTTAATTTAATTTTTTAATTAAATATTATGAAATGATAAAATTATCAACTTTATTTTTATGGAGGGTAAAATTATAGGGAGGTGCCAAATTTATGACATTCTTGCAAATCACCCATTCCTCTGAGTATATACTTTTGGGCCCAAACTAAGAGATTCAAAGACTTGGGTTTACAAGTGTGGTCCAAAAGGCCCAACAATTAGGGCTTGGCCCATTTAAGAGTAGGCCCTGTAAAGCCTAAAGGTCGGGCCTTGCTTGGCCCTATAACAAAAAAAAAAAAAAAAAAAAGGAGATTTTACACCAATAGCTGAAGAGACTTGAAGGGTATTTTGTACGTTTGTCCTTTACCTTTTTGTATTTTGGTAACTTTTTTTTTTTTTTTGCACTTTTAATTTTTGATAATTCATCACCTTAACTTATTGAACTGTTGTAATAGAAACAGTTTTGTTATTGGTTGTGTTAAATTAGTGACAAAAAAGTATCTAGCCAAAACTACCAAAATTTTAATTTAAAACCTAACACAAATATCTCAATTCCCCAACTATAAATTCCTCAGAGATGATTAAAAAAAATTAGAGCAAAATTAGTAACCAATATCATTGTAACATTTTAACAAGTCAAATGGTTGAATTGTCAAAATAAAAAGTTTATCGAGTAATAAATTGTCAAAGTCCAAAAAATTAAGAGTGTGGAAGTGCCAAAAAACCCACTTAAATTTGTAAGTTGTTTGTTATTCTTTTATCCCTCTAAATGTCAAAGTAACTAGAATTATCTCGTCCTTTAAAAACTAATTAAAAAAACATTAGAGCAAAAGGAAGAAAAAAAAAAAAAAAAAACCAAGAATCAGATATTGGGGTAGGCAAGCGTAGGCGACGGAGATCTCACAAGTTCAGTGCCGGATCTGATGAGTCTCATTGACACACTGCCGGATTGAATAAAGCCAGTTGAGCACGGGCTAGCACATATATTTCTCAATTTCTATTTGGTTAAACCTTATTATTATTATTATTTTCAAATTATTACATAATTTTATTTTTTTTAAAGCATAGTTTGCGAAGCAATCCATAATGTTCTTCTCAATTAAGTTTAATATTTATTGCCGACTTTTGAATTTCCCCAAAATGCTCTTAACAATTTTTGGGACTTTGATAAATATAAATATATATATATATATATATATATATATATAGGAAATGGAGTTATCCACCACTCTTTTTATACGGTACTTGTAACTTTTTCTGGGATACGTGCACTGTATTAATTAGAAAATAACTAAATAGCTAGGAAAAACTTTGTTATAAGGATCTAATAGGAAGTTGCGTACAAATCAACTACTTTTTTTAAGTTTTTAAACAAAAAGTTACAGGCGTCGGGTGATATCCGATGTCGGATACAAGACATATATATATATTATATATACACTATATATAATTTATATATATAACAACATCTGACCAAATATTAGGTACTTGATTTACAGGTAACAACATCTAAACAACATCTAACCATTGCTCTTTCCTTTACCTCCTACATTTTGCTTTAAGAGGTTGATTTACTGGTACAACCTTAATGTATAATAATATATCAAAGATTAGCAAGTTACTGTAATCCTGATCGCAATATATTAATAATTTTCTTCATGGAATACGAATGACCTAAACCACTGGCTCTAACGATCTCTTCCTCGATCGCATCTTTCATTTTTCCTCCTCATTTCTTTCTTTCTTTTTTGGTTTTTGGTTTTTCTGTTTTTTTTTTTGTTTGGTCCCTTTCGTCTATATGTATTTATATGTTGCACAATTTGTAGCCTTCCACTTCCACTATGTGATTCGAACCAAAAAGGCTGAAGCTCAAGATCATGAGCCAAAATTCGTAATTGCAAAGATATTTATTTAGTGAAATTAGAGTAAGACAATTTAACTAATGTTCCTAAACACTAGAATTTAATTGAAGAAATTTTTTGGTTTCCCTATGAATAGTACTCAAGATATTCTTGATTAAAGGCGATATTCTTAATTCACATAAAAAATACAAAAGAAAAGAAAACAAAAATGTAGCCAAATAGGGACAGGTAGGGCCATGCATATCGTACGGGATTTTGTTCGTAGGATTTCAATATGTAACATTCTGGTACAAAGTGAGAAATGAAAAACTAGAATTAAATATCCATGTGCAATTGACGTGATAAAACTTCAAAAATTAAAATCAAATATCCATGTATAGGAAACATAAATATCCACTACCGCATATATATATATATATATATATATATATATAGAAAGTAAATTTTACGGCAGCTAGACACAAATGACGGGCATTCATTGGATGTAAAATAGACAGATTATCTCTCTTTGCCGAACTTACCGCTGGATAACAAAGTATCACTATATATATAGCAGTGCTAACTTATACTTCTCCCTGCTCTTTTAGACCAGTACAGCGTTGCAATTAAGATGATCGACATTGACAGTACTTCAAAATGAAACGCTATTGCTACGTACCGTGTGTTGGCAAACAATAATCTACAAAAATATACTATTGAGTTACATAAACAATTATACCAAGTTTCAAATGCAAAAATATTGTAGAAATGAGACACTGAAATGTCAATGTCTTTATATGTATGCAAACTAATGCAATAAGATTGGGATATATACCTTAAATCATCTAATGCCTTTGTCAATGTTAATACTATATTTGTTAGAAAAGAGTATGAAAAATAATATATTTGAAATTTGTGCTCCAATATATTATGATATTTCTAATACTATATCTACCATTTGTCAATTTCATAAACCTTTAGAGTTTCGTAGAAGTAATGTTTTAATATTTAAACTAAAAATTTGTAATGAATAGATGAAAAAATTGAGATATGGCCAATCAATTGTTAATTTTAACATTTGCTATATTATGGTGGGAAATTTATCATCAAGTTTACCATATGACAAATGTGACATAAAAATAAGCACTCCTTTATTATATAGCAATTTTTTGTTTCAAATGTCAAATTTACAATTAGCACATCAATTTAGCATTCTATTAGAGTTGCTCTTACACCAACTCCAATGTATATATTTATGCCAATACTATATTTGTTTTTTTTTTTGTTTTGTTTTTAAAGGTGAAAAACAACATATTCCATATATGTTCTCCAACGTAAAATGTTTTCTATCATATTATATCTACCTTTTTACGTCATTATTAAGTTTTGAAATTCACAAAAGTAAACTCTTAATATTAAAATAATTTAAAATTAAAAATATGCAATGAATATTATACTAAAAAGTTGAGATACTAACTAATAAAAATCAAATCTAAATTTAACGTAGTCTATATTTGATGAAAAATTTACTATCAAATTTGAGATCATAGATAATACCGTATTGGAGAGTATTTGCACCCCAAATTTTAAAAAATTATCATTAGCACATCAATAATTTGCCCCTCCTATATATTAAAATATGTGAAGGGTACTGGTCCCTCCTATATAATTCGCCCCCAACTGTCTGTACGATTTTTTTTATGTAGTCATAAAACAAATATGATTTTAGAAGCGTACTAAATTTACGTTTGCAATTGTTGTGGATGCCTTGCGACAATAACTATATATATAAATATATATACACACAGCAGTCTAATGAAATAGCCTCCAAAAAAGGATCTAGGTCTGTCCCACATGATCCATAGGATAACTAACCAATTAAAAAAAAAAAAAAAAGTCGTCACTGAAGTTAAAATTCTATGATGCATTGCAATACAATTTTCACAGTTGGTGGCTTGGATATTAAACTTTACAAAAGGGGAGAATTTAATGTCTCACCTCATGAGCACATGTTCCCCAATCCATCTAAACTTTTGAAATACGACAGAAAACATGGGACCTCAATCATTGCTGAATCATCTGCAAAGAGATTTTATATATTTTTTGCATATTGGTAATTTTTTTTATTGATATGACAATTAATGTACATGTTAAACGTTTCTTTACTTCGAATATATTATAAAATTGATGATGTATATTGAATGATCATGTTGATATCTTCTATTGTAAATATTCGTGGATTAAACAATACCTTCTAATTTTTTTTTGGTGATTTAGATATAATAATATTAAGGGACACCAATGATATTCATACTAATTAAAAATAAATCATATACCGTGAGATTTATATAGTTGAGATATCAGTTATGATGTTCAATATTATAAAGATTTGTTGAAGAGGTTATTCTATGCAGGTTTTATTTGATTGACAAATGAAACGTGAAAAGAAAAGAGAAAAATTGCATGCATTATAGTGCTTTCGTTCTTTTTTAATTTATATGTAGTCCTTCTATATGGAGACAAGCAACACTATGAGGAGGAAAAAGAGAACAAATAATACCAAGGGGCATTTTTTCGAAAGTTTTGACTTTAATCTTTTAAATTTTCTTTTTGAAGAAAAGTTTATGACCTTTTTTAGCGAATAAAAGTTAAAAAGACTTTAATCCTTAGACAACAATACGTTTGCCGGCTTTTACTTAGTGCCCGTGTGGAGTCAGATGTCCATATGATATTTTATTATCTATATTTTAAACTTTTAACTTTAAATCAAACTTTCTTTCTCTTATTTTAAAATAATTCAAACTTTAAAAATTAATAATTTTCTCATTTTAAATTGAAATAAGATGATTTTTATGTCAAAATACTCATAACGACGAGACGAACAAGACAATATCTATTTTGCATTTGTTTCGAACACATTTCAAATTTTTTTATTATTTTCTATATCATATAACTTTTTTATAAGTTTTTCCTTCCAAACACATATTTCCAACCTAACCTTCAAAATATCATTTTTAGATATCCACAAACTTGTATCTTTCTCATGCAAAATGCATGCATATATATATATATATATATATATATTGTTAGACAATATATACATAGGGAGCATAAACAACGAACAAGTGATTCAGATAAAATATAACAAAAATTGAATACACCGAAACTCAACCTTAACTCGTAGGAAAGAACACAAAAAGTAGATCGCCGAGGCACGTGATTCACGCTTTCCTTAAAACAGATTTGTCCCCTCCGGTAAGTGCACGAGGCTTCAACGGACGTCTGTCTCCCAGGATACAACGACGAACAATGGTTGTCTAGCACGATCGAAAACCGTTTCCGGCAAACTTGAAACCAATGTCTTCCCTCTATCACCAAACTTCAAAAATCCGACCACTACAAGAGGAAAACTAGAACAAGAAAACAACAAAAGGAAAAGTTGTGCTCTAGGATTTTGTGTGTATCAAGTTGTGTTTCATGCATGAGGAGGCCTCCTTTTATAGGCTCAAGAAAGGGTGTTATAAAAACCAAAAGTCTTTGATTTTAATTCCAGATTAATGCATCATTAGAGCTGCCCATTTAACACCATTGGAATATGAATAGTTTTCAGAATATGAAAAGATGAAGACTATTCATATTCTTAAAAAAAATTCGGAATTGTGTTGAAAGAAAGAAAAAAAAAATTCCAAAACAAAGCCCACGCGAGGGCAAGCTTGACGGACCGGCATTCGCGTCGCCCACGTCGTGCGGGTGTACACATTGGGCCCCTAACCCACCGGGGCTAGGATTTGCACCCCCATCCCCCCCCTCTGCGCGTGAGAGAGCATCTTGGTTTCACAATCTTACCCAAGTCCAAAGTGCAAATCCTTATAAAGTCCATCTAGCTTTCATGTCTAAGCAATGTGGGACTCCACATTCTTAATCAACTTTCCAACAAAATTCTATTTCAATGGGCACACTTTGAGCATCAATTTCTCATTCACCCGAATACCATTTTGAGCGTATGAATATACGATTTCGATCTCCTTGCGACGAAGAACGCAAATCCACCAAGACCCGTTAATTCTATTAAGTGGGTTCCACTCAAATTTGGTCCTCAAAATGGTTCCTCAAAATGGTTTAAAAACCATTTTTTTTTCCAACATATATGTGTGTGTGTGTGTATTAGTACATTCGAAGTTTTATGTGCTTGTTAAAGAAAAATAAAATAAAATATAAAAGCATCAAGTAGTTTATGTCACGAAAGAGAAAAGCAAGAATGTTTCAGTTTTTTCGTCTAATTATATGTTTATTAATAAAAACAAGAATGGTATTTTATTAGTGGGATATTCTAGAAATGTAAAATATGGGAAAATAGAAGGCCAATCCTAGTAGCTCTTTGGTATTATTTTCTGTTTATTAGCACCAATGTCAAATTTATTTAATATATCTATGTGAGGACAATAATTATAAAATATTATACATCCTTAATATTTTTATTGCTTAACAAAAAGAAAGAGAAGGAAAACCAAAACAGTATTTTGTTCCTAACTTATAAAATTAGTAAACTACGGGAAGAGATTATATTGTTCTTTATTTCATATATTAATAGATAATTGTAAAAATAAATGCAATTATTGTTCATCCTTGTAATTTACTAAACAATATGAAAAGAAAATTGGATTAATGTTTTAGTAGATAATTGTAAACGATATCAATGATCTTTAATCTAATTCTTTTATTTCCTTTCCAGATTCACCATTATTATTATGCTTTTTCATTACATTACATTTTGATTTGATAAACGGGTTGGAATAACATACTATAAAAGAATTAATTTTTAATTGCAATAATATTTAAGAAAATTAGGCTGGATGACCCATAGTAATTGTTTAATCTAATAGATAGCCTAACTTTCATTTATTTAGTTAAATAACTTAATAAGCATATTTTGATCAATCAATTGGGAGGCTAGCTCTAATGAGCCTAGTGGAGCTTTTTTGGCTCTGGAAGCATAATTCAGAATAGTCAAATTGGCTGTGGAAGAGGCGAATTCTAAGGGTGGAACTCGGGTCCTTGTAACGGATGCTCAGGTGATGGAGAGGGTGTTGAACCATATCATTGATTGCCCGGAATGGTGGTGCCAAAATTTGGTAGAAGAAATCTGGAATGTATGCTCTACTACTTTTAAGGGGAGTTTGGTTCAACATTTTAAACTAACATTTTCAAACTTTTTTTTGTCTTTCTCCTCAAAAGTTTTTGTCTTCTTCCTAAAAGTTTTTTGTCTTTTCTGAAAAGTCAACATAATTTACTATTTTCAAACTTTATTTTCCTTGAAGTGGATCCCTAGATCCCAGAATGTAATAGTGCTCACAACTTGTGTAATTGGGCTTTGTCTACTAATAGCTTCGGAGAAATCTCATAACAGTCGAAAGGGAAAGAGAGAGGGGGAAGAGAGAGAGAGAGGGGAGAGAGATAGAGAGGCGAGGTTAGGTTATCGAGGGAATAGAGGGGAAGAGAGATAACATATATATTTTTAATTTCTTTTAATGGTAAATCAATTATTTACTGATAATTAATCACTGATTAACCGGAAAATTAGTGATTTTGTTTATAGTCAATCAGTGATTGATTATGAAAATTGATGATATATTTAGATAATTAGTGATTAACCATAGGTCATTCAGTGATTGACCAAGAGTTAATAAGTGATTGACTAAAAATTGATTGACCTTTTTAAGGAAAAATAATCTTTTAACTAATTTTAAAAAACTTGAGCCATTTGTTAAAAAACTTCTTTAAAAAAGGCTATTTACCTATATATCCCTAATATTTATAACACTTTTAATTATAACATTTTTGTATGAGTAAGTGTCACTTTCAATTATAAGGTTGTGACTATTACAAATTTTTATTGTGACTAAAAACTATTTAGTCATAAATTTTTGTTACGATTAAAACATTTAGCCATGGGAACAAAAGTGTTATAAGAAAATATTGGCTTCTAATTAACTTTCTTCTTTTTTTTTTTTTTTTTTTTTTTTAAGTGAAGTTATGGCTATTCTATTCTTATCCATTTTCTCTGCAATAATTTAGCTGTTAAAACACCACCAAGTTGAACTAGACGCCAGATGTTATATGTTTGTTTGTTCTGCACGTAAAGCACTCTTTTTTTTTTTTTTTTTTTTTAAAGATGCCTAGCTGGATTTTTAAATGCGTGGTTTCATATTTCTTATGTATTTTCAAGTAATTTTTTCCACAGATTATAATCATAATAAGTCTTCTAGCAAAAAAAAAATATATATATATATATATATATATCTATAACTAATATATAGAAAGCACAATTTTTTTTTTTTTTTTTTTTACAGTGCAAAGGATTTTCGTTCAAAATGGTTCATTTTGGATAAAACTGTTTTGTATTTGATTTTTAATCTTTCAATTATCTTTTTTTTTTTTTGGCCCAATCTTTTTTTTTTTGTTGTATTTTTTCATGTCTCTCTTTTTTTTAGGTCCAATTTTATTTATTTATTTTTAATTTTGTGGGTCTATTTTTTAACTTGTTATTTTGAATTTTTTATATGTAGATAAAATTTTTTAAGTACATACAATATGTGTACAGTACATATTTTAGACTAATCCACAACTGGCTAGATACAAAACTATACATACAATAGAGTCTTATGTTGGTTTGTTTATAAATATATATGACGCATGTATGATATAAATATATTTATTTATGTAGTTTACAGTTCCCATGGCTGAAAATTAAGATAAAAAGGCAACATATAATTTGTATGTATTGAATTTATATTCAATCACTTATTAATCGTAAAAATTTTGAAAAAGTGACGATCGGTATTAGCACATTCTTCTAAACATTATCAAAAGGGGTTTTTCAAATATTGAAAAAAAATATTAGTTAAATGTCCTACAAACGGGCCCTATCACACGACAAGAAACAGTTTATCCTAACCTCACCGAATGTACTTAATAACTCTATGAAATAGAGTTATTTAACATGCTTTCAAGCTTATTAATTGTTGATATTTCAAGATAATATGCCTTAGTTTTAGTATTTTATTTAATATTAATTAATTTGTCTTAGTTAAGAAAGAGTGAAAAGTTGTGAATAATTTTGGCTTTTAGCACATTTTTAAGCTTGATTTTGTGTTACTTTACAGCTGGAGCCCACTATGCCAAGAAAAGGGTGGAGGCCCATTGGACCAGAGGATAGGCAGTCTTGCTACTGGAGTGCTTCAGTTTTGCTGCAGAAATGCTATAGCAATGCTACAGCAAAGTTACAGTAGTGAGGAAGTAACTTGAAAGAGCATGTGGACCCCAATCTTACCTTACAGTTGGCAAAGACTCATTTGTCCATTATGTTTGTGCATGACAGCTGTGAAAAGGTTACCAATATTAGCAACCAAGAGGGCACGTGGAGCTAGGGCATGTGTGGGAGTCTTGGGATAAAAATAAAAGTTAACAAGAAAAAAGGGGGGAGCCGTTTTCTGAAAAAAAGCAAAAAAGGGGCAGCCGAATATACACCATTTTTGGGCGGAAGGAGAGTGGAGAGAAAAAAAAAACCAGAGAGGAAAAATAGGAGAAAGAGGGAGATCGAAGGAAGCTGTGAGCTATTGCTTGGATAGAAGGAATTCATCACTTCACACACGCTCATCTCTTTGATTCGTCACTTCTAGTATCTTAATTTTTTGGGATTCATCTTGTTTTCTCTCTGTGAACTATGATTTCTCTTGTTGTTCCTTTTGATTTCGATTTTGTTGAACAAAACATGAACTAATTTTCTTAGCTAGGATTATTGATGGAACCGAGGTTGTAATGACGATTTGCATATTATGTTGAATGCTCAGTGATTTTCGTTTCAGTTTATTCAAGTGTGTTGGAGTGATTAATCTATGTTTATTGTTTGGCCAGCAATTTATGGGGGAAACAAACTAGAATTAATTCTGAGAAGGTTAATTTTGGTTGGATCTAGCTTGAATATTGTAAGAGTATGATATAGGAATATATTAATATCTTGTACAACGCATTAAAATTGGTGCTTAATCTTATGTTTGGAAAACTAAAATGCATAGGAATATGTTGATTTTGGTTTAAAGAACTGTAGGCATAAACCTTTCGGAAGAGGATTGTGTAGAATTTTTTGGTTGACTGAATGAACTTTGCTACAGCATTCTTACAGCATTTGCAATCAGATTTGCAACCGAGGGGAAATCAGTAATCCTAGCCATTACTCATCATTGATTCGCAACCTAATCCTTTGATTTTATCACGTTTTAGCTCTTGTTTGCAGTTTTAATCACACCCATTAGTTTATATTCAGTTTTTATAATTTCAGTGTTCAAATCTATTTCCAATTTGTTTTAGACTGATTGTTTTCTATAATTTAGTTTTTGGTAATTCAATCCCTGTGGAGACGATATTTTACTTACTACTGTATTACTTGTTCGATTACGTGCACTTGCGTAGCATTTTCGCATATATATTTTTAGCGAACATTACTACTAATAGTAAGGATACATGAGGGCATAATACCAGACACTCTGCATCAAATATAGGCTAGCAGAAAACAAACCTCCATATTTAAGATCCCAAAAAAACCACCGAGTACTCTAACCTTTGACTACTAATCCCTCATGATAATTCATTAATGTTAAGTCATCACACTCGGTGATATATATCCACTATCATTGATGATACTTTGGAAGTACTATCACCTAAGAGTTATGGATTTACAGCCTGTTTGGCATCCCAGTTCAAGATGGGTTTTTTGAGTTCAGTTTGAACTCAACCCGTTTGGCTGGGTAGTTCAATTTGGAAGTCCATTTGAACCGTTGCACAGTAAACCAAACTTGGTTTACTGTGCACAAAGTCGATGGCAATCTGTCCTCGCCCATCTGCTCTCTAACGTCCCATGTCTCTCTCCTTTCTCGCCCATATGCAGCTTCCCAGTTGCTTCTTCATCTGGCATTCTTCTTTCCCATGTCACCATCGATCTTTCATCTCTGTCGAAGGTGGTCTCCTTCTTCTACTTGTGCTCGTAGACGGTCTCTCGGGGTTGGAGGCGGGTTTGGCTGGTCGGTGGCCGCCGGGGGGGTCTCGTGGTGGTGGTTCGCCGGGGGGGTTCGCCGGAGAAGTAGTGGCCGTGGCTGTGGCTGTGGCCGTGTCCGTGGCCGTGTCCGCCACCAAGCACCGACGGCGATCTAAGATTGGCGCCGAACTCGCCCTCTGCTCCGATGACGGCGTCGATGGCCGTGGCTATGAGCGAGCTCAGAGCCGAGCCGTAGCGAGTCAGACCCAGTGGCTGCCTCGGCGGTGGACCGATCAGCCGCTGAGATGGTGAAGACGAGGTTGGGGGGTACAAGAGAGAGAGAAAAAGAGATAGAGAGAGAAACAAGAGAGAGAGGGAGCGAGAGAAATGAAGGTCAGAGAGAAAAAGTAAAGAGAGAGAGAGAGAGAGGGGGAGAGAGAAAAACAGTAATTGATAAGAGAGGCTAGTGGGTGGGTGGGCGGGTGGGTCGGGGGGGGGGGGGGGGGGGGTGGGGGGCGGGTGTGTTTGGGGGAGGAATAGTTATCCCTATAACCACCTCGAAATTAAAGTTTTAAAAGAGTTTATTATATCAAAATAATTTTAAAATTCTATATTCACCGTTAAAAAAGTTAAAATGAAGTTTATAATATGTTGTTGATTTGTGCTTTTAATTAGTTTATTTTAATTTTTTTTATTTTTCTAATCAGAAACCTATACTAGAATGTTAAATTTGATTTAAAAATTTTAACTCAAATTTTTAACATCCAAACAGGGCCCTAACACTTTTTAAACTTTTCAACTCAAACTTTTTTACCAAACACTTAACTCAACTTAAACTTTTCAACTCAAACTTTTTACCAAACACTCAACTTTTAAACTCAACTTAACTTAACTCAAACTAAACTTAAAAATCTTAATTCAAACTTGTGAACCAAATAGGCCCTTAATTAAGTTGTTATATTTATTTTGTTCGATTGTGGTCTTTACATCTATAGTTTTATATAATTTCATTCCTAAATTTAAATTTCCCTCCTCACATTAAAAAAAAAAAAAACACAAATATATATTTTGTTCTTTTGTACTATATATAAGGATGGCCATATGTTCTCTATATACATATAGATGTGATCCAACACCAGAACGCGTGTTCTGGTATTGTCATTGACCCTCAAAATATTATGTCATTTGGTTTTGGAAATGTCTCGCAAATAAAGAAGAAAATCCATGCATGTGATGATGGGCTGAAAATAGTCGTGGCATCATATATGTGTGTGTGTGTATATATATATACATATAATTAAAGAGTGCACATGCGGGTGAACCCACTTGATCCTTAGGCAGGTAGACAACTACTACTTTTTTTTGCGTTTAATTACTTCTTATTGTATTTATTAGGGCACGAATGTCAAATCCAACGCACTTTTAGCATGTTTATATATATTGGAAATGATCTAATAGGAAAAAACCTTTATTAGGGAAAAAATAATAAAGAAAAAATATCTACTTATTTTTATGAATTTTAAAGCTTAATATAATAATGACAAAACCGGTTATATCATTTATAAGACATGAAATCTCAAATTGAATACACTTTTAGCATGTTTATCTATATTGGAATGGTCTTATAAGGGGAAAAAAACTTTTTTAGGGAAAAAAAGCAAAAAGAAAATATCTACCACAACGAGAGAGACGAATATTACTAAATCTCAAAACTTTATAGAGCCAATTTGTGAATTCAACAGATAGTATTCTCTTTTTTTCCCCTCTAAAATTCAACTTTACAGTTTAAGATGAAATCAAATGTGAAAATACTATTAATTAAATTATGCATATAATCATTCAATTGAATGGATGTTCATGGTCACCTAACTCGAAAAACTAATATGGAAAACAATATTAAAGAGATAATTAGTAGTTAATAGTCAAACTGGATACCACTTTTTCTTTTTTCTTTTTGCAAACTTCTTTTTTCTTCAAAAATTTAAAGTTAAGAACTTTACAATGTAAAATATACTCATTTAAAGAGAGAGAGATAACAGGGAATAATAAAATAATTTAATTACTTTGCAATTAAGAGGGATTTGTATTTAGAACGAGAGTGTAGTTAACTAAAAGAAATGTGTCAATAGAATCATATCCAAAATGTTAAAGATCATGTAAATGGATATTCACTGTATAACTTTTTTTTTTTTTTTTTTGGTAATTTTTTTTGGAGATGATATTCACTGTATATTTGCATATAGACAAATTTGGTAAGAAAAATGTATTGTTCTTATCAAAATTTGGATAAAAATTCAATCCGGTAGAGAAAGAAAGATAAACTCAAACAAATTATATAAAAACAAAAAAAAAGATAATGATTATAAATGGAGATACACGTGGACAGTCAAGTCCAAAAAAAAAAGGCTTTTTTTTTTTTAACAATTTTATATTCCAAGCAGTCAAACAGAATTCTCTATAAAAACCCACTGTAGGATCATCTTTCATGCCACAACAAAGTTTTCTTGTGTACTACTTCTGATATAAATTCATACATATATATTTATATATAGTATATAACCTTGTACTAATTCCAATGGATTCTTCTCCGGGAAAAGATTTCCCTCAAATTTTCGACTCCTCTTTTCTCCAGAAACAAACACATGTCCCCACAGGCTTCATTTGGCCAGACGAAGACTTGCCTTTGAATGGGACCAAAGGCGTGCTCAACGAGCCGCTGGTGGATCTAGAGGGCTTCCTCAACGGCGACGAGGCGGCAACGATGTGGGCCGCCGAGCTCATCCGAGAGGCTTGCACGAGCCACGGCTTCTTCCAAGTGATGAACCATGGCGTTGATTCAAGCCTCATCAACCTCGCTCATGAACACCTCGAGTCTTTCTTCAAGCTCCCGGCTACCGAGAAGATTAGGGCGCCGAAGACCCCCTGTCGTATCACCAGCTACTCCGCGGCGCACTCCAAACGCTTCGCTGCGAAGCTGCTGTGGAAGGAGACACGTTCTTCCATGAAACCGGCCGTGCCTCGGACGTTCCCGTTGTCAAGGACTACTTCACCTCCACTTTTGGCAAGGATTTTGAGGAGAAAGGGTAAGGTCATTTTGGTAACTATATCCACAAACTATGACACCTACGCTTTATTAGTCAGTATTTTTAGTTTTTTTTTTAAATAGTATATTTATAATGTACTTTTTTCGATATTTTGGATATTTATAATACTTTCTCCTCAAAATCCTTGCCAAAAGTGGAGATGAAGTAGTCCTTGACAACGGGAACGTCCTAGGCACGACCGGTTTCATGGAAGAACGTGAGCGTCTCCTTCCACGGCAGCTTCGCAGTGAAGCTTTCGGAGTGCGCCGCGGAGTAGCCGGTGATACGACCGGGGGTCTTCGGCGCCCTAATCTTCTCGGTAGCCGGGAGCATGAAGAAAGACTCGAGGTGTTCATGAGCGAGGTTGATGAGGCTTGAATCAACGCCATGGTTCATCACTTGGAAGAAGCCGTGGCTCGTGCAAGCCTCTCGGATGAGCTCGGCGGCCCGCATCGTTGCCGCCTCGTCACCGTTGAGGAAGCCCTCTAGATCCACCAGCGGCTCGTAGAGCACGCCTTTGGTCCCATTCGAAGGCAAGTCTTCATCTGGCCAAATGAAGCCTGTGGGGAAATGTGTTTGTTCCTGGAGAAAAGAGGAGTCGAAAATTTGAGGAAAATCTTTGCCCTGAGAAGAATCCATTGGAATTAGTACAGGGTTATATATTATATATAAATATATATGTATGAATTTATATCAGAAGTAGTACATAAGAAAACTTTGTTGTGGCATGAAAGATGATCCTATAGTGGGTTTTTATAGAGAATTCTGTTTCACTGCTTGGAATTATAAATTGTTAAAAAAAATAAAATAAAAAAGCCTTTTTTTTGGACTTGACTGTCCACGTGTGTCTCCATTTATAATCATTATCTTTTTTTTTTTTTTTTTGATAATTTTGTTTGAGTTTATCTTTCTTTCTCTACCGGATTGAATTTTATCCAAATTTTGATAAGAAAATACATTTTTCTTACCAAATTTGTCTATATGCAAATATACAGTGAATATCTTCTCAAAAAAAAAAAAAAAAAAGTTATACAGTGAATATCCATTTACATGATCTTTAACATTTAGGATGTGATTCTATCGACACATTTCTTTTAGTTAACTACACTCTCATTCTAAATACAAATCCCTCTTAATTGTAAAGTAATTAAATTATTTTATTATTCCCTGTTATCTCTCTCTCTTTAAATGAGTATATTTTATTAACTTAAAATTTTTGAAGAAAAAAGAAAAAGTGGTATCCAGTGCGTCTATTGACTACTAATTACCTCTTCAATATTTTTTTTTTCCATATTAGTTTTTCGAGTTACATGAGAATGAACATCCATTCAATTCAATGATAATAGTAGCATAATTTAATAGTATTTTCACATTTGATTTTATCTTAAAATATAAAATGTAAAGTTGAATTTTAGAGGGAAAAAAAGAGAATATTATCTGTTGAATTCACAAATTGGCTCTATAAAGTTTTGAGATTTAGTAATTTTCTTCTCTCTCGTTGTGGTAAATATTTTCTTTTTGCTTTTTTCCCTAATAAAGTTTTTCCCCCCTATAAGATCACTTCCAATATAGATAAACGTGCTATAAAAGTGTGTTCAATTAAAGATTCGTGCCCTAATAAATGCTATATCCGGTTTTGTCATAATAATATTAAGCTTTGAAATTCATAAAAATAAATAGATATTTTTTTATTTATTCTTTTTCCCCCTAATAAAGTTTTTTTTTTCCTATTACACCATCTCCAATGTATATAAACATACTAAAAGTGTGTTTGATTTGAGATTCGTGCCTTAATAAATGCAATATCAGATTTTGTTATCATTATATTAAGTTTTGAAATTCATAAAAATAAAATTCAAGTAAAATTTTAAAAATGAAAAAACTGAAAAATCATTAAAAATTAAATGTTAAATTTAAAATTGGCTATATTTGGAGGGAAATTTGACACTAAATTTAGCTTGTGTTTGGTGTACGGGTTTGAAATGAAAATTTTAAGTTGAAATTTGATAACTTTTCAAAACTAGTTATAATTTTTGTTAATTTTTCATGAAAAAAAAAAAACAAAATCTAAGATGGAAAATTTTAGATTTGAACCTTGAAACCAAACGTACCCTATTATATGACAAATTTAACATACCAAACAAATACACTATTAGAGAGTGCTTTCAGTCATACTAAAAGTTATAGTTATTAATATATTAATTTAGCACTCCATTAAAGATAGATGTTATCATTCTTTCTCTACCAGATTGATTTTATCCAAATTCTAATGTGGACAATAATTTTCGAAATTTGTCTATTCGAATATACACTGAATATTCATTCACATGATCCAGGACGTCTATTCGGATATTCATTCACATGATCCCTAACATTTCTTTCCAAATTAGTACCTCATTCGAATCTCTTATATTATCCAGTATGTCTATTATCTCTTCCATATCTTTTTCCTAATAAAGTTTTATTTCCTTATTCATTGAGTCGTATGATGAAAACGAATATCCATTTAATTTAGTAATAAATGTACAAATATAATTTAACTGTAATTTTTCATCTAACTTTATATAAGTTTAAAGTCTCATCTCAAATTAAAATATATGTATATATATCCATTCGACGTATGAATTGACCTTATTATGAATTTATGAGATTTTCTTACATCTCTCTCGTAGAATATATATATATATTTAATTTTTTTCTTTAATTGGCTAATAAAGTCTTTTTTCCTATGATATTGCTCAATGTTATAAGTACTTTTGTTTTGGTCCCTCGGATCACTTTAAAGATCGTTGAGAAGTATATTATTGGACGACAAAATGCAGAGAGGTCGCCGTGGAACAAGAACCCGTTGCCATTTGGCATAGTGCGTGTGCATACATGTATATATTTGTACATATATTATTATAATATATGTATATATATCACGTACGTTTAGTACACAAACAATTTTTACAAGGCGTTTATAAACAGAGGAATATTCATGTAGCTGCCGAATTGAAAAACAGGCAAGTGTTACTCTAAGGGTAATTGGTATGAGTAGTTCCTAAGACCTAAGAACCCATTTGGAAGGAATTTTAAAAACGGAGTTTTAAAGATGTTTTGTTTAGAGTTGATATGAGTCTTGGAGATTTGAGTTTGTGATAAACACTTTTGGAAAAAAAATTGTTTTGGATTTTTATGTTTGATGGAAAAATAATTAGAACAAAAGAGAACAGTTCATTGGTAACCTAAACATCCATTTGCAATTCCCTCTCAAAGCCGAAGAGTAAAGCCTACAGTTCGTTGAATGTGAATTAATTACAAAGATGATCGTTTTGATCAATCGACAAGCATACGCTTCTTCAGTTTTACTAGTTTTCTGAATCTGATATGAATTTGAAGTTGATGGATTTAATCGCCTGAAATCAGAGGATTTCTGTTCACAACTTCTGTTTTATGCAAAGACCTTAGTTTTTCTTCATTTTTGTTTTCTAATTAGAATAACATTAATGATATGGTTTGTTCCAATTAACCCTATTTTCATAGACTCTGTTTGATATCATCTTAGTGACAGTCTTTATTATGAGCCACTACCTATCGACGAGTCTGTTGTTGGGTTTTGTTCATATATAAATTTAGTGTCGTTGTGTTTTGACAACCAAGTCTAAAAAAGTCCCCATATGGGAAAGGAATGAAAGTGTTGGGCACTTTATAAGTTTCCCCAACCTTGAAAGGGTATTGAATGTGATGTGGGAAGTGCCTATGTGGCTCGCACACATGCGCACGTAGCGTGGGCAGTGAGGTTGTAGAGGTGCTTATTAGGTGCACAAGGCCTTTGTATGCAGGATGTGTGCGTGACACGTGGTGCATTGAGATTAAATTGCTATTATTCATATAATTTTTTATTTATTCAAATTTGAATTTAAATTTGAATTTAAATGTAAATTCTTAAAAGATGTAATCTCTTGAAAGGTTGTTCTTTTAAGAAAAAATACGTTTCTAGCAAATTTTTTTTTTCCTCCTGAAAATGTATCATCAAAGGTTGTCAAACCTTTATAAATATTGTAAAGATTCTGAATTTACTCACTTAAAAATTTTGATTTTTCTTTCTCTTGTACTGCTATTATTCTAGAAATATTATGTAATTTGCTTTGTGAATTTTCATTTTTGCTTTGGTGTAAAAATTCTTCGATTTTCAAGACTTGTCATATCTTGGAAACAATTTCTTTTTGAGAGGGACAAATAACACTTTAAGGAAACATTATATTCGTTACATTTTTCAAGTCTTCATATCCAAATTTTCTAACATGTGTCACTCCTCCACACGAGCTAGATCTCCACCATCCAGATCTCAATTACGATGGCTTGGCCATTGCGACTAGGGCCATTAATTTGAGAGTTAGTGTTTGCCTCTCTAGGCAACAAGCCTCCCGATTCAAGAACTCCTTAGGCTTCTTCACACACGTTGGGATCTTCTTTTTTTTTTTTTTTTCCCTTGAGTTTTTTTATTAAATTTTTGTTAAAAGATAAATCACAATATGATTATACTGAAATGCACTTTTTCATTAGGCGCCTACATTGCATGTGACCTATTCCAATTGAAAAATTAATGAAAACGTATGGAAAGGATTTAATTCTTAACATTTCAAGAGTTCGAGAGTCATTTGGACAAAATTAAAAGAATGCGGCCAAACTTTTACTTATTAAAGAATTTGGCTAACAACGGAATCAATTACTGGAAATACTTGGAATAGTAATTATCATGATAATTTATTTTTACAAGTTATAAATTTTTTTTTTTTTTTTTTGTGTGATAAGTGTTAAAATTGTTTCTTATAATTAAGTTCACATTCCTCACCTTAAATGTAAAATCATATGAGATCCATATATCTGATAATATGTGAGTTTACAATCATGTGAGTTCGTTGGTTTGTTTGTTCGTTATTTTCCCTTGTATTCAATACATTCACGATGATAACCAATATTAATACTTTAAAAACTTTGGATAAGTACTAAAAACTTGTATATAATATAATTAAAAACTTCAATTTATATTATGATGTAATCAAATTTCATTTTACTGAATTGTGGTCTAATGTAACTTATTATTTTTATGTTGCTCATTTATTTTCTTTTTCTTTTTCTTTTTTTTACATGTGTATATATAGTGTAAATTATTTCCGTATAATTTGTGGAAAAGCTTGGGAGGAAGACACTTTTTTTTAATACCGTCCCTTTTTTTCTGGTAAAAGCTCTTTTTTGTGGTGTGTGTGTGTATATATACACACATGTAAATATATATATGTGTGTGTCTTTAAGCAACATCTATAATTACATATGCAAAGCTAAGCACTTTTCAGATTTTCAGAGAATCAGAATATTCACATAATTAACTGTTGAAGCGCAAGAAAAGATCTTTTCCTTGGAGCTATTTAAGATTTGACGCATTTGGACGAGACGACATTTGTTCAAGTCGTGAAGCATTCAAGTTTCCTCGTGACTTTACAAAGTTTTTAAATATCTAGAAAAGTATTTTGTAATATCTTGTTTCTCTACCCTTATTCCAATATATATATGTATGTATGTATGTATGTATGTATATTGTTTCTCAATGTCAACTCTTTGTTTTTGTTAAATTGTTACTTCAAGAGTCGTCCTAATTATTCTAAGATATGAACAGTTATACACAACAAACTTTCTTCGATAGTCGGCCAACTTTATAATGTTTAAAAATTCTAGAGGTGTAGCCTACCAATTAGCTTGCACATAAAACTTCGAATGTACTAAAACACACACACATATGCATGCATTTTACGTGAGAAAGATACAAGTGCCCATTGAGAGGACATTTGAAGATGATATTTTGAAGGTTAGGTTGGAAATGTATGTTTGGAAGGAAAAACCTTCGAAAAAGTTATATGATATAGAAAATAGTGTAAACATTTGAAATGTGTTCGAAAAAAATACAAAATAGATATTGTCTTATTTGTTTTGTTGTTATGAGCATTTTGATATGAAAAACATCTCATTTCGATTTGAAATGAGAAAATTATAAACTTTTAAAGTTTGAATTATTTTAAAATGAAAAAGAGAAAAAGTTTGATTTAAAGTGGAAATTTTAAAATCCAGATATTAAAATCCCATCTGGACATCTAGCCCAAACAGGCACTAAGTAAAAGCTGGCTAACGTATTGTTGTCTAAGGATTAAAGTCATTTTAACTTTTATTGGCTGAAAAGGTCGTAAACTTTTCTTCAAAAAGAAAATTTAAAAGATTAAAGTCAAAACTTTCCAAAAAATGCCGCTTTGTATTATTTGTTCCCTTTTTCCTCCACATAGTGTTGCTTGTAATTAAAAAAGAACGAAGGCACTATAATGCATGCAATTTTCTCTTTTCTTTTGATTTGATTTGTCAATCAAATAAAAGCCGCATAGAATAACCTCTTCAACAAATCTTTATAGTATTGAACATCATAATTGATATCTCAACTATATAGATCTCACGCTATATGATTCATCTTTTATTAGTATGAATATCATCGGTGTCCCTTAATATTGTTATTTTAAAATCACCAAAAAAAAATTAGGAGGTATTGTTTAATCCACGAATATTTACAAAAGAAGATATCAACTTGATCATTCAATATACCTCATCAATCTTATAATATATTTAGAAGTAAAGAAACGTTTAACATTTACATTGATTGTCATATCAATAAAAAAATACCAATATACAAAAAAGAAATAAAATCTCTTTGCAGATGATTCAGCAATGATTTAGGTCCCATGTTTTCTGTCGTATTTTAAAAGTTTAGACGGATTGGGGAACATGTGCTCATGAGGTGAGACATTAAATTCTCCCCTTTTGTAAGGTTTAATATCCACGCCACCAACTGTCAAAATTGTATTGCAATGCATCATAGAATTTTACCAACTTCATTGACGGCTTTTTTTTTTTTTTTTTTTAAATGGTTAATATGGATCATGTGGGACAGACCTAGATCCTTTTTTGGAGGTTATTTCATTAGACTGCTGTGTGTGTGTGAATATATATATACTTATTGTCGCAGGGCATCCACAACAATTGCAAACGCGTCTAAAATCATATTTTTTTATGACTACATAATGAAAATCGCACAGACAGTTGGGGGCGAATTATATAGGAGGGACCAGTACTCTTCTCATATTTTAATATATAGGAGGGGCAAATTATTGATGTGCAAATGATAAATTTTTTAATATTTGGGCGGAAAATACTCTCCAATACGTTACTATCTATTATGTCAAATTTGATAGAAATTTTTTCATCAAATATAACCTATGTTAAATATAGATTTGATTTTTTATTAGTTGGTATCTCAACTTTTTAATATAATATTCATTGCATATTTTTAATTTTAAATTATTTTAATATTAAGCATTTAATTTTGTGAATTTCAAAACTTAATGATGATGTAAAAAGGTAGATATAATATGATAGAAAACATTTTACATTGGAGAACATATATGGAGTATATTGTTTTTCACTTTTTTTTTTTTATTTTAACAAATATAGTATTGGCATAAATATATACATTGGAGCTGGTGTAAGAGCAACTCTAATAGAAGGCTAAATTGATGTTCTAATTGTAAATTTGACATTTGAAACAAAAAAAAAATTGCTATCTAATGGAGTGCTTATTTTTATGTCAAATTTGTCATATGGTAAACTTGATGGTAAATTTCCCACCATAATATAGCAAATGTTAAAATTAACAATTGATTGGCCGTATCTCAATTTTTTCATCTATTCATTACAAAATTTTATTTTAAATATTAAAACATTGCTTCTGCGAACTCTAAAATTAATGAAATTGACAAATGGTAGATATAGTATTAGAAATATCATAATACAGTAGAGTACAAATTTCAAATATATTATTTTTCGTACTCTTTTCTAACGAATATAGTATTAACATTGATAAAGACATTAGATGATTTAAGGTTTATATCCCAATCTTATTGAATTAGTTTGCGTACATATAAAGACATTTTGAGTATCAAATTTCTACAATATTTACGCATTTGAAACTTGGTATAATTGTTTATGTAACTCGATAGTATATTTTTGTAGATTATAAGTTTGCCAACACACGGTGCGTAGCAATAGCGTTTCATTTTTAAGTACTGTCAATGTTGATAATCTTAATTGCAACGCTGTACTGGTCTAAAAGAGCGGGAGAAGAATAAGTTAGCACTGCTATATATATAGTGATACTTTGTTGTCTAATGGTAAGTTCAGCAGAGAGAGATCAGCTGTCTATTTTACATCCAATAATCAAGAATGCTCGTCGTTTGTGTCTAGCTGCCGTAAAATTTACGTTTTCTATATATATATATATATATGCGGTAATGGATATTTATGTATCCTATACATGGATATTTGATTTTAATTTTTCAAGTTTTTATCACGTCAATTTCACATGGATATTTGATTCTAGGTTTTCGTTTCTCACTTTGTACCAGAATGTTACATATTGAAATCCTACGAACAAAATCTCGTACGATATGCATGGCCCTACCTGTCCCCGTTTGGCTACATTTTTTTTGTCCTTTTCTTTTGTATTTTTTAGGTGAATTAAGAATATCGCCTTTAATCAAGAATATCTTGACTACCATTCATAGGGAAACCAAAAAATTTCTTCAATTAAATTCTAGTGTTTAGGAACTTTAGTTAAATTGTCTTACTTTAATTTCACTAAAAAATATCTTTGCAATAACGAATTTTGGGTCATGATCTTGATCTTCAGCCTTTTTGGTTCGAATCACATAGAGGAAGTGGAAGGCTACATATTGTGCAACATAACATATATATATATGTTAGTTTTTTTTTTTTCCGTAAATAATATAAATACAAACATATATATATATATATATATAAATATGTGTGTGTGTTAGTTGACATATTCTAACATCCATCAATTCCCACCATAATAAGACGCGACAATTTTGGTGATTCTAAAAAGTTTTTTTTTTTTTTAAGGTAGACGAAAGGGACCAAAAAACAAAACAAAAAACAAAAAATGAAAGAAAGAAATGAGGAGGAAAAATGAAAGATGCGATCGAGGAAGAGATCGTTAGAGCCAGTGGTTTAGGTCATTGGTATTCCATGAAGAAAATTATAATATATTGCGATCAGGATTATAGTAACTTGCTAATCTTTGATATATTATTATACATTAAGGTTGTACCTGTAAATTCACCTCTTAGAGCAAAATCTAGGAGGTAAAGGAAAGAGCATTGAACGGATCAAGTACCAAATATTTGGTTAGATGTTGTTATATATATATATAGTGTATATATATAATATATATATGTCTTGTATCCGGCATCGGATATCACCCGACGTCTATAAATTTTTGTTTAAAAACTTGTAAAAACTAGTTGATTTGTTCGTAACTTCCTATTAGATCCTTATAATAGAGTACTTCTTATTCAGTTATTTCCTGATTGGTACCATGTACATACCCCAGAAAAAGTTACAAGTACCGTATAAAAATAGTGCTATATAACTCCATTCCTTATATATATATATATATATATATATATATTTATCAAAGTCCCAAAAATTGTTAAGAGTATTTTGGGGAAATTCAAATGTCGGCAATAAATATTAAACTTAATTGAGAAGCACATTATGGATTGCTTCACATACGATGCTTTACAAGAAATAAAATTATGTTATAATTTGAAAAAACAAATAAGGTTTAACCAAATAGAAATTGAGAAATAGATGAGCTAGCTCGTGTTCAACTGGCTTTATTCAATCCGGCCGTGTGTTAATGAGACTGTTCAGATCCGGCACTGAACTTGTGAGATCTCCGTCGCCTACGCTTGCCTACCCCAATATCTGATTCTTGGTTTTGTGTTTTTTAATTTTCTTTTGCTCTAATGTTTTTTTTTTTTTAATTAGTTTAGTTACTTTGACATTCAGAGGGATAAAAGAATAACAAACAACTTGCAAATTTAAGTGGGTTTTTGGCACTTCCACACTCTTAATTTTTCAGACTTTGACAACTTATTACTCTTTAAACTTCTTATTTTGACAATTCATCCATTTAACTTGTTAAACTGTTACAATGTTATTGTTTACTAATTTTGCTCTAATTTTTTTTAATCATCTCTGTGGAATTAATAGTTGGGGAATTGAGATATTTGGGTTAGATTTTAAATTTAAATTTTGGAAGTTTTGGTTAGACGTACTTTTTTGTCACTAATTTAACACAACCAATAACAAAACGGTTTCTATTACAACAGTTCAATAAGTAAAGGTGATGAATTATCAAAAATTAAAAGTTAAAAAAACAATTTAGCAAGATACAAATGGTTTGTTTGGTGAATGAGTTTGAGTTGGAAATTTTTGTTGATTATTCAGAAAAGACAAACTTTTTCAGAAAAAGATAAAAATTGAGAAAAAAAAATACATTTTAATTTGAGACGAGATGATTTACCAAATAAAGCATTTAGTTAAAAGGACAAACGTACAATCTACCCTTCAAGTCTCTTCAGCTATTGGTGTAAAATCTCCATGATTTTTGATATAGGGCCAAGCAAGGCCTGACCTTTAGGCTTTACAGGGCCTGCTTTTAAATGGACCAAGTCTTAACTGTTGGGCCTTTTGGACCACACTTGTAAGCCCAAGTCTTTGAATCTCTTACATTGGGCCCAAAAGTATATACCTCGAAGAAAGGGTGATTTGCAAGAATGCCATAAATTTGACACATTCTTATAATTTTACCCTCCATAACAGCAAAGTTGATAATTTTATTATTTTATAATATTAAATTAAATAATTAAATAAAAATAGTAAATAGACAAGAATACCCTTATCTCTTTCTTTTCTTCTCTTTTTTATTTATTAGAATATTTTTTATATATCTTCGACTTCATTTGTCGGCCGGTCTCTGGCTGCCCGTCTCTGGTCGCTGATGCTCTATGGCTGGCCGTCGATCATCGGAGAGATTCTGTTAGAATCTAAAATGGATTCTGACAAAAAAAAATTTCGTATTTCAACAAAAATGACAGGACGTATTCGGCTCTGGTCATCGGTGTCGATGTCAGTCATCGGAGAGATTATGTTAAAATCCAAAAAGAATTCTGATAGTTTTTTTTTTTTTTTTTTGTATTTCAACAAAAATGACCAGACGTCTTTGGCTTCCATTACCGACACTGTTCGCGGAGAGATTCTGTTATAATCCATTATGGATTCTAACAAAAAAAAAAATTTAATTTCAACAAAGATTGACCAAACATCTCCAACTCCAATCACTGCCGTTGATGCCGGTTGCTGGAGAGATTCGATTAGAATCCATAATTTTTCTTCTAGATTTCAACAAAGATTCCGTAGGTTTCGGTTGTTGAAGAGATTCTTTTAGAATCCAAATGTCTTTTTACTAAATTTCAATAAAAATGCCGCAAGCTCTTGTCGTCAAAGAGATTATGTTAGAATTCAAAATAAATTCTACAGAATACTTTTTGGATTCTAAAGAATACATATTGAATTCTACTATAATGCTTTTGAAATTTACTAGAATGCTCTTTGAATTTTACTAGAGTGCATTTTTGAATTCTCCTAAAATGCTCTTTAAATTTTGCTATAATGCCCTTTGAATTTTACTAGAATGCTTTTGTTATTCCACTACAAAATTACACCAATAATAACGAAAATAATCAAACAAAAATACCAAAATCACAACTCTTAATTAAACCATTAAACATTGAATATCAGATTTGAACAATTGAAATCCAATTTAGAAAAATTGAAATCCAATTCAGAAAAGGCTAAAAACATCTAGCTTGTGATAGCTAAATGAATAATCACCTCTAGCTTCACTAACCCCAGCCCATCTGAAAAATTAAAACCATAATCGGTTCAATTAAATGTTTCCATTGGCCAAGAACATTCCTATTCTTATAAATTATATTTGAGTTGTAGAAGAGTAAGCGACGTAACTCAATCGGAAAACTAAATCAGAAGAGAAAGTGTCGTTGGTAGTGGAGGCGCCACAGAACAACATCGACACCATCATTGTGATAAAGATCGCCTTCATTGCTCAGTGCGGTCTCAAATGAAAAACAAATCTAAGCTCAGGGGTAAATCGGAAATTTTTAGGATAAAATAAATTAAAAATATATAAAAGAGCAAAATAATCCGTTTTAATATTAAGTTTGGCAAAATTATAAGGGGGTGTCCAAATCATGATTATTTCCTTATTTTCTCTGGAGGAAATTGTGGAAATAGACCTTTGATGTACATGTTTAGAATTTTTGTCACATGATTTGGACTTTTGCACTCTTATAATATCAAATAAAAATCCAAATCATGACGCAAAGTTTCAAAGCTGTACTCTTTTTGGGACATTCTTAAAATAAAAAAAATTAAAAAAAAACCTATGTAACCTAGGTCCTAGCTAGTGAATAACTTCTTTATTAGTAAATATACTATTTATTATAATTGTTTTAAAAGCCTACTATTTGTGGTTGTAATATTTCATAGATGTACTCTTTTTGAGAGATTCCTTAAAATTAAAAGAAAAAAAAAAAAACCATATAACCCGGGTCCTAGCTAGTGAATAACTTCTTTAGAGACTAGTAAATAACTTATTTATTAGTAAATATGCTATTTAGTATAACAGTTTTAAAAACCTACTATTTGTGGTTGTAATATTCCATAGACGTGCTCTTTTTGATACATTCCTGGAGGAAAAAAAAAAACCATGTGACCTAGGTCCTAGCTAGTGAATAACTTCTTTATAGTTAGTAAATATGCTACTTATTATAACAGTTGTAAAAACCTACTATTTGTAATGATAGACATAACCTAACAATAATTTCGCATTTGATTATATCACAAGATACATAATTCGAATAAAAAAAAACGCTAGCTATTTACTTCTTACGTTTTTTGTAAATATAATATTTACTTCTTTCTCCCTTTATGCTGTTACTCATCAATCTATGGTTTACACGTTATTTGGATTTTGGCGACACCAAAAGTTTGTTTGCTAATAAAATATTTGCCTAATAAATTAACATATATAGTCTTTTCTTTGTAGTCGTTGGGAAGCCTTTGAAAATAGTGAGGCGGTAAGATTTTTCAAAATTTTGGTACATCCTTGCTTACGTTTGCAACAATTTTGTGATCATTATTGGAAGAATTTGAGTGCCAATATAATAAGATAATGCTAAATTCACACGTAGCTTTACAACGGAAGAGTATGAAAGATACAATAAAGTGAATGAGATTTTGGGGGGGTAAAAAAAAACACTCAGCAAATTAAAATAGTATACATATACATAAAAAAAAAAAAAAAAAAAAAAAAAAGGTGATCCAGATGAGATGATCATTTCCAAACCAATTAATGAATGATAAAAAGAAAAGAAAAACAAAATTAAAAAAAATTAAAAAATCCTAGAAACTTGTCAAATTGACATGCCAATGTGAACTGATCAAACCACACAAAATTCTCTACAGAAAAATAAAACAATCCAAGGAGATTAGAGGGTTGTCCATGTCCTCCATCAAAACAGAGTCGATTTCATGCTGATCAGCCAGTGCTTCCGCGACCGAAACCTCGTCAATTTTGGAACCAATCCGATGAGTATTTCTGCACTGTTCTCTAATACTACTAGTACTCCTCAAGCAAGGCCTAATTAGCCGAGTAGTGCTACTACTACTAGAATAGTTGTTGTAACGTTTTGAGTACCTCTGAGACTCTTTTTGTAGGTTCATAAGATCTCCATTAACGAATCGTCGACTCGGAGAAGGCGATGACGGTTTCAATGTTCTGCATTTGTCTCTCATCTGTTTCTGATCCGGCGGCGGATCTCTCCGAAAGCTCTTTTGCCTCGTTAGAGTACTAGAAGTACTAATTGGCGAGCTCGACCGAACTCTCTTCTGCGGTAAAGAAGAACTAATTATTACCTGCGTTGGAGTTGAAACAGCCGGCTTGATATATGAATTAGTACTAGTACTAGTAGAAGTAGTATTATGATTAGTACGACGAGTACTACTTTCTTTGATTGAACTTATGCGAACAATGTGCGGGTTTTCCTTGTAACACGACCACAAGAACTCGTTGGAGAAGGACGTCGATCTGTAGTACTCTTTCGAAGAAGCGCTCGAGGACAAAGTGGAGGAGCTAATCGTGCTCGTCGCTGTGTTGGCGGACAAGCAAGTGAAGGAAGAGGCCGAGGAGGTCGAATCAGCGGAAGGCGACGGAGGCGACAGGGACGGCGGGGAGATTTTGTTTGG
The DNA here is from genome assembly GCA_008635985.1 of Ficus erecta. NCBI lineage: Eukaryota > Viridiplantae > Streptophyta > Magnoliopsida > Rosales > Moraceae > Ficus > Ficus erecta. Next base: position 133,269 of record BKCH01000942.1, on the reverse strand, counting down.
ATTGAGGGGGATTTTTATGGCCGGTGGTGGTTTTGAGAGTATCACAAGCTTGTCTTGGACATGGTTGAATCGACCATATTCTTCTTCTTTGGAAAGTGTTGATTTTTTGGGTCTGCATTTGCTAATGCAAGAACCCATTTGGCGGATATTTTTGGTTTAGACTAGAGATTGGCAAATGGGAAAGTAAAGACAAATATTGTGCAACATGCATGAGTGACCCATTATATATATATATATATATATATATATATATAGTCGTAGAATAATGGTGGAAGAAGAAAAAAAAAAAAGGTGTAGTGTGTGGAATTTGTGGATGGTGAGTTTTGCTTTTTTGTTTTTTTTTTTGCGTGTGCTTTTTTTTCTTTAGGAGACATTTTTGAAATTTGGTTGGCGGGTATGAAACACGTTGCATAACGGTTATGTAAAGTGAAGGAGGATCATACTGGCTGCTATACTTTCATCATTTCTCTCCGGCTTTTGAAGAGTGGGAATAAGAGAGTTGAGTGGTTTTTTGGGAAAGATATTGTTTGACATAGAGAGAGAGAGAGAGAGAGAGAGAGAGAGAGAGAGGAAAAAGAGAAGATGAAAAAGCAATTCTCGAGTAGCTGCTTCCTCGAAGAAATGTTGTAAATTTGGCCACAATAAAGCACCAATTGTTAAGAAAAAGTTGCTCAACTCGAGGAGGTTAATTGGGCTTTTATTTTATTTTATTTTTCTTTTCACATTAGTGGGACCCAACTAATGATGCCCTAACATGTTGAACGAGTTCTACAAACTATACCAATGTGAGATCAATCAAATCAAGTTGAATAGAGTTTTTTTTTTTTTTTTTTTGGTTGAAATCAAGTTGAATAGAGTTACTCAATTGAAAATCTCCTTTACGAGTACTCCTCTAGATTAAACTAGATTATATCAAGCCACAAAATATTATCATAAATACATGCAATAAATATGTAGCACCAAAACAGGTGCTAAGATATTGCGGTGCGCTATCTCCCTTTTTTTTTAAGTAAATTTAAAAAAAAAATTACACGAAAAGAAATTAATAATTCATATTTTATTCTAATTTTATATATTTCAAAAAAATGACTTCCTTTTATATCTTTTATATTCCATAAATGATACAATTAATTTAATTGTTTTAGTTGTATCATTAATTTATGTTAACATTTAATTTTATCTCTTTTATTTAATAAAATTTATTTTTGTAAGGGTTGGATAAATAATAAAATTTATTCTTGTACTAATATGTTAATAAAATTTGTAAATAGGTAGTCGATGAAATTAAATAATTGTTGTAAATGAAATAAAAAAGAAATATATATGGATTATTTTTTTAGAGTAAAATTTGAAGTAGACGAGTTGGAAATGAACCTTAAGTTTGAAATTAAAGTTGTACCATTGTATTGTAAAAGTTATGCTAAAATAGAATTATGAGTTGGAGATGACCTTAGTATGTGATGTTAAATATCATAATACTCTAAAGTGTTTTTCAAAAACTAAACTTAAGTTTTTATCATTATATAACGGTATTGGAATTCATGCCCCATAACGGGACATGTCCCAAAGGTCATAGCTCTTATATATATGTCAGTTCTCTTATTCGGCACCCCCACTTTTATCGGACAAGAACGGCCTTTGAATGAAAAAATGAATGGTGTTAATGAAAATAAAGTTTACTATGATACGATTTCTCATTATAATGATACAGTCTCTCTCTGTTTGCTAGGAGTCTAGTGTTGCCGGATAACACAATAATATTGATTTTATTTATTTATTTATTTATTTTGGCTCAGAAGGGCCATAGCTGAAATTAACGACGACCATCCGCTTTGGTGCTAAAGAGAGTGCCAGTGGGGAACACGTGTTGCACGCAGGGCAAGAGCAAACCGGCAATGATCGGCTTTGTACGTAGTTATTACCTGGTGAGGGTAGTAGATAGGACCAAGGGTGATATTGTCTTTGCGAACCGTCCCAAAAACCGTTGTTGAAAGGGAACATTTTAACAATAGTTTTTTCAGAAATCCAACTTTTTTAATAGTGCAATTGGATCTAATTGCAACATAGCGCTAGTTTTTTTAATAAATAAAGTAGTATGAAGGTGTTGGACAAGTAAATTAAAGATATTTAAGGTAATTTTGGCATAAAATCTTTACATTCAGTGTTAAAAAAAGGCTCAATGTCAACTTTTGCTTGGCCACAAAAGCATCTCAAAAAAATTACATGTGTAAAACATTAAAAAAGAAAAAAAAAAAAAAAAAAAAGGTAGTCCTTCAAAATAATTAGTATGGTGTCATCCAAAAAAGTGAAAATAAGGAAGTGGTAAGTAAGTATGACTTATACGAACACAACATAAGATAGTGGTAGCATTTTGATATCTTGTAGTTTGTACTTTCTCCATTTGGTATCTTTATGTTTGAAAAAATCTCACTGACATCTTGTTATTCTTGGAAATATCGTTTACATATCATGAATCTCTCTCTCTCTCTCTTATTTTTTGGTAGCTTTTTTTTTTTTTTTTTTTTTGTGATTTGTTTTTGTTGGTCTTCTCACTCTGTTTTCTCTGTTTTTGTCTTGAGGAATGCTTATACAAATTATATATATATATATATATATATAAGTATAATAATAATAATAATAAATAAAGAGAGAGAGAGAGAGAGAAAACACTAAAATGGTCCATGACTCCTCACTTGCATTTCTAAATCAAAGCGATATTCACAGACATGGATGTATATCCTGATTGGCTGAAAGCATTTCAGTTCAAACTTCAAACATAAGCAACTTTAGTATTTCTTCACTTTAAAAAAAAAGTAAAAAAAAAAAAAAAAAATAGAAGAAAGAAAGAAAGGGGGGGGGGGGGGGGGGGGGGGGGGGGGGGTGGAAAAAAAGACCTTTTGGGGATATTCTTTCAGCTTCAACCCTGAGAAAGGATATCAATCTTGACTTAAGGCATGGGGAAATGCACTAGAGGTTGTGCTTAATTTGCAATCGCATTAGTACTTGCTAAACATCTATCGCCTCGCTCACAGTTTCCCATTTTTCCATCACCACTTATCTTCAACTGAGATTTAAAAAAAAAAAAAGTTAAATTTAATTGTCGGTGATAATCGGTTTAACTAGTTTTTTTTTTATTAGTTAGAAATTGACATATAAAACTGCTTGAAACTTTGCATCATAATCAGCGTATTCCAACCCTAACTAGCATATTTCGTGGATCAACAATCTGTAGCATCATCCTCCAAAACAAACAATTATAAATTAGCAACCGAGGACACTAATAGGACACTAATAATACGCCAATTTATTAAGAATATTATTGCGAAAGAGAACATATATACTACACACAATATTAACTACATAAATTCAACATTATAACAGTTATAGCATAATTAGTTAAGCTCGCTAAGGCCTAACTTCTTAACATGCACGGTCCAAATTATAAGGGATATATTTTATTTATTTATTTATTTATTTTTGAGATAGCTAGTAACGCCAAAACCTAAGCATAAGTGCATGTAACATGTAGAAAGCTAGCTTCAAGAGGAAGCATTGATGAGAGGAGTTCAAGCTAAGATTTACTCAACTCAGTGACGATCTTCTTCAAGATTTTTCCTCTCTTGGGCACCACAATTGGTTTCGCCGGGCGACAATATTGGCCGGCCAATGTGCTTTGCTTTGAAGCTCCCACGCCGTCGTTTTGTTGTTGTTCTTCTTCGGCCTGATCATCTCTTGTCGTCCTCCGGTTACCGGAAGTATTCATCGTTGTTCTCGAGTTTGGAGAGAGAGAGAGAGAGAGAGAGAGAGAGAGAGAGAAGGAAATGGAAACCCTTGCAAATGCAAAGAAATGGATTAGGTTTAGTACGAGAAGGATGATTAGGACCCACCAATAATACGGGATAGATGCATGCCTTGGAATATTATATGTAGGTCCATTGGCCGTAACTTTGTCTACTACAAGGAAAAAGTTGATGTGGCAAGAGATAAGAAACGGAGGGACCTAATTTTTAGACTTAAAATTGCAGAGAAGAAAAATATCAGGAACCAAGAAGAAAACTATCAGGAACATCGATTCTAATATTAACTTTTTGTAAATTTTTAGTTGTCATTTATTTTTTATTGATAAAGAGTGTCCAATATTTAATAACAAGATATTATATTTGCCAATTAAAAGAAGGGGAAAAAAAAAGTGACGACTTAAAATTGGTATAAAAACAGATATTCGTACTATTCTTATAGGAAATCGAGGAATAAAAAGGGAGGAATGAATTGAGCAACAGATTCAAAATTCTACACAAGACTCTAATCTTGAGAAAATAATACATATCAAATACTCTGTGTTTATGTGTGTGTGTATCAGCTCCAAGCTCAAGAAGTTAGAAATTCTCAAAGATTTTCTCTCTTTTAGGTGGATAGTTTGGAATCTCTTAGATGCATTTCTTTGGAATCCTACCCCCAAGTTTAAGCACTAGATGACTTACCCTGATTTGTATAGAGAAACTTCCGAGAACAAATTACCCATATATTGTGGAATTAGTTGGACTCTTATCTCAAATATTGATGATTAACAAAAAGTTACTATTTGTATATATTTCTCTTGAGAGGGGTTTACTGACACCTTCGATTTTGTTTTTCCCACCCATTTTCCAAAATAATCAACAAATTAATTTTAGAATTAAAAAATTATTTGTTATACCTCTTAGTTTTCCCAAAAAGCCCTTATAACAAAATTATTTGTCTTTCTTCTTTTCTTTCTCCATATATTAAATCTAAACCATTGCACAATTTTTTTTTAAAAAAAATATGTTTTGTTTTATTTTTTTCTCATGAGATTTCGTTTTATTTTTTTTTTTAGATATCCAATAAAAATTCTTCATCAGTTTATATGTTGAGATAAAAATCTATTAACTTATTCTTTGGTACACTTCTTCTTGAGATGATAAAAACTTGAGGATAGTATACTGATGAAGCTAAGTATTCCACAAGCATGGTTGAAAAATGTTATGAATTTGGTTAATACTTTTATTAGATAATTAGAAAAAGCTCACAATTTAGAGTTTACATGAATTTGAAACCATTCCTCTCAATTATTTACAAAATGAATAACTAATTAAATTAATATATTTGATTATATATCCACATCATGCATACGTATTTTTCATTTGCTTTTTATTTCTTAGAAAATAAAAAACTAGTTATCACATGGAACTACAAAAACAATTGAAAAATAAGAATAATAACAAACAAAACAAAATAATATTCTCTTAAAAAAAATTCTCGTGGAAATGAATTAAAAAATAACAACAAAATAGAACATTAAAAAAAAAAAGGTAAGGAAAAAATGTATAGGGATTTAGACTGTAACGAGAGGAGAAAGAAAAAAGTAATTAATTTATTATAAGGGTTTTTTTTGAAAAAATTAAAGGGTGGAACAAGTAAGTATTTAATTCTAAAATTAATATAATAAGTTGTTTTAAACAGTGAATGAGAAAAGTAAAATGAGGGTGTCGATAGACCTATGTCATTCTCCTATGTATCTATTTCCTTCCTTACAAAAACACATTATATATATTTCTCAAATCTAATGTACAGAGGGCAAAAAAAATACAGAGTGTACATGATCTCAACTGCAGACAAGTACTCTTTAACTACATGTCCCCACTCCAAGACTTGGATTTATATTATTTAGTAGTGTTATGATAGAGCTGATCCAATTAGATCATCCTTAGAGGGGTGATTTTTGGCCGCTAATATTCATGATCACTCGACGAGTTAGAGAAAGAATCTGTTAAGGATGAGAGATAAAAGGAGTTAATTAGTGATTGATTTACTAATTATAAAAGTAAACGAGTGGTTTACTTATTACTGAGAGTGATTAAAATCAGAGAAACAGAACTTTATGGCTCATGAAGTGCTATTTATCATAAAAATGTTAAAAATTAATAATCTCTCTTCAAAATGATAAATTACCTAACTATTATTTTTTTTTTTTTAAATTTGAGGTGAAGGATTCAAACTATACATCTGTCGATAGAATTAGATGTACTATTATTGATAGATTATACTTATAATCATAATTATTTCTGTTTTAGATAACAATAAGATATCGATTTTGTTTTTTAATATTTTGTGGTGTGCAATATGTGGATAACCTTTGTACTGGACCAACATAATAATTACCCTTGTTTTTATTGTATTTGTCTCACTTTCTTTTACTCGTTTAGTTATTAATTGTCGTTTCATTTCGATTTGAGTTTCGGTTTTTTTTCACCTTGTCGTTCCATGTTTTGTCGTCGTTGACATGGTTATGATCGTTTTTCCGTTGATATGGTTTCATTTTTGTCGTTATTTCTTAATTCATTGGCTTTTAATTATTGTCGTTGTTCGGGCTTGGTTGTTGTTTTCTTATTTTATGTTCTTCTTCTTTTTAAGTTGCAGTTTATCGTTTATATTTTATTTTCTTTTTCTTCTATTTTTTTGTCGTTTCCCTTTTTTCATTTAGTATTTACTCGTCGTTTTCTGCTTTGTTACTCTTTTTTTTTTTTTTTTTTTTTTTTTTTTTGATTTATATACTTTCAACATCGTTTGCTAATTGCGCATTGTCCTTTAATTTTTGTCGTCGTTCAGTTGACTGTCGTTTCCTTTTGTCCTTTTTCACTTTATTGTCGTTCCAGTTTGTCGTCATCTACTGTTGCTTTTTGTCGGTTTTGCCATTTCGACATTGTTGTAGTTTCAAATTTATCGTCGTCATTTATCCTTTTTGTTATTTTCTTGTGACTGTTGTTGCACTTTATTTTGTTTTTTTTTTTTTTGTTTGAAAATGTTCAATTTTCCTCCTCAACTTTATGCACCTATTTTCTTGTCGTTTTATTGACTTCATCCTTTTTGTTCCTCGTCTTCTATTTTGTAGTCGTTTCCTTACTTATAGAGGTTTCAGAATATAATTATTTTCCGTTGTTTCATCCTTTTTTGTTGTTTATCAAAATAGTTGTCGTTTTTCATTATTTGTGTCGTTTTAATTTGATTTCCTACAATCGATTTTTTCTCCCCTTTTTTTTTTTTTTTTTTTTCTAATTTATATCCACTAAAAAATCCATCTTACACTAAATTATTTTACTCAATTCTACTAAAAACAAAAGAAAACTGAAAAAAAAAAAAAAAAAAGGAAAGAGAAGTACCCAATAAAAAATTGTAAAAGCTAAGAAAAAACCAACAAAGAAACAACCCAAGGAACAAAAAGAATAAAGCACAAAGCAACTGAGAAAACAGAAAATAGGATTGTCAAAGAATTTCACATAAATATGTCAGTGCACAACCTTTCATGTTGCGATCTTAGCCATTATTCTTGACGCAAAACCTCTTTGTTTCTTTAATTTTTTTTTTAATTTTATTTTGTTAAGGGAATATCTCTTTGTTTCCTAAGCTAGCTAAATATGGTGAAAATTCAAATTAATGCCTAACCTTTCAATTGTTGGTAAATGGCCAAATATATATAGTTGAGTCAACCACACAGAAGTTGTTCTAGAACATAAAACATCATGACCTTATTATCTACTTTAATGCCTCAGTAATCATGAACATTGCCAACAAATTCTTCTTCCAAATGGATAATGACCAAATTCCTGACGAACTTATTCACTCGTCATTGCCCCCAAAATTGACCACTTCACACTACCACTTCACACTACTTTACCGTATGTTTTACACACAATTGGCCCATGGAAATATTAAGAAAGTTACGGGAAAGATATTATTTTGTACGTAATTATCTTTATTAAGAATTTTTTAATTATTTGTAATTATTGCAATTTAGAGTAGTCTTGATTTGTGGAGATGTGTAAGTATTATGCAACTTATCTGATTGTGTATATTGTAATTTGTATTTATATGAGAGCCTATGCACAGTGCTCCTTGCTAATAAATTGTTTGTTTTTAGTCTGTGAAAGCACATTCACGTTAAATATCCATGTGTTCCTATCTCTTGTTATTTTTGTTATTTTCTTATTTAATTTTCCATTAGGAAATCACAAGTAATAAGTCAATGAGAAGGGAATAATATTCAAACAAATTGATATCGTTTAATTGTGGAGGAAAAAATGTGAAAAACCATGAGACCTAAGATCAGTAAGTTTTTTTTTTTAATCATATTTCTATTCAACGTGATTTTGAGAATCTACTGAGATCATAAGTGAGACGAAAAGGAAATCATGTGATCTAAAATCAGTAATGTCGTCATGTTTTCACTCAGTGTCATTTTGAAAATCTACCGAGACAACATGTGGAATGAAAATAGAATCAATAAACAAACTCATCAACTATATATTTTCAAAAATTCATGCACATCAATCACACAATCTCATTAAATGCACAAGTAATAAGTCAATGAGAAGGGAATAATATTCAAACGAATTGATAACGTTTAATTGTGGAGGAAAAAGCATGGAAAACCATGTGACCTAAGATTAGTGAGTTTTTTTTTTTTTTTTTTTTATCATACTTCTATTCAACGTGATTTTGAGAATCTACTGAGATCACAGGTGGGACGAAAAGGAAATCATGTGACCCAAAATTACTGATGTCGTCATGTTTTCACTCAGCGTTATTTTGAAAATCTACCAAGACCACATGTGGAATGAAAATAGAATCAATAAACAAACTCATCAACTGTATATTTTCAGATATTCATGCACATCAATCACGCAATCTCATTAAATGTACACACAAAATGTATCTGGCCTCTGATAGATAGGAGGTATAAAGTCATCAAACGATCATCTCTTACAACTACATCACCGCCATTGCTAGTCAAGTGACCCCTACTTAATTAGTTCCCTATATAAACCCCCATTGGTACGTGCTCTATATAGCATCACACATCTCGTAAGTGTAATATTAAATCACTTATCTGTATTATCGAAGCACATTTGCGAAGATGGGTCTGAGCTTTGGCGCAAAAGGGTGTCTTCTCCTTCTCACTGCCTGTCTTTTGGCTGTGTGTGAAGCCAGAACCATCGTCGTTGGCGGCTCTGAAGGTTGGCATTACGGCTTCAACTACACCGATTGGGCTATCCGAAACAGCCCCTTCTACTTCAAGGACAAACTTGGTAACTATTATCATCATCATCATCATCATTGAGCTTTGGTATAAATATATGTTTATATATATATATATATATATATCGTGGTTTTGCTATAACTATATTGTATGTTTCAGTATTCAAGTACAATCCGCCAAGAAGTGCATCCACAGTATACAGTGTGTACCTGCTGCCTAACCTGTATAGCTACATAACATGCGACTTCAGCGATGCCAAGCAGTTGGCGGATCCTAAACAAGGCAGTGGGCGCGGGTTCGTGGTGGAGGTGAACCAGTGGAGGCCTTATTACTTTGCCAGCAACGGGGGCAACGGCCGCCACTGCAACGACGGGCTCATGAAGTTCTTCGCCGTGCCATGGCCTCGCGTTTGAAACAAATTAAAGAGAATAGGAGGAGCTTGGGATATTGAAGAATTAAGCTCATGATCATCACCTGTTAATTAATTCTCCTTTTGTTATAGTTAATATACTTTTAGAAGCGTTATACAAAAATAAATTGCTGCCCCTTGGGATATCTCTACAGTTTGTGTGTGGTGTTCTAGTTTATAATAATAGCATTTTATCAGTAATTTCGAGAGGGTTTGTTTGTATCATGAGTGAATAATGATGAAAAATTAGTATGGAATTACTTATGGAAGAATCACTTGTGCTTCTCTCTCTCTCTCTCTCTCTCTCTTTTGTTGGGGGCTTGAATTATCTTGTGTTTCTTTGCTTCATTCATTTGCAATATGTCCACTGCAGTACTGCTATTGTTTTGAAGTTTGAAGTAGCAGCACTAAAGAAATCAAGAAAATAAATAAGTTCTATAGTTTTCTTTATTTTGGTCCTGTTCTAAAGATGGTATATAGCGATTTTTTTTTTTTTTTTCATGATATCATTTTCCCTATTCCCAAACCTAGCTAAACCGTGATTTGATATTTTTAATAATTCACCAGTAGAAAAATCAACACATACAGAATCACATCATGCAACTTCTACACGTTTTTGCGTCTATTGGATCGCATTCTATGCTAAATGAATAACTAGGGGGTGTTTGGCTCATTAGTTTAAACTCATCACCATCAACTCAAGTTTTATCTTTTTCCCCAAAAGTTTTTTGTCTTTTCTGAAAAAGTCAACAAAAATTACTATTTAAACTTATCAATTTTAATTCAAACTTACACACCAAACACCCCCTGGTTGTTTTAAGCCATGCACTGGGTGTTTCAATTTCTAATTTGAAATACAAATATCTTCAAGTAATTGGTCTTTCAACGATGACATGTCATCATTAAAGATTAGCATTTAGTATTTATGACAGAACATTTATAATCGCTAATAGCTGTGTCGCCTTACAAAAAGGTGACTAGACTGTGATTAGCAACACATATACAAATATTTACGAAGACAAGAATCTAGCATCGCGAAATGTGTCGCTGAAAACTAGCGACCAAAAATTTTTCCTACAGTCAAGTGAGAACTTATGTCTTCCTTGAAAATTGAGTGCAAAAATTGTACGTGATCAATTAACATATTCTCTCACCTATCCTCAATCATTAATGTGAATTAGTGTTTGGTACACCCGATGTACGGTGGGAACAGTACTTTTATCTTACTAATAGGTATTGTTATTTTAACCGTTAAATTAACTTTTTAATATTCTGATATATGAGGGTTCATGAGAAAAATTTATAGCACGACACGCAAAAATAACTCTAATCATCGATCAAACTGTTGAAAAGCTTATCTAATAACTGAAATAATAATGAGGCACTTATAAGATAAAAGTACAGTTCTTATAATAAGTTTTTCTTTTTACATAACATCATCCTATTACATAGTTTTTGTTGGGATTCGAAAGGGCTTGACTTGGGTCGCAAGTTGACTTATGATGTGCTACTACTAGTAATGTGTGAAGAAATGTGTACACTTTACCGTTGCACCCGTTATGAGATTTTTTTTTAAAATTTCCAACTAACCCATTTCAGTTGCCATGGATGACTTTCGACACCTTGTAATCATAACCACAGCAAGCAAAATTCTTCATATCCTAAATGGAGAATAACCAAATAAAACTGACTAAAGTTACTCGTCAACTCATTACTAGAAGCTTTTGTCTCTTAATAAATCATGTTTAGTATTTTAGCTGCCTAATAAAGTAATGACCAACCACCAAACCAAATAAAAAATAAAAAAATACAAGTTCTAGAAGTAAAACCAGAATTTTCGGGGGGGGGGGGGGGGGGGGGGGGGGGGAGAGTAATCGGCGGAACGAGAGAAGGAACCATAGAAAACAGCATTGTGGAAGTCTCAATCTACAGTGTGAAATGTTTGACAAAATTTGGAGAGAGCCTTAAAAGATTGGTTACCAGCCTAAGCTCAAACCTAATCAAATCGATCTCCTATATAAACCCCACTAGCTAGTTGATTCTTCACACCCCAAATTTTGTATTTCGCTTGTTTCTTTGTCTTAAGCTCGAAATAAAATTTGCAAAATCCCATTGTTAAGTCATTAATTTGCCAAGATCATGGGATTGAGGTACGGTGAAAAGGGGTTTCTAGTGCTTGTTGTAACAGCCTCTCTGTTGGCAATCGGCCAGGGCAGAACCATTGTTGTTGGAGGCTCCGAAGGCTGGCGTTTCGGCTTTAACTACACTGACTGGTCTATCCAAAACAGCCCCTTCTACATCAACGACAAACTTGGTCAGTCTTATTACTTATTATAGTACCTGATCTTGCTCTAAACTTACATGAATTTATAATATATATACATATACATCGAGTTCTTTAGAGGAAATTGTCTCGCGCCCCTAGGAGTTCTCTACCTAACCAACTATGTTGGTTTTTGGATACAGATACCCTTTTGTTGAAGGTCATTCTATCTTTTCTTAAGAGTATGACATTTGATTAATTTAGCGCTTATATGTATATATCTATATATATATATATATGCAGCTAACAAAACCATCAAAGAGATCTATCTACATGTTCAAATTATGCCAATCACAACCCAAGTTATACATATGATATGGTCATATGTAATTTTTTTTTTCTTTGCTTAGATCATGATGTTCATTTACTTATTGATCGACTTACCTAATATAAAACTATACGGATTTACTTAAGAAATAATATGCGAGTCTTAGATTTGACATGTAAATAAGTGATTGATTTCTCCGTTACATTATAATGGTACAATTTTAATGCAAATTTCTACCCTAGATCCTAATTCCTTGGTGAGACACATAATAATTCATAAAGTGTAACATCAAATTTATTAAAATAAATTAATTTATGTCTTGTGCCTATTTTGTTGTATGAAAATATTGTTGCAGTGTTCAAGTATGATCCTCCAAGCGATCCGCAGTTTACTTACAGCATTTACCTGCTGCAAAATATGGCCAGCTACATATCGTGCGACTTTAGCGGAGCGCAGCTTTTGGCGAACGCGACGGAAGGAGTGGGTGACGGATTTGAGGTTGAGCTGAGCGAGTGGAGTCCTTATTACCTTGCGAGCTACGGCGACAACGGTTCCCACTGCAACGATGGGCTCATGAAGGTCATGGCGGTGCCGTGGCCTCATGTTTGATACAAATATGGAATGATAAGCGGAAGTACTACTTCTAATAACCACCAACACTTTAGTTTACTACGTATTGATTTTTAGAGGAACAATTATTCTTAATTTGAGATTGAAATTTTAGGGTGTCTTTCGTGTCTGTCGATCACATTTGGTGATTTACTTCAAACATATGTAACTTTGTATTACGTATTTGACTCATATGATAAAAAATAATAATAATATAAATAAATAAATAATCATTTTCAATTTTCCTTTGAATCCATACTATCCTCTATATTATCTATATATCTTTCAAAGTAAAAGAAAGAAAGAGAAATTTAGGAAATAAATTATTCATTCGTAACTTTCTTTTATAGTTGTGTGCTCCTTTTTCAGAATTGTGTTCCTCTTAATTTGATTCATTAAGGGAGAAGAAAGGGATATGAATATAAGAGAATTTGAAATAATTCAGAAGGGGCCACATGTAGGGCTGGCAATACGGGTCGCGACATGACGACACGATTCGAAAACAACACGAATTTCGCAGGTTTGGGTTGGGAAAAATAGGGATTGGGTCAAGTTCGGGTCACCTGAATTGGACACTGGAAAAAATGGTTCAATTTTGGGTTGGACCTGTCAAACTCGAACACAATCCGTATTTTTCGTGCGGGTCAATTTCGTGTCAATTTCAGGTCCCCAAACATGACCTGGATCCAACCCGGAATAACTATTTGATTACTTAAAAAAAAAAAAAAAAAAGCCCTAAAGCCCCTTTACCTTTAGATCTAACATCTAAGTCTAGCCGACACTATTCTGCCTCGCCTCCTCCATTCCGCCCAACCTTCTGCCGAACATTCCGAATCCAAACCAATGAAACCACATCTCTCTCTTCGTCCCAAAGAAACTCATCTCCCTCTCCGTGAGTTCGTGGTATTTAGTATGTTTCTTGATCTCCCTTTTGAGTGGTTTTTTGTTTGTGACAAATCAGTGGATGGGGGAGTTAGAGAGTGGGAAGCACCACTGGGTGAAGCTCTGAGAGGCAGAGGTTGACGAGGAGGAGGAGGAGGAGGAGGATTCGGGTTGTTGTGGTTGTGGAGGGTGGTGGTGTTGGTGTTGGTGAAACGACGTGTCATTTGACGAAGGTGGTGGAGTCGTGGAGGTGGTGGTGGTGGGTGGGAGGTGGAGGTGGGGAGAGGGGGGCGAGGGGCGGTGGGTTGGTAATGGTTTGAGACTCAAACTTTGATGGCTTGTTTACTTTCCAGGAATAGAGAATCAGAATAGGGAATGAGAATCAACCCCATGTTTACTTATTTATTTTATCTTTGAATGAGAGTGAAATAGTGTGAGGCCCACACAAATTTGAGATTGAATAAGGGGATTGACAATCCCAAGCCCCCCCCCCCCCCCCCCCCACCGATTTAACACTCTCACTACTGATATTAAAGTTAAGTTATTATTTTGCCCCCAATTTTACTTTCTTATTTGAGGATTGAAAAGGAAAAGTAAAAGATTGAAATAACCCTAATTTTTTCACGCTTATTCACTTTTCCTTCTACTGTGTATTAAAAAATAATAATAACCTATACTAATTATTTTTATTAACCAAATATAATATATTTTTATTAACTTAATATTATATTACTATCCTAATTACTATTGACGTTATTAGAGTAAATAAATAACTTTTTTTATCACAATATATTATTATATTTCTATTTTTATATTTTTTATACTTTACTTATTTTAATTCATTTTTTTTTTTTACTCTTTTAAATTTTTTTTAAACAAAAAATTACACAATTTAATTTTATTGCCTTAATATTGTAATGGTTATTTTACTTTTGATTAATAGTATGATAATAAATAAATAAAATTAATCAATTTTTTAATTTTTGAAAACACAATAAATAAAGGGATATACAAGTAAATTTACAGTAACTGACTCCGATTCCTGTTCTAAGTAAATGTATGAATGAGATTGACAGTGATTCCGACTCCGATTCCTGGAACCCAAGTAAACAACATATTCTGACTCTGAATCCCGACTCCAAATCCAGCTCACTCATAATCCTACCCACTCTGATTTATGATCACTCCGATTACAGGTAAGTAAACATGTTATGAGTGCCGTGGTCGAAGAAGCCACGGGAGAAGAGCTGGCAGCTGGGTCTTGAGCTTTGGCTGCTTAGCTAGAGAGAGAGAGAGAGAGAGAGATGGTGTTTGATTTGCGTCCAAAATGGACGAAAAACATATGCACCGTAATTTTTTTTTTTCCCCTCCTTTCTTATATGTAATAGATAAAGCGAATGTCTTGATACATTTATTTTTTTTTTTTGGATAAAAGTGTTAATGCAATTATTGAATCATGATATAATGTCTTTATTTAAATATATATAAAACACATTATGCGTACATACAATATTATTCTTCCACATGCCACCTCTTTGGAACTTGCAGTAACTAGCTAGAATCCAAATGTTCATGCAAATATTTGCGAGTTCTTTGCTACATTCCATAAATTAAAATTATTATTAACGGCCTTACTATATCTGGAACACTTTACAATATGCTTCTTAGACTTGCAGGTTGCGGGTTCAATTTGGATAAAATTCATGTCGCAGGTTCAGTTCGTGTCACGGATCAAGTTCGAATTGCGTATCAAGTTTGGTTTGTGTCGTGTCAATCCATTACAGGTTCGTGTCGTGTTCGTGTTGCGGATTAAATAAATTTTCGTGTCATGGGTCGTGTTTGGGTTGGAAAAGAAAAAAATCGACACGACTCTAACACGACACGAACCCGACACGTGACACGAATTGCCACCCTTAGCCACATGGACTGAGATTTGGTGTTGGGCGGGCTTGTGTAATATCCGGCCCAACAATGGAAAAATGGGTCGTTCGTAGCCCAAAAAGCATGCCTTGACCGGAGGGGTTTGTAGTTAATGTGATTAGTTTGTGCACATGTTTAAATCATGCATGCATGAACAGCAGAAAGAATGAAAGAATGAAAACCAAAAAAAAAAAGTGTTGGTAACACTAACTTTGAGTTGAGTATATCTGTTGGAACATTAATTCAACATTGGGCTTATATATGAATAATTATGTGTTGCGGACTGTTAAATAAGATTAAGTTCAATTAAAAGTGATATACTGAGTTTTGGTTGATTTGGGCTTTAATGTATCTGATAGGATGTGAGCCTTTAATATGTAAAAACTTGAGGGTAATTTATATTTTTATGATGGGCTAAAATAAAAATACCAAAAGATAATAGGAAAGTTATCTATATATAGTGGTTATAGTCTTGATTCAGGTATGCTTCCGCTTATTCGTTAATAAATTCTTGGTGATCCAACATGAATATTCTTGGGATTTTAGGTGATGGTTTTCGTCAAATGAATTTATCTAACAAGTGGTATCAGAGCAGGATTTATGTTGAATCGTTGAGAAATATTTTTACTATTTTGTTGACTTTATGGTTTACAGTTTCTAAAAAAATCAATAATAAAAATAACTTTCCCTTTTTTTTCCGGCTTTGGCAGTATTCAATAGAGTTAGGGGTTTTTTTTTTTTTTTCATACACGGGCCCAATTGAGCCCATGACAAGAATGGCTGCAGGCTTATATAAAAAAAGTAAATTAAGGGGTGGGGCCTGTGACTGGTGTAGGATTCGAGTTGGGTTGACCCGATCCAGTCCAGCCCCCAACCTGACCCGGTCCAGCCCCCACTCAGTCAACGGTCAGTAAGTCAATGGTCAATAGTCAACCATTGACTTTTTACCCAAAAAACATTTCTTTCAAATTTTTTATAAAAGATCAATTTTGTGCAATTTTAAATTTGAATATTGGTATGTTTATATATATTTATATATATATATATATATATATATTTTAGATGAATTAATTGAAAGAACATGTCACCAAAGTGACCTCTCTTGTGGAAATTAATTTGTTTTGAAATATAAACAGTTGTGTGTATGTAACTTATGTGAATATTAATCGGCCCAAAAAAAGACGAATATTTAACAGAATAGTATGTGCACCTGTAGTAATAAATGCGTTATAATTATTCGGTTTTACATGTGAATAATAAATCGACCAAAAGGAAGATTTATTGTTCGATATGTTCTTATTATCAGTGTTTGATTACTACACCAAGATATCACTTACAAGGTAATATTTTGTCCAAAGACAAAATATTAATGGAGTATTCGGTATCTTGAGATGAGGTTTACCTTTATTTGAATTTATTTTTTGAGACTTATATGAGCTTGTTTTGTTTGTTTGTTGTTCTCTGTTTAGCTATGACTCCTACTAATATTACTGCTAACATCAATGCTATTCCTATGCTAAATGGCATTAACTTCAAGTCATGGCAAAAGAACCTCTTGATAGTTCTCGGAGTCATGGATCTCGACCTTGTATTAAGAGTTGATTCTCCTGCACCTCTTATGGATAAAAGTACCTCTGATGAAAGAGGGATATGGAAAGGTGAGAGAAATCAAATCGCATGTGTATGATGATCATGAAGAAGGCCACTCCGGAAGCATTCAGGGGTACAATGTCTGAAAATATCACTACGGCTAAGGAGTTCCTTGCGGATATTGAAAATAGGTTGTCAAGAACGAAAAGGCTAAATATGTACGCTCTTAACAAGTCTAATTTCAATGAGATATAAGGGCAAAGATAATATCAGGGAGTACATCCTAGAGATGCCTCATCTTGCTTCCAAGTTGAAAGCACTTAAGCTGGAACTCTCTGTGGACTTGTTGTGCATCTGCTTTTGATATCCCTTTAAGCACAGTTTAGCCAGTTTAAGGTGAGCTACAACTGTCAGAAAGAGACTTGGTCTCTGAAAGAGCTCATCTCACACTATATTCAGGAAGAGGAAAGGTTGAAGCAAGATAAGATAGAGAGTGCTCACCTGGCCTCAACCTCTAAGGACAAGGACAAAGGAAAGAAAAGGAAGAAGGATAAGGAAGCTACAGATACATCATCTCACAAGAAACAACAAAAGAAACTGGTTGACTCGGAAGGTGCTGGTTGTTTCTTCTGTGGAGTTGAAGGGCATAAGAAAAAGCAATGCACCAACTATTACGCATGGCGTATTAAGAAAGGTATACTTCTTAATTTGGTTTGTTCTGAGGTTAATTTAACTTCGATACCTAGATACACATGGTGGATAGATTCTGGTACAACAACTCGCATCATTGTGTCTATGCAGGGTTGCCTGAGTTACCGAAAGCCAAGTAATGCTGAAATATACATCTATGTGGGCAACAAAAAGACGGTTCAAGTTGGGGCAATAGGAAAATTTAGGTTATTGTTAAAGACTGAATTTTATTTGGATCTTGATTAGACATTTATTGTACCATCTTTTACATGGAATTTGATTTCTATTTCTGCTTTGGATAAATCTAGTTGTTCTTATTCATTTGGGAATGGAAAATTTAGTTTGTTTCATGATTCAAAATTGGTTGGTTTTGGTTTTTTGTTAGGTTACGATAATCTTTATTTAATTGATACAATTGCTTTATTTAATGAATCCCTGCAACCAAGTACACGAGGTACAAAGAGAAAATTAACCAATGAGAATTCGACTACGTTATGGCACAAGAGATTAGGCCATAGTAGATCCATTAAATGTCACAGATTTTGATGTTTGTATTAATTGTATAAAGGGAAAACAAACCAACAAATTTGAACGTCTTAAAACTCATACATATGGATATTTGTGGGTCATTCCCTACGATTGCTTGGAATGGGGTTAACAATACTTTATAACGTTCATAGACGATTTTTTCAAATATGGCTATATATATATATCTCATTCATGAAAAGTCACGGTCGCTGGATGTATTAAAAAATTTAAAGGCTGAAGTTGAGAACCAACTCAGCAAAAGGATCAAAAGCGTCAGATCTGACCGTGGTGATGAGTATTATGGCAGATATGACGATCCAGGTGAACAATGTCTAAGACTATTTGCTAAGTTCCTAAAGGAATGCGGTATCATCCTACAGTACACTATGCCGGGTTCATCCACTATGAATGGTGTTGCTGAAAGACGAAACATGACACTTAAGGACATGGTGAGGAGTATGATTAGTCATTCTACCTTACCAGAATCACTTTGAGGAGAAGCACTTAAGATTGCAGCATATATCCTTAACATGGTTCTAACTAAAGCAACTGTCAAAATCTCTTATGAATTTTGGACATGCAAGAAGCCTAGCTAAAGCATTTATATGTTTGGGGATGTCTAGCTGAGGCAAGGCCTTATAGGCCTAATGAAAAGAAACTGGACTCAAAGACAGTGAGTTGCCATTGCTTTATTGTCGTTTCAGATTTTCTTGTTGTTTTATTGACATCATCCTTTTTGTTCCTCATCTTCTATTTTGTAGTCGTTTCCTTACTTATAGAGGTTTCAGAATAAAATTATTTTCCGTTGTTTCATCCCTTTTTGTCGTTTATCAAAATAGTTGTCGTTTTGCATTATTTGTGTCATTTTAATTTGATTTCCGACAATCGATTTTTACTCAATTTTTTTTTCTAATTTTTTTCCACTAAAAAATCCATCTTACACTAAATTTGTTTACTCAATTCTACTAAAAACAAAAGAAAACTAAAATAAGGAAAGAGAAGTACAAAAAAACTGTAAAAGCTAAGAAAAACCAACAAAGAAACAACCCTAGGAACAAAAAGAACAAAGCACAAATTAGCAACTGAGAAAACAGGAAATAGGATTGTCAAAGAACTTCACAGAAATATGTCAATTCACAACATTTCATATTGCGATCTTAGCCATTATTCTTTCCACAATACCTCTTTGTTTCTTTAATTTTTTTTTTTAATTTTTATTTTGTTTAGGGACTATCTCTTTGTTTCCTAAGCTAGCTATATATGGTGAAAATTCAAATTAATGCCTAACCTTTCAATTGTTAGTAAATGGCCAAAATATATATAGTTGAGTCAACCACACAGAAGTTGTTCTAGAATATAAAATATCATGACCTTGTTATCTACTTTAATGCCTCAGTAATCATGAACATTGCCAACAAATTCTTCTTCCAAATGGATAATGACCAAATTCCTGACGAACTTATTCACTCGTCATTCCCCCCAAAATTGACCACTTCACACTACCTTACCGTATGTTTTACACACAATTGGCCACATGGAAATATTAGGAAAGTTACTATTTATATTTATACTAGGGAAAGTTATTATTTTGTGTGTAATTTTGTTTGTTAGGAACTTTTTATTATTTGTAATTATTGTAATTAAGAATAGTCTTGGTTTTTGGAGATGTATAAGCATTAGGTAACTTACCTGATTGATATTGTAACCTGTATTTATATGAAAGCTCTGCATCGTACTCCTTACTAATTAATTGTTTGTTCTTAGTCCATGAAAGCACATTCACGTTAATCATCTTTGTGTTCCTATCTCTTGTTACTTTTGTTATTTTCTTATTTAATTTTTCATTAGGAAATCACAAGTAATTAGTCAGTGAGAAAGGAATAATATTCAAACGAATTGATATCGTTTAATTGTGGAGGAAAAAACATGGAAAACCTTGTGACCTAAGATCAGTGATTTTTTTTTTAATCATACTTCTATTCAATGTGATTTTGAGAATCTACTGAGATCTTATGAGAGACGAAAAGGAAATCATGTGACCTAAAATCAGCAATGTCATCATATTTCCACTCAACGTCATTTTGAAAATCTATCAAGACTACATGTGAAATGAAAATAGAATCAATAAACAAACTCATCAATTGTATATTTTCAGATATCTATGCACGTTAATCACACAATCTCATTAAATGCACACACAAAGAATGTATCTGGTCTCTGATAGATAGGAGGTAAAAGGTCATCAAACAATCATCTCTTACCACTACATCTTACCACTACATCGCCACCATTGCTGGTCAAGTGACCCCTATTTAATTAGTTCCCTATATAAACCCCCATTGGTACGTGCTCTATATAGCATCACACATCTCGTAAGTGTAATATTAAATCACTAGTCTGTATTATCGAAACACATTTGCGAAGATGGGTCTGAGCTTTGGCGCAAAAGGGTGTCTTCTCCTTCTCACTGCCTGTCTTTTGGCTGTGTGTGAAGCCAGAACCATCGTCGTTGGCGGCTCTGAAGGTTGGCACGACGGCTTCAACTACACAGATTGGGCTATCCAAAACAGCCCCTTTTACTTTAAGGACGAACTTGGTAACTATTATTATTATCATCATCGTCATTGAGCTTTGGTATAAATATATGTTTATATATATATATATATATATATATATAACTATACTGTATGTTTCAGTTTTCAAGTACAATCCGCCAAGAAGTGCATCCACAGTATACAGTGTGTACCTGCTGCCTAACCTGTATAGCTACATAACATGCGACTTCAGCGATGCCAAGCAGTTGGCGGATCCTAAACAAGGCGGCGGCCTCGGTTTCGTGGTGGAGCTGAACCAGTGGAGGCCTTATTACTTTGCCAGCAACGGGGGTAACGGCCGCCACTGCGACGACGGGCTCATGAAGTTCTTCGCCGTGCCATGGCCTCGCGTTTGAAACAAATCAAAGAGAATAGGAGGAGCTTGGGATATTGAAGAATTAGGCTCATGATAATCACCTGTTAATTAATTCTCCTTTTGTTATAGTTAATATACTTTTAGAAGCGTTATACAAAAATAAATTGCTGCCCCTTAGGATATCTCTACAGTTTGTGTGTGGGTGTTATAGTTTATAATAATAGTATTTTATCAGTAATTTCGAGAGGGTTTGCTTGTATCATGAGTGAATAATGATGAAAAATTAGTATGGAATTACTTATGGAAGAATCACTTGTGCTTCTCTCTCTCTCTCTTTGTTGGGGGCTTGAATTATCGTGTTTCTTTGCTTCATTCATTTGCAATATATCCACTACAGTACTGCTATTGTTTTGAAGTTTAAAGGAGCACCATTCAAGAAATCATGAAAATAAATAAGTTCTATAGTTTTCGTTATTTTGGTCCTGTTCCTAAAGTTTTTTTTCATGATATCATTTTCCCTGTTCCCAAACCTAGTTAAACCGTGATTTGATATTATAATAATTGACCAGTAGGAAAATCAACACTTACAGAATCACATCATGCAACTTCTACACGTTTTTGCGTCTATTGGATGGCATTCTATGCTAAATGAATAACTAGGTTGTTTTAAGTCATGCACTGAGTGTTTCAATTTCTAATTTGAAATACAAATATCTTTAAGTAATTGGTCTTTCAGCGATAACATGTCATCACTAAAGATTAGCATTTGGTATTGATGATAGAACATTTTTAATCGCTAATAGTTGTGTCGCCTTACAACAAGGTGGCTAGACTGTGATTAGCAATACATATGCAAATATTTACGATGACAAGAAACTAGCGTCGCTGAAAACTAGCAACCAAAAATTTTTCCTATGGCCAAGTGAAAACTTGTGTCTTCCTTGAAAATTTAGTGCAAAAAATGTATGTGATCAAATAACATTTTCTCTCACCTATCCTCAATCCTTAATGTGAATTAGTGTTTGGTACACCCGATATATGGCAGGAACAGTACTTTTACCTTACTAATAGGTATTTTTATTTTAACTGTTAGATTAACTTTTTAACGTTATGATATATGAGGTCACGGAAAAAAATTTATAGCACGACACGCAAAAATAACTCCGGTCATCAATTAGACCGTTGAAAAACTTATCTAATAACTGAAATAATAATGGAGCACTTATAAAATAAAAGTACAGTTCTTATAATAAGTTTTTCTTTTTAGATAACATCATCCTATTACAAAGTTTTTGTTTGGATTCGAAAGGGCTTGACTTGGGTCGCAAGTTGACTTATGATGTGCTACTACTAGTAATGTGTGAAGAAATGTCTACACTTGACCGTTGCACCCGTTTTGAGATTTTTTTTTTAAAAAAAATTTCCAACTAACCCATTTTCAGTTGTCATGGATGACTTTAAACACCTTGTAATCATAACCACAGCAAGCAAAATTCTTCATATCCTAAATGGAGAATAACCAAATAAAACCAACCAAAGTTACTCGTCAACTCATTACTAGAAGCTTTTGTCCCTTAATAGATCATGTTTAGTATTATAACTGCCTAATAAAGTAATGACCAACCACCAAAAAAAATAAAACACAAGTTCTAGAAGTAAAACCAGAATTTTGGTGGGGGGGGGGGGGGGGGGGGTGGAAGAGTAATCGGCGGAACGAGAGAAGGAACCATAGAAAACCGCATTGTGGAAGTCTCAATCTAAAGTGTGAAATGTTTGACAAAATTTGGAGAGAGCCTTAAAAGATTGGTTACCAACCTAAGCTCAAACCTAATTAAATCGATCTCCCATATAAACCCCACTAGCTAGTTGATTCTTCACACCCTAAATTTCGTATTTCGCTTGTTTCTTTGTCTTATGCTCGAAATAAAATTTGCATAATCCCTTTGTTAAGTCATTATTTTGCCAAGATCATGGGATTGAGGTACGGTGAAAAGGGGCTTCTAGTGCTTGTTGTAACAGCCTCCCTGTTGGCAATCGGCCAGGGCAGAACCATTGTTGTTGGAGGCTCCGAAGGTTGGCGTTTCGGCTTTAACTACACTGACTGGTCTATCCAAAACAGCCCCTTCTACATCAACGACAAACTTGGTCTGTCTTATTACTTATTACAGTGCCTGATCTTGCTAAGATCTATACTTATATGAATTAATATATACACACACACACATATACATCGAGTTCTTTAGAGGAAATTGTCTCACGTCCCTGGGTGTTCTCTACCTAACTAATTATGTCGGTTTTTGGGTACAGATACCCTTTTGTTGAAGGTCATTCTATCTTTTCTTAAGAGTATGACATTTGATTAATTAAGCACCTATATGTATATATAGGTATATATATATATATATATATAGCCAACAAAACCATCAAAGAGATCTACATGTTCTCCTAATTATGCTAATCATAACTCCAGTTATAAATATGATATGGTCATATGTAATTTTTTTTTTTCTTTGCTTAGATCATGATGTTCATTTACTTTTTGACTATTTAGAAATTACCCAATATAAAACTATAAGGATTTACTTAAGAAATAATATGCGAGTCTTAGATTTGACAGGTAAATAAGTGATTAATTTCTCTGTTATGTTATAGTGGTACAATTTTAATGCAAAATTCTATTATGGATCCTAATTCCTTGGTGAGACACATAATAATTCATAAAGTGTAACATCAAATTTATTAAAATAAATTAATTTGTGTCTTGTGCCTATTTTGTTGTATGAAAATATTGTTGCAGTGTTCAAGTATGATCCTCCAAGCGATCCGCAGTTTACTTACAGCATTTACCTGCTGCAAAATATGGCCAGCTACATATCGTGCGACTTTAGCGGAGCGCAGCTTTTGGCGAACGCGACGGAAGGAGTGGGTGACGGATTTGAGGTTGAGCTGAGCGAGTGGAGTCCTTATTACCTTGCGAGCTACGGCGACAACGGTTCCCACTGCAACGATGGGCTCATGAAGGTCATGGCGGTGCCGTGGCCTCATGTTTGATACAAATATGGAATGATAAGCGGAGTACTACTTCTAATAACCACCAACACTTTAGTTTACTACGTATTGATTTTTAGAGGAACAATTATTCTTAATTTGAGATTGAAATTTTAGGGTGTCTTTCGTGTCTGTCGATCACATTTGGTGATTTACTTCAAACATATGTAACTTTGTATTACGTATTTGACTCATATGATAATATATATATATATATATATATATAAATGATCACTTTCAATTTTCCTTTGAATCCATAATATCCTCAACATTATTTATATATCTTTCAAAGTAAAAGAAAGAAAGAGAAATTTAGGAAATAAATTTTTCGTTCTTAACTTTCTTTTATAGTTGTGTGCTCCTTTTTCAGAATTGTGCTCCTCTTAATTTGATTCATTAAGGGAGAAGAAAGGGATATGAATATAAGAGAATTTGAAATAGTTCATAAATCTTTATACCCTTTATGTACCTGGAGTCTTTCTATAATTCTCCCATTAAAATGAGTTAATTCGAAAATGTGCTCCCTTAACTCGCCTTTTCATTTTGTACCCTTCTTTTCCGATTCTACCCCTCTTAAGTAATATAAATAAATCTGATGTAATATTTAAGAATTATTATAAATCTTTGTGCTCAGTCAATTGAGGGCACTCCTCTAAATTTTTCAAAAAAAAAAAAAAAAGACAGAAAATTATAGAAGCAGCCTCTTAAATAAACATATATTTTTATGTTATATACCATCTTATTTGAATTTTTGACTCTTCATATTTAGAGGTAAAAAAAATAAAAATAAAAAATAAAAAAAAAACTGAAAGATAGGATAATAATTCAGAAGGGGCCACATGGACTGAGA
Organism: Ficus erecta; assembly: GCA_008635985.1. NCBI lineage: Eukaryota > Viridiplantae > Streptophyta > Magnoliopsida > Rosales > Moraceae > Ficus > Ficus erecta. Next base: position 108,187 of record BKCH01000942.1, on the reverse strand, counting down.
TTTGGTGTTGGGCGGACTTGTGTAATCTCCGGCCCAATAAGAAAAATGGGCAGTTCGTAGCCCAAAAAGCATGCCTTGAACGGGGGGTTTGTCGTTAATGTGAATAGTATGTGCGCATGTTTAAATCATGCATGCATGAACCGCAGAAAGAAAGGAAGAAAGAAACCCAAAAATAATAATAATAATAATTAAAGTGTCGGTGTAAAGGGGAACACAAACTTTGAGTTGAGTATATCTGCTTCCAACCTCGCAAAAACCAAAAGATGCCTCTCTTACGTCGCATGTCTGCTTTTCCCCTCCAACCCCCCACTCAAAGATATTTAACGCTCCTTTTCTCATCATCACAGTTCCACTGTAAATACGCTCTCAAATTTGGTGATCGTGAATCATGAATTGAATGTGGCGTGTATATATGTGTGTGTATATATATAGTCCTCTCATGTGATGATCTAACGATATTGGATTATTATAGTCAGGTCTGTATTTTATGATTTGAGTGCCTAATTTATATCAGTGCAACACTCAATTTAACGTGATCGTCTACATATATATTCTAACTGTTAGCACATTCAGTGAGTTGGGATATTAACACACTTTTCATCAGGGGATTGAACTTGTTATAAATACCTTTAACAAACATTCTTATCAGCGTTTGGAATAACTCATTTAATAATTATTCAAAGAGATATGTTAGACACTGGATGACTTTTTCTTTAGCCAAATATATAAATACATATATATATATATATATATATATATATAACCTTGTTCTTTCCTTAATCAGATGGTGAAACAAAATGATATGGGTTGTGAGGTTGCGCTTTTTCCATTGCACTTATTTATTCCAAGTAGCTTTTTCTTTTAAAAGAGATTGATGATTATGGTACTTGAACATCTTTTTCTCTTCCTTTTGATTTTGTTAAGTTTTAAATATACAAAATGGGGCGAGAAAAAAGGCTTTAAATCCGAATGGAGCTTGAAAGCAATCAAGCATGGCCTCTTTGGTAATGTGTAAGCTTCATCTAATATATTTTTATATAGGCTGTCCAGCTGTATAAAAAATAGCTCCAATCATAAATATAGTTCCAAGTTCACTAATTATCACATGGTGGAAAAGAAGCTTTTTTTTTTTTTTTTTTCTAAAGGAAAAAATGATCTCATTTGCGAGCAGCTTTGTTAGGTATATCCCTTTTTCTTTTTTCTTTTTCTTTTTGTTTTTAGATAATGAATTCTTTTAATTAATCAACGTCTCTTGAGAAAATATCTGCCATTCGTCTCACTTTTTTGTTCATAAAAGAGGGAAAAAAAAAAAAAAAAAAGCAAAATGTTAACAAAAAGAGGCTGAAAAATTTTAAAAGAAAACAATACAAAAGGAAAGGAAAAAAGTATTTCTAAAATTATATATAAACTGGTTTTCCAAACTTTGAACATGGTACAATAATCGAGTTACACTTTTGCAGCACGAATATTCTGTTAACGTTTACTTATCAAGAAATAGAATATATACATATATATATATATAGATATGTATGTATAAATAAATTGAACCATATGAACCACGGTTTCAAGCTTAGCTTCATAAATAGTATCTATTACTTTAAGTTCAACATTGTAGACATCGAATATTTTGCAAATTGTCTCACCTTTTAGAAGTGAAATCACCGTTATTTCTGTAGTCATAATTAACCTTAATGATTCTTAGTGCCGGCTAAGTGTATTTTAGCTATTAAAAAAATGGTTAGGCATAAATGTACAAAAGAAGATTTGCAAAAGTAGAGCAAGCACTCATGGCTTAAGGCAGACACAAGAAATGATAATGCACCTGGATAATATGAAAACCTTATAAATGTGGAAAATTTGTGTTCTGAGTTTAGAGCAAAATAAACCAAAATGAAGAAAAATATTTGGGGGGAATAGTTGATATGCAGTTTTTTATTTTATTATATTTTTTTTATTTTATTTTGAGATGATATACTATGGAGGGCCATGTGGGATATTTCATCTGAATGGAAGTTTGACGTCCACATTTCAACTGGTGAAAAATGGTGAAACTGAACATTTTAGGTCAAAATTGAAAAATAGCTCCCCTTAAATTTGGATCATTTGAATGTTTTTCACGGTAAACTGTTAGATTTTGATCAAATTATTCAAAACTATTTAATTATGTAACGAGTTTGATGTAAATTTTTTTTTTTCCCCCACAGAAGAGTATGGTATAAGTTGATATATATATAAACATATACTACTAATAGATAAAATGCCAGCACAAAACTCCCCTATTTTTCATCAACTCCAAAATACTCCCCTAATATATTTCTTTTATTTGTATAGACTGCAACAGTCATTGTATACAGACCCCTAAAATTGTTTTACAATATTTATGTTTCCAAATTTTATGCCAAGGTACCAAATTGACATATGTACTTTAATATATGTTTACATATGTTTATAATATGTTTTTAGATCTAGCTCTTTTAGTCATAGCAGCAAATTCGTAAATTATTGAAGCAAAGTAAGCAGCACGGCTTGCACAGCATGCAATACTGTTACATTCTATAATACGCCTAAAAACAGAAATGAAAAAGATCTAAAAAAGGACAAAAACAAAATCCCTTTTTATTTCTTTGATCTTTAGTCATTGTTTTTGTCTTTTTCAATATATGTTCGTGCATTGGCAACAGCCTGTAATGCCATTTCGAGTAAATTAATCCGTGGATTCAAAAATTTAAAAAGTATATTTCTTCTTTCTTCTTTTTCATTTTTTGCTGTTGAGCATTTCAACCAAATGTTAACACAAATCCATCCAAAACCACTAAGTAAGTGAGAGAGATAATTAACACATAATTAATAACAACTCAAATCAGAGTTTAAGAGGGGCAAAAAAAAAAAAAGGATTAATATTTATAAACTATTGGAATCAAACCCCGAAATATTCTCAGAAAACGTAGAACTCACATACTCTCTCACTTCTCTCGCAATCACACCCCTCATCACATCCCAAAACCCCTCCGGCACACTCTCCGTCCGCCGCTCCGCCGCCATCATTCCCGGCGGCGCCAGGGTCAACGCGGTCAACGGGTCCTCGCCCTCCTGCGCCGCTCCCGACGTCGACGTTGACGTCATCATCATGGACGATGCACCACCGGCGGCACCGGTCCCACAAGCGTGGTCCAAGTTTTGGGGGGATTGGTCACTCCCGGCAGCCCTCCGCTTTAAGGTGGAGTTCCAGTGGTTCTTGACGGCGTTGTCGGTCCGGCCGGGGAGCAGCCTGGCAATGGTGGCCCAGCGGTTGCCGTAGCGGGCGTGCGCCGCCATGATGGTGCCGTCCTCGGCGGCGGAGAAGGGGCGGTGCTGGACGTTGGGGCTGAGCTGGTTGCACCACCGGAGACGGCAGGATTTACCGGACCGGCCATTGATGTAGCGGCTGATGAGGGACCAGTTCCTCGGGCCGTAGCGCTCGACGAGGCGGGTGAGGATCCGGTCCTCCTCGGTGCTCCATGGGCCCTTGATCCTCTCCGGTTTCGGCCCATTGTTATTATTACTTTTATTGCCTCTCGAAGGCGTCGACTCGGACGAGGAAGAGTCCGAGGTCGAAGAAGTTGAAGAAGAGCAAGGCCTCATATTGTAGTAGTTGTTGCTGTTCATTATTGCTTGGTTTTTGTACCAATATTGGTTGTCTTGTTTTGTGTGTTTGTCCAGAGAGAGAGAGAGAGAGAGAGAGATTTTGGGAATGAGAGAAATGGATTGTTGTGGGGTTATATATATATATATATATATATATGTATATCCTCAATATATATGTGTATATGTGAGTTAGAGAGAGAAAGAGAGAAGGAGAGAGGAAGATGGGGAAGGGTGGTGCATGAACTTGAGAAAGAAATATGAGAGCTTTATTGATTTGGTGTTTCCAAGGGAAGTTTCAAGAAAGGAAATTGGCATTTTATTTGTCATCACAAAAATAAAATAAAATAAAATTTGGGGTTGAAGGGTACTTCCACGAAACTGGCTTTTGTAAAGTGGGTGAGGATACTTGTAACTACAATCCACGCACCCTTTGTTTTTTAAATTTATATAATATATATGGGCAATATATATTAATATATTTGATTTCTGGTTTTTGGTTTTTGGTTTTTGTTTTTTTTTTGTTTTGCTGTTTGGTTTTTCATTTCTGCGGGAATATTTTGTCGCGAGCTGGGATTCAGTCTTGTCTGGTTTTGCTGCTATTTGACTATACAAGACCATTAATTAACGGCGATGTGTGTAGACTTTAGGGCATGGAATATAATTCTCTTCTAGATTTATTAGAGTTGAGATTAGAAATTAAGCTAGCTAGATAGATAGGGACACTTGCCAAAGCAAATTTCTCTCTTTGATTTTTCTAGGCCTTAATTTTACATAAATGCATACCAAAGAAAATTCTACCATATAGGTACTGAAAAATTAACAAATCAGTAAGATTTTATTTTAAACCGTTAATTCCATATAAGAAATTATCAATTTAATTGTTTTTTTTTTTTTTTTTGCAACTTTAATTGGATCTAATATTATAAACATGTAAATATCAATATTAACGAACCTCAAACTTTTAAAATAAAAAAAAGTTTTTAAATCAATGTCATTGAGTATTATGTGTTCTACCAATATAAAGTAAAAGGTGGCTAAATCACTATATCAATCTCTCTCTTCTTCTTCTTTTTTAATAACAAATGAGGAACTAAAGCCTCCACTTAAACTTATTAAAAGAGAAAATTTGAAAAAAAAAAAAAAAACAAAAACAAAAAAAAAGAGGAAAACAAAAACATAAAAAATCAGATCCAGCTTAAAAAAAAAAAAACCTATATGAAATACAAACAAATCCGAACTAAATTTGAATTTATTTATATATATTGAAATCCTTTTCTATATCAATCTCATCTCATCTCATCTCTTGGTGTCATAATTATTTTTTTTGGCAATATCTCATAGTAGTAATTTTTCATGAGTGCTCTTATTATAACCATCAGATCTGTTTAAGATTCTCGTCAGTTTTATAAAAAATTTATTTTAAAATGATTCCATTCGTGTTAAGATAGAAAACGACAGTTTGATGCTACAGGGTGCAAGTGGATAGAAGTAGTAATAAATTTCCACAAGGGCATGTTGGGGGGGACACAAACGACATACAAACGAAACAAAACGAATTCTGTCCTGAGTTTATTAAAAGATAAACAGAAAAAAGAAGAAGAAGAAGAAGAAGGAAAGAGAAAAGTAATAATAATCATCATTCTCGTACTCACGGGACAACAGATGAAGAAGTTATGTACCCAAAATAAAAAATAAAAATAAAAAATAATATTTTAAATAAAAAAAAAAAAAAAAAAAAAAGCAAATGCAATGAATAGGGAGCGTTTAAAACATGACAGGAAGGCCCGAGCTGTTGTTCAACACAAATGTGAAGAAAACGTTTTAAAACTACAAGTGGGCCCGAGGGCCTTTTTTGACTTAAAATTTTTTTTTATAAGCCTACCAGAGTCCAGACTTACAGCTGTATGACTCCAATTCCGCTGGCCGATAGTCTTTCTCTCTCAGTCACTCTCGCCAGATCAACGGCTCTGATGGGGCCTCGCAAAAGAGGTAATACCTGATGAAAGAGTGTGGCCCACTTTTTTTTTTTGTTTTTTGTGTAATGTAATGTATATTGTTTTCATCCTTAAAAATAGTAAATAATAGTCTGGTTGAGGATGACTTCAACGGCTTCCACGTAGGTAGGGCCCACTCACAGCCTGTAAGAATCTCACGTGATTCGTGTTGAATTTCTTTGACTTTTTAGTGCAATCCAAGAAAGCCACTTCCTCTCACTCTCCCCTCTCTCTGCGTCCTTCTCACTTCCCTAAGAGAATAGGAGGAGATCAATGGTGCACTCACTGACTCCATCTTAATATGTTTATTGAGTGAGCTCACTTGTTATATTGATAGGATGATTAGAGTCTTCATTCTAAGTCGTTAACAACTAATATATCCCAAGCTCCAAGAACAAATAACACATAGATCTAATAAAAAATGAAATCATCCATTTAGCTTTTTATTTCGAACTTAAAATTTTTATTTTAGTTTTTTTTTTTTTAAAAAAAATCAATAAAAATTATATTTAATTTTTAAAAAATCAACTAATTTCAACATAAAAATATTCATTCTAAATTAATGCATCAAAGGCAAACTAAATAGAACTTTTTTATCAATATTCCAGCATCATTGATATTATAATATTACTAATCACTCTTATACTATCTTTTTTCCAAAATAATATCTTTATTTTTTTATCTACTCCTTTTTAGTGAATCAGATTTAAAAGAAACAAAAGAATATTCTATAACTTTATTTTTGTCCGTCCTTTTTTTCTCCCTCTTTCTATGGGAGAAAATTAGTTCACAATTTGCATAGAAGGAATAATAAGGTTGATTATATTATACATGGACCAATATTATATAAACAGTCAAATCTGAAGTACACACATGCAAAAGGATGTCCCCGGACAAATTGCTGAGATTTTGGTTTTATATGGATAGGCAACTCTCTAAAGTTTCAGTTAGGGGATATATTAGCTGCCAAATAATGTAGACTATAGGGGAAAAGAGAGAGAGAACATTTTCTTATTTCAATTATTTCAATCAGGAAGGCAGATCAGGACAATTTCCTTTTTTTTTTTTTTTTTGTTCGTAAGATCTTTTGGTCTAATGGCATGAAACGGGAGATTTGGGAGGGCTTTGAGTGAGAAGTTATATATGGGTTTGATCTTACTTGTAATATTCTTATTTACAGGTTGATGGATGTTATATGTCGGTTTTTTTTTTTTTTTTTAAATAAAGGTAGAGCAGAAAATTCAAAGGAAAATATATCTGTCATATTGCTAATTGAAAATTTGAAGAGAAATTAAAAGAGTTGAAAAATGGGTATAAAACACAAGGTGGTATATATAAACCGTAAAAGAAAAATAGAAAAACAAAACGTATGTATTTTTTCTTTAAAACAATGAAGAAAATGAATATAAAATGAACACAGTCTAAGATATCTCATACAAAGATTTTCACTCATGAATGTACCCAAAAAACAAAAAAAAAAAAAAGTTGTATAGAAAAGCTTATGTATTGGTATAATAGTATTAATTACATAAAGGCCAAACTATGGGTATTTAGGGAATTATTTAAAACGAACCAACTCATTGCAAAGTTGGTCCAAATCCAAAACCAAAATCAAAACCAAATTAAAAGAATCATAATAAATCATGAGAGTAAAAGAAAAATATCATAATATATATGGGTTCAAAATCTTGGACATGATAACGAGATAGATTATGTCCCCGAATTGTCCTTGAAAACCATAACAAAATAAAAATTAAAAAACAAAAGTACAAAACCCAAGCCATGATATAAGCTGGAGTGGTGGCAGTAGTAGCAGTCGTACGAGTACGTACCGGTGCGATTGAGAAGTACCATCCAGTCCCTCTTCGCGTGATGATGGCGAAATCGTGGCCGCCCGCGTGGAGGACCTGATGAGATGGTGGATGGGACCCAGGGTTGTAGAATATTAGTGAGAAGCAGTTGGGCAGTTGATACCACTGGCCAGCTCTGCCAGGCTGGCAAAAGTTCACCGACTTTTGTTTTTCAAAGTTCAAACCAACCCCGACAGCCTCTTCTCTTATATATGGGTGTATACAACTTTTCCACATTCACAACTCGAGAGTCTGGAACAGTCCTCTAACATTTCTTTTTCAGGCAGTTGTGTGGCGGGGCCCCATTTTGGACCGCCTTTTACCTTTTTTTTTTTTTTTTTTTTTGGTTTCTCCTTAATCATGCGAGAACTTTAACCTATATATATATATATATATGTTGAAGTTGAGTTTTTTGATCTAAAATTATTTGATTTTTTAAAAATTAGTTGTTTAATTTTTTGTTGATTTTTTTATTTAAAAAAATTGAGTTTTTTGGGTTGAAGTTGACGTAAGGATGATGTCTCACATTGACTATTAATTATTAGAACCTGAGCTTTGTATGTGGGTGGCCACTACCTCTTATTAACTTAGGTTTTTGGGAGTGTATGCTACCAATATTAGAAGTTATTTAACTTTTAAAAAATTAGTTAAATTTTTTATTGACTTTTTAGCAGAAAAAAAATGAATTGAGTTTTTTTGTATTAGAATTGTTGCTCCAAACACCTCATTAATAACTGGAATGTTAAACAAAATTTTTGTTATCTACAAATAGTGCGTATTTTCATTTAATTATCAAAAACTATTATCATAACGAGAATTTTGCAACAGAATATGAGAAAAGATGTCATCTATAAGGATATGTTTTTAACAAGCCTAATCTTCATTTAGAGTCTCAAGTAAAATAGTAGCCTTATAATTGGAGGCCAGGTAATATATTTATCTAAATAAATTAGCTTATCATCGGTAATGAATGTACAGAAGGCAAAAAAATGAGCTATTTAATTAACTTCTCCGACTCAAATTAGATGACTTATTTTAATTCTTAGAAAAAATAATAAATTACACACATCTAACAAGAAGAATTAGGGCCCGTTTGGAGAGAAGTTTAGTTTAAATTAAACTGTACTTTTTTTATCATAGTTTTTGTCTTTTTCTGAAAAAATTTTTTGTCTTTTCTGAAAAAGTTTTTTGTCTTTTCTGAAAAATTACTATTGAAACTTAAAAATCTTAAACTAAACTCACTCACCAAACACCCCATTAGACTTCTTAATTTTATATTACCAAGAATAATAAAATCGTAGAAGAAAATGAACAAATATAAACACACAAGATTTATAGAGATACTTTTCATGTAAGACTAGGTGCTCTTTTTACCATTGCGGTAATTAACTATAATGAAAAAGAAGCTGCCAAGAAAAATCTCACACCTCGCAATTACTCCATATTTTTTTTCCTCTAACCGATCTCTCTCTAATTGTATTAATCTCTTTAATGATATTCATCTCTCCTAAATAAAAAAAATTTAAAACAATCGAAATTTGTACAAATGTGAAATCTTGAAATTAATATTAATGCAACCCTTAAGGAAATTTGGGTGTCGGGGGCTCCGCCCCCAATCTCCTAGAAGGGACTACTTCCCACTCTATTTTTAACCTCACTAAGGTCAATTTGCATACTGAAAGTATATCTCACAGATATTGCAAATTTCATTCCGTTATAAAAAAATTAAATACTGTTTCAGTAACATTCATATTATAATGTTAGGTCAATTTATAAGACTAATTAGTACGAAACTCGTACCATATGTTTGTGGTGATTATCAGTGGATTCAGCATATTGGTAATAGATTATAGTTCTTTGTTGTAGTTATATATATGTAGTGTCCCGTAAAAAATGTACATACATTTTTTTTTTTTTTTTGCTTGGAACATAAAAATGTAAAATATTTAATAAATTTTTCTTCTCTTAAAAGTCTTTTGAGCGTCCCTCCATTGAAATTAGACAGGTCCAAGTACTCTTGAGTATTACGTAGGGGTGGATTTGAAATAGAAAACTTTCTAGTGTATTTGGGTGACCTGAGTTTGTATGTACAACGTATCTGTGTTCACGTTTTTTTTAATATATATTTTTTATTAATAGAGGAAATTATGATGATAGTTCTTTTACTGTATGTGTTTAGAATTTTTGACTTATTGTTCATATAATTTTCCTATTAATCACTTTTTATTTGACATTGTAAGATGACAAAAATCCTGAAACCATTATAGATGTGACAACATTTTAGAGATGAACTATTTTTAAAGCATGTCTCAAATTATCATATTTTAATAAGGCCTTTTATTTTATACTATGAATTATTATTTTAACCGTTAGATTATCATTATTTTTTACGGATACTCATATATATACACACTGCTAAGACATCAATCTAATATTCAAAAACCATTCATACTGGTAATGTAAAATATAGAAGTGCTATTGTAGAATCTCTTTTTTATTATTAAACCTTTTTTAAGACCTATGGTAATAATATAACGATAAGAAGAGGATATCTTATCAATGCTCTCTTGTCTAGCATTCAAAGATTAAATCATATTGTCTACAGTAAGGCTGCAATTATGTCTTTCTAATAACATGTATCAATTCGGTCTTGAATACTTTGGACTTCCTAAATGTTAAGTAAGAAAGTATGAACTAGATCTTTCTTCGGTTTTATTAGTGTTACCAGTAGATTTTGTATAATGGAGGTGATACCCGTAGGTGTGAAGACACAATCGGGGGAAAAAAAAAAATCTTATTTATTTATTATTATTTTTATCATGGGAAACAAAATTGACAGCCATCAGTGGGACCCACAGTGTCCCCCGCCAACCCATTTGCCGGTTGGGTTGGTTCTACAGGATTCTAGCCCATTACCGTGTGGGCATGGGTTGCTTGTTTTTTTCTTTTGGTCAAACAATTGGTTAAATTTGGCTGCTCTGCTGCTGCCATTTTTTTCTCTATTTAATTGGATATTTCGTTTCTTCTTATTCCCTCTTGTTTTGTTTGGTACTCTTCTCGTTTTCAACATGATTTAAATATAGAAAAAAATAAAAAATAAAAAAGTAATAAGGTTGGTAAAATATGTTTTTGTTTGTGATCGCTATCACAGTGTCGGTTAACTCATGCAATTTGTTCGTATTTGGATAACAAGAGAACAATATATATATATATATATATATGTTTATTTTTGTTCAATGGGATTTTACAATTTCAAACTTCCGACCAACAAGAAGTTTTTGCAGGGTTTTTAATTAATATCTGTGGGATTGTATGGAACACAGATTGGCAAAGATTCGGATGAATTAATGACTTGCACAACATTGTTATGAATAATACTATAAGTATTTAGGAATACTCACCTGTCTGGTATCCGGCCGTCCGATAAGGAGAGAGAGAGCGAGAGAGAAAGAGACGAGACAACTCAAGAGACTAATCGGTATAATCCAAAAAACTATTTGGTACAATACAAGAGACTAACTGTGTACAAATTCAGTTTGTGTCTGGTAAAAATGAGGTGCCGCATACGAGATTAGATCTAAATATTTACTATCTATAGTGTATAAAATATATATATATATATATTTATAGTATATATTCCTGGCCTGTAAATTATTAAAGTCAGAAAAGTTCATAATTGTGTCTTAAAACACCGATTGAAACAACTTTCAAATTTAGGAAGTCAAAAATAGTTTGTTTGTTTGTTTGTTTTTTTTTTATAAATTTTTTGTAAAACAATGTCAAACAGATGTACATGTAACATATGTTTCACTTCTGAATTTGAGATTGTTGAATTTTCATGCGTCCAAAAGCGTTTGTTGTATGGATTCCGTGAATCTTTTATAATGAAAACGTAACTCTAGTGTTCGCACAATATATATATATATATATATATATGTTCTGCATACATGTGTATTAAGTGTAATATGTTACGTACTAGGGTGGTTAATACAAGTAGTCAACTTTCTTTGATAAGCTAAAATTAGTATTGTTCCTAGATTGGTGTCGTACTTCTTTCATCAACAATGACCTTCAAACAAGAACAATTGGCCCTCAATGCTCTAGGACGAGGATGTGGACGGGGCCGGGGCCGGGTACAGGGACAGGGACGGTGTCGGCGTCGGCGTCGGCGTCAGCATCGGCGTCAATGTCGGTGGTGGTGGTGGGTGGCTGCATGATCTCTTGTTCTATATATTGTACTACAATTAAATTCCTCGTCGATATAACCTAAAAACTGGTTAATACCCGTTAATGTCGGGTTACCATTTGAAGGTATAACTAGATAAGAGACATCTTTAAGACTTGCAAAAGGATACATTTAGGAGCTTGATTTTGGGTTAAATTATATTACATATAGTAGTAATTCTATCAATTATCATTATCAGTACTTGTTTTAAATCTAAATACAATATTTTGACTGGTGAACACCAAGCAATATTTGCAGTCTTTAATTGAGGTCAAAAGCATATATTGTGCGGATTCCATATGCAATGTGATTTTTGGGTCATCTGGGATTTGTAAATTTGTAAGATTTTGCAAGCCCAACTTGCTGGCTACATACTTTGGAACATATATATGTCGCTAGGAATCTATTTGGGTCCTTCCCTACTCTTTACCTAGTAAGTTGGGCTCTCCATTCAAGTAGGCCTTTGTTTCATGTCATCCTCAAGTAGAGAAATCGTAATAAATATCAAATTTTTCACGAAAAATAATTGAAACAAATACTAATATTTTCAAAATTTTAAAATAAATTGTCAATTTATTACCTAAATAGGAAATTTACTACGTAAACAATAAATTTACTACGTAAATAACATATTTAAAAAGAATAAATAAGTCATTTAACTGATAAATTTATTATTTACTATTATTTATTTCAATATTTTTAAAACATGCTGTTTACTTTAATTGATTATGTAAAAATACTATTTACTTCTTTTACTCTCTCATGTAAGCCTTTCTCATGTAAGCCTTTCTTCAAGGTAGAAAAATAAATAATATTTTTATAATAAATAATTGAAGTAAATAATAATAAATAGTTACCTAATAAATATATTATTTACTCTAAATATTTTAAAATCTACAATTATCGTTTCCATTATGTCTTTAATTTTTATTTGTGTGTAAAGAGACTACTATTGATCCAAATTCATAATAATTATTGATGGGAATTCTCAACTAAAACCTTCAATGCATAATATAATCACGATAAGTCAATGAAAACCCTAGTAAACTACAGTCCAAAATTCCTCAAGTAAGAATCCTTGGATCATCAATTATTCAATAAATTGACGTTATGACTAAAAATTCTAAATAACTCTTTGATCGAAATAATCGTAACGGAAATTTTAAAGAATTAAAATCTTTCATTTATAACTTTAAACCTAACTTTTTAGGGAAAAAAAAAAATCCAGCCATGAGGTATGAATATTTAGTCGTTATTAACTTTTTAACGGTCTGATTTGTGATTATATATGTTAAACATTTATAGAGTATGAAATAAAATTGTTCCCATTCATAAATCTGACTGTTGGAAAGTTAGTCAAACAATTAAAATTGTCATTTTTATTAGTAGTAAAAGGCAAAAAAAAAATATCGTAGAAATTTCCTGCTACGAAAGAGGTGGGTTATAGATATATAGTGATATGACTAAGCTTGTGATGTGAGTCCAATGAGCTAGCTAGGCCTAAATATACGTGAGAGAGTGATATCTTCTAAAATTTTTTTTTTGATATATTTGTGGTGGGTCATTGCCTGGCGGCTTTAGAGAAATTCGTTGTAATGTCATTCATCAGCAAAGGTAGGACTTATTAAAGAAGAGTCCCTGTAGAATGTGGTCCATAACATTTGTTTCTTCAGCCATTTTCCATGTTTATGGAGTATGGATAGTCACGGCCACCAGGTTGGATTTTGTCACACTTTACTAATTAAGAGAGGCCTTATGATTCAATTTTTTCAATCAATAATAATGCCATTGTTTCTAGTAATTACCAATTTTAAATTTCATCAATAAATTAAAATTTAGTTAGTAACAAAAACAATTAATGATATATATTCTAATATGAGAATTCTACCGTAAGGATGAAAAAATAAATCCTATCAACAACCGTTAAGGTTTGTATAAAAAATTTTGAGTTTTGCGTGCTTATTTAATTAGTTTTAATGTGGTCTGAATGTTAAGAAATAAGCACAGCTATAACCCCCTATTGTGATAAAGCGTCACATTTTAAGGGTTAATTTCAAATTGGACCCTGAAAAATAAGATTGTCTCATTTTACTCTCTACATCGCAAAGTAACACAAAACTCCTTCTGAATTTATTAGAACTTACAACTTTGTTACTTCTGTCACTGTGATATTGATATTTTTTTTTAAACGATGTTGACATATATATTTGTTAGTGACTTGTATATTTAATAAAATTTACTAAAATCTTACACTTTATTCATGAGTCATGTGATTGTTACGTGCTTAGAACTATCAAAAAATTGACGTCTCAAGATTAAAAGTATCAGAGTTGTAATACATGATAAGTTCGATGGACTTTTATAGGGAAAAAAAGAAAAAGAAAAAAAAGAAAAAGACAATGCATATTTTTTTAGTGGTTAAATTTGAAAGAAATTAATCCACTGCCTCAAGATTCTAAGCCAGAGCGCATACTTAAGATTGAAGAAAATGATTTTTTTTTTTTTTTTTTTTTGGGCACTGAATTGAAGAAAAATGCTCGATAACTCTTTATCATATTTATGTGGTGCTCATTGTGGAAAAGGAGGAATTAGGTGGCAGCCATAGAAAGTGATGAAAACGGTGATGGTAGTTGTCAGAGGGGGTGAATGGTGATCATGGGCTAGCGTTAATGTCAACAATGACATAATGGCATGATCTAGGGGGTGTGGAGGGAGGGAAGACAATGGACATGTTTCACATTATCTTTATTTTTTTTTTTTTGTCGATTTAAAAAAAGAAAAAAGAAAAAAGAAGAAGTAAAAAGTTATGAAAATTTTTAATAAATAAGAAAAAATTAAAGGGGAGTTTGGTTCTCCATCTCCACTCAAACTAAACTGTACTTTTTTCATCATGTTTTTTGTCTTTTCTGAAAAAGTTTTTTGTCTTTTCTGAAAAAGTCAACAAAAATTACTATTCAAATTTAAAAATTTCAACTCAACTCAAACTCAACTTGTGCATCAAACAGGTCCTAAGATTAAGTTCATAATGTCATTCATGTACTTTAGTTTTTGAACATAAAAAGTCAAAATCAACTTCGAGAAAACTCTATTAAATATAACTTATACTTTAGTTGAAGGGTGAAACTCTTTTCGATCAAATTCCACCTCTCTTTGTCGCCAAAGAAAGATAGCAAATTTCTACGTTAATGCACATGAAATCCTATTTATTTTCATAAAGTTACGTTCCATGATAAATATGAATTGACTTACATGCGCAAGTAATTTCAAAGCAAATTAGTAGGGGCAGCCTTATATTAGTCGACTAATAATTCTAGTTAAATTCTTCTTTCTTGAATTTGAGAATTTGATTGGGTGTGAATAAGTTTTTGCTTGTGAAATTGATGAAATATTTTAAACTTGTCACACGACTTACATCAGTGTTATGACCTCAGATATTTCAATGATGAAAAGAGAAAAAACCACACACACACACACACTCACAAAATGTTGACTATTTTGCTCAGTAGAAGTAGTCAAGTAAGCTGACTTGTCGTGACTGCAGCAAATACCCATTTATATTTATATATATATATATATATATATTTTGGTTGAAGACTCGAAATATCATATATGCCACTAATTGAGTGTTATAGCAGTAAGAATACATTTTTTTTTTCCCCTTTTAACTTTCCACTTGTGTCCAAATCTCATACTCGACAGCCTTAATCAAAAGAATACTCTATTTGAAAATTCCTGGTCTAGTCTAAATTAGACTCATGTTGGAATAATAAAAATTGAGTTTGTTTAATTTTTATTGGTGAGTGTCGAGATTTCTTTTAGAAACAGAATAGTACCGTGATCTTCTTTTCTCTGGCAAGGAAAAAAAAAAAGGGCCCTTTATACATTGATGCACATTTAAAAGCACAAATAAAATAACTGTTTGAAATTAATTAAATCCACCAAAATGATAAATAATTATCACTTATAATAAGTAGCACCTCTCCAATACAATCAACCTAATCAAATAGCAAAATTAATCATCAAACACAATCTCTATATGATGATCAGTTTATAATAAACCAATAATGAATTAATTAATCCATCATAGTTCATCTGAGATCAAAATTTCCATTTGATCAGTTTTTTTATAAATACAACCCTAACCACCCCCCCTCCCCCCCCTACAACAATCAAAATCAATACCCAAAATCTATATTACGTATCAATATTATCCAATATATATATATTTAAAAAAATAAAAATAAAAATAAATCTAACCCCTGAATGATCACTGAGACCTGACAAAGAAAATACTCAGCTCCGGCCCGGCGGCGCCGTCGGGGTTAATCATGTACAAGGCCTCGGAGTCCTTCGATCCGACGACCCGCTCGAAGCGGGCCCTCATGTAGGTCAGCTCGCCATCGGACGACGCCGATTGATCGCCGCCACCGCACGCGGGGTTCGGCAGAACGCCGGCCCCCATGGAAACTCCTCTCAATGTCTGCATCACGTGCAGCTCGTCCTCGGTCATGTGCATCCGGCGGATGGTGTAGCCGACCTTCCTGCCGTTGCAGTAGACCGCCCACACGAACTCTTCTAGAAGCTTCTTCTTGTGCGTCTTGGTCTCGCTCTCTAGGGCGATCCTGATGATGTCATCCGCCTGCATTTCCTTGTTTAGGGCGCTGGTCTGCATGGGGAGCTCGATCACGAAGATGGGCATGCAGTGTGGGTCTTCCTGTATAGCCAGGCTCACCCGCCCTTTTCGGTACCCGAATATCGTCCCCGTCGTCGCCCGGTCTTTCAGCAGCGGCCTCCTCGGCCGGCCGAGGAGGGCCACCATCTTGCAGCCGGACGTCAGCATGGGGAAGAGCTTGAACATTTTGAATAGCCCCCCTCCTCCGGTCGATTTCGATGTCGGCCGCTTGATTTTTTCTGTCGTCCCTTGGCCCCCGGCGTGCCGGAGGAGGGACACTATCGCCGGGTTCTCCATTTGGTAGAAGGGGCTTGAATGCACTGATGGCATTGTTGATATATATATTGTTATGCAATAAGTTTCTTTTTGTGGATCAAGAGGAGTGTTTTGAGCTGGAGGTGAAATTATATTGGAATTATAGTAGAGTTTGGGGGGAAAGATAGAGATGATATAGAGAGAGAAAGAGAGGAGAGAGAGAGAGAGAGAGAGATTGAGAGGTGGGAAAAGAGAAGAGGGGTATGGCCCTCGTGAGGGAGAGAAAAAAAAAGAGTTTGGGAGAAGGGAAATTGGTTGGTTGGTCACTTAGTTAGGTTGTCTTTGGAATCTTATTTGGAGTGGGAAAAAGGAAGATTAATAAAGGGGAATAGAGACGCTTCAAGTTGATTTTGAGAGGATACAAATATTTATAATGGGATTCTTTTATGGGTCTACCTGATTTTATCTTCTAAAGGTCTTTGTGATCGATTTATCCCGAAGGAATTTTTTGTGTGTGCTTGTTGTGAGTGAGGACCTTGTGTGGCATATAAGTGCTCATGAATTCTCTTCCAGTCAGTAATTACAACTTAACGGGATCTACTTATTGATCTATTTGGTTCCTCTTTCTGAAGACCATTATGATGGATCTTTTCGTGTAAATTTGTGTGTGTGTGAATCCTATATATATTAAAAAAAACTACAAATATGTAGAAAATGGGGTTTTTTTTTTTGAAGAATAATAGGAATGGTAATTATGTAAAATATTTGTGTATGTGTATATACAGGTTATATTTTTTTTCGACCCGTCATGTTTAAAAATGATGGTTAATAATGGGCACTCTGTTCATGAAAAGGGGTCCGATATAAAAAGAGTTGAAGGAGAAAAATGAAAGATGATTTAAAGTGGGGAAGAAAGGAAAAAAATGGGGACTTCCATAAAGTTTGATGTGACCAAGTTTAGTGATGAAATTAAAAAGGGGAATGGTGCTGAACGGGATAAGATAAGGAGAGAGGGGTTGGTCGGACCACATAGCTTGTGAAGATGGTTAAGGAAAAATATATAGAAAAAGTGAAAAAAAAAAAAAAAAAAAGAGATGAGAGAAAAAGACTTTGGTAATGTTTGGTTTGGCATGTGCCCTTCTGATCATTACCTAGATTGAGAGCATCAACGTCATTCGCTGTATAATATGTTGCTTTTTTAACCGAAAAAGAAATAAAAATTAGAAAATTAAAAAAAAAAAAAAAAAAAAAGAAAAATCACATTTATAAATGCTCAATAATTGTTTAGAGATGCAGCTCATCTTTCCCTTCTCTCTCATCAGGCCAGTGTTTTTGTCCTGGTACTTATCCATGGAAATTTGCTTTTGATTGTTAGTGACTTTCTCTTTCTCTAGAGGCTCTTTTTCAGTGTCTTTCAATTCTCCTTTTTTTCTGTCAGCCCGCATTCTTACTCCATATAGCTGAACCAAATATTAGGCAGCGGAAACTATACAACTCATGTGTTTTATAAATATATATATATCATACATATACATATATATATATATATTTATACACACTCATGTAGGTGTGTGCATTGTTTTTCATTTGTATTTAGAGTAGTGAAGTGACCCAATTAAGTCCAATCCTAGCTGTTTGTTGGTGATTATCTTGTAACTTCATCTATCATTTCTGTGATCCATGACATGATGTAGATAATTGTACGCAAATCATTTCTTAAATATATATTATATATGCAACAAGTAACCGCTGATATATATATATATATATATTTGACTTGACAAAGACATTTTATATATGACATTTATTGTCTGGTTGTGGTTAAATTGTATTTTAAGGGGATGACCCCTTTTATTAATTTATCTATGTATGATGTATTTATTTATTTATTTATTTATTAATCTTCACTATGTTAATAGTCGGTTCTGTTTTATAAATTGCTCGTTTGATCCTTTTATAAAATTACAAAGTTGGTCTTTTACCTTTTTTTTTTTGGACTAAAATGGTCATCGGACTTTTTTAAAGGATAAAAATAGTTCTTTTTGTTATTCATTTAAAATTTGATATAAAATATCATGTGAATTATATATGATTTACTATTTAAGGAAAATTATATGGAAAAAAATCTTGATAATTCAATTTACATGTGTCATACACGTGATTCGTTCCATTTAATTTTTAGCTTTTGTTAGTAAAATGTAAAAATGACAATTTTCCATCCTTTTAAAAAGTTTATAGAGTTTTTAGCCAAAAAAAAAAAAAAAAAGATATGGAACTAAATTGTAATTTGGTAAAAACTTTAATTTTATGGATCAAACGGATATTTATCCTTTTTTGGTGAGTTGTATGAATTAATTACGATGGCAACAAGACTTTGGAAGGAAAATTTTAATAGACAAGAAAATCCTCTAGGGCACCCCACATGAAACTGGTAGTCTCTGAAAATGTTTAACAAGATGGTCCTTTCTATCAGAAACAAGATGGTCCTAACACAACGAGGTCAATGTCCAACAGGGCCCCACCCCCACCCTCCCCCCCCCCCAAAAAAAAAAAAAAAAAAAAAAAAAAGAGAAGTAAAAAGAAAAAGAAAAGGAAAAAAGGAAGCAGTTTTTTGGAATCCCAATATACGGTACCTGATCATATCATTTGACAACATATTTATCAGCATCTGCAATTTGCTAGGCAGCTTTTTATTGTTTGGACTATTTATGTATATAAGCACTTGGCTTTCTAAACTCTAGAAAAGACATATCCCTTGGTTTTAAAACTCGGAGAATTCCACGTAAGGGTATAAAACAAAAATGTCTTGTATAACTTATGGAACACAAATTTTCCCATAGTTAAAAATCGTACCAGGCCGATAGATTCCCCAGCCTCATTAAAATAAATATACAATTAAGAAACAAAGAAACCTCAATCTGTTACATACAACACATGTATGTATGTATGTATGTATGTATGTATGTATGCCTGTACTCGATTAATATTCGTGGACTGTGTTGAGGAGAAGAATGGGTATTGAATTATTGGTGTGGTTCCGAAGTACATAGGCAAAGTATATATGTCCATATATATATATATATATTGTGAAAGAATGCATATAACATTTTTATTTATATAATTATACGGGGAGAAAAATTAACATAAATATTGTACCCTATCTTGTTCATTAAAGTTTTGGTGGGTTGGATCATCTTGTCCATTCATACTTGTGGACAGTGACCCACTGACTTAACCATATGCCGAAGAGCTTGCACATGTAGTGATTTGACAATAATAGGAAAGATTTTATTCACAAAGCACGCCGAAAATGTGGGTTCCATTTATATATATATATATATGTGTGTGTGTGTGTGCGTTCATATATTTATATTTGCACAATAATAATACGGTTGGAGGCATTAATTCAATATAAAGCCACAATGGCACATCGTACGATTAAGTTGAATCGTGGACAAATCTAATTTATTTCTATTTGTTGATTTAATTAGTCGGCACCAGAAGCATGCGGAGTTCCATATTTTTTGGCCTAATTAATTAGTTGGAAAAATTCTAATAAATCTTGTAAAGCTAAAAATATTAACTTTATTTTTGTTCAGTAAGTTGAAATTCTCATTATCTACTAAGAATATATTGCATTGCAATGCACAACCAAACACAGTAAAACGATAAAACGATATGCTTGAAATTTAGAAAAAAGATTTCATGAGAATCATATATTACCTTCTATAATTTTTTTTTTGATAATATGATTCCTACTGATTCTCGCATACCAAATATCCCATAAGCATGGATTACATGAGTACAAGTACATAAAATGGAAGAGCAACGAAGAAGAAAGAATTATGGTGAGAAAAATCAGATTATGTGTTTGTTGGAACTTGAAAGAGAGGATAATTGAATGGAAAATTGTAAAGGGAGACAATTTTAGGCAAGTACTGGAAATTCACCTTTACTAATTTTGATAAATCAAAAGTGACTATCTACATATATATATATATATATATATGAAGAGTGCTTCGTGATTCTCTATTATATTTATACTAATAAATTTCTTTTTTCCCCTTCTTATCATAATTAATTAAGGTCAAGTTCATTTATTACTCATTATCATGCTAATTAAGCATATGGTGAAGCAACTATTTTGATCTCTAAAATAAAAATTCAGCCAATTGGCTTGAATTAATACGCAGCCAAGTTTTGATAAAATTACAGTTTCAAAAATTTTAAATTGAAGAATGTCCAAAAAGCTAGATCGATGGTAAACTTCCCGGGCATGTAATTTTTCTTCACACCATGCAATCAGATATTTATTTTCAATCAATGGGATAAATATATATGATGTGTAATGACACATAAGATCTATATAAGGTATTAATACTGGTCATTCAATTTGATAAGATTTTAGATTCAAAGTAAATATTTTGATAATTGAGGTCTAGGTATGAGTTTGTTCATATATTAATGTATATCCCAATATAAAATCATAGGGATAAGTAACCAACTACCCTTATACATCTATACATATATATATATATATATATGTATGCATATTGAAAAAAGAAAACGTGATGTGTGATGATTCTCAAATCTATTTACACATCTTTGCATTTTTGTCCGTAGCCTTCAAGTTATTGTGCCAAACTGCCAATGAAGAGATGTAAGAAGGTTCAACTAGTTCACTTTTTTGGGAACTTAAAATATCGTCATATATTTTTGACACTTGCTATTTGGTTTATTGGTATGTAGCACAGTTTTAGAAGGAAAAAAGAATCGTTTTTTTTTTTTTTCATTATATATATATATATTTATGTATGAATGTAGGGAACAGTATGAGAGTAGGACAAGCCAAGCACAAACGATCGAGAGGCAAGTAGAAGCTATATTCTGATCCAATAATTTGCGCGAAGTACTTAGCTACATGATATGGAAGTGTCGTTTTAGTAGAAACCAACAAAGGCCTTAAACAGATCAGGTTGCTTTGCAACTCTTTTAATTTTCTTTCACGACAAATAAAGCACTAGCAATGCTTATATCCTCTCAATATGATAATTATTTTATTATGATTTTTCACACTTTTTCCCTGATTTTTTTGGGGAAGCATTCACTCTTTTTTATTTATATTTTTTTAATGATATTGTTACGGATAAAACACTCTAATCTTTTGCCTATGATTCTTAAAGACGACCGCTTGTTAATTAAGCTTGTTAATTAAGCTTTCGTTTGGTTCTAAGGTCAAAACCTAAGTTTTTTATCTTAGTTTTTGTCTTTTTTTTTTTTAAATAAAAAAAACCAATAAAATTTATAATTAATTTTTAAAAAGTTAACCAACTTCAACATAAAAATTTCATTTCAAACCCGTAATGGAAGCTAAAAATCAGGACGATAACTAGATTGCACACACTCAACATATTTTTCATGATCAGTCAAGATGAGACAATTAGCTACAAAACAAGAAATTGGGTTTTTTCAGTAACACAATTCATAATTCCATTTTCTTATGCTTGCATCGCAATTTCGCATGGATTTTATGTGTTTTTCATGACTTTCAGATTTTCATTTTCTTTAATTATTATTATATATTTTAAATACCACTACATTTTTTCCTAAAAAAGAAAGGGAAAAAAAAAAAAAAAAAAAGCTTTAGATAACCAGTGGAGCCCTAACCGCCCGGACATCCCGCGAGGGACGAACGCGAAATTGTCAGTTTTAATAGTTTTAGGTTGCAGGAGGGGTAGCTAGGACATTCAAAAAAATTTTTTTTTAAAATAATTTTTTGTTGCTTTCGTTTTCCTCTTTAATAAATAACAAAAACATGGAATGGACAAATGCATAAAAAAATGTTCCCGGCTAAAGAAACATGCTATTAATAATTGAGCTGAGATTCTCAGTGGATGGTCCTTTTCTAGACATCGCAAGTGGTCCGGCTTCTGCCATTTCTCCCATTCCTTGCGTCCCAAACTTTGGGTTTTTTTTTTTTTTTTTTTTCCCTCAATTTATCTAAATATTTGGGGGCAAAAATTGAACAAACACATGCTAGCGTAAAAAAGAAATTAAAGCATATAAGCAGTAGAATTATTGCTAGACTATATGCCTACAAGCACCAGAGGAGACTTAAAGTTTAAGGATTTATTACATATTACTAACTATAAAAATAAATAGACCGCTAGCATCGTAAGGCAAAATTAATATGCCTTTTATTTATGTTTGATTTGTATAATTAAGTGGTATAAGCAAAGGTTAAGTTATGCATATATTATTAAACGACAACAACATGAAAAACGACAACACAGATTATAAACGACAATAAACTAAACATAAAACATTCACGATAAACTATAATTAAACAATCTCAAATTAATACAAAATACAAGTACGACAATAAAATCGACTAATCGCAATTTGAATTGCGATCATAACTCAAACATCAACAAAACTAAAAACGACAGCAAACTATATACGACATCGTTGAGAAATTGGCATTTGGATATCAACGATAGAATACGACAACATGATTCAAACAACCTCAAGAAACGGCGTTAATGCAGCAACATGATGGCATTTTAAAGCGAAATTTCTCAAAGGGAAACTCACAAAATATTTGATTGAATTCAAATGCAAACTTGTATTCTCAAAAATAACAGAAGTACTCTTTCTCAAGTTGACTCACAGCTTGTTTCACACTAATTTAAAATATTTATCTAAAGTAAATTAAAATATTTGGTTTCGGCTTCATGTGTTTAATAGTTTCTTGTAAGAGCGTTTTGGCTGACCTTATAAAGAAGCCAATTATGAATTTTGGTCTAACATTCTACATAGCGGAAAGTATCTGAATGACACAAATTTAAAGATATATTATTACACCAGAATGACATAAAAAAGGAACATTAGATTACTATGACACAAAATTAAAGTCAATTAAAATTTATATTATGTTGGTCAAGATGTGAGAATTTGTATTATATTAATCCATAGATTAAAAAAATGTGGTTATTTGGGTAATTTTCTCTTATATATATATAATAATAATAGCTGTCATACTTGATCATGTTTCGGTTGTATATGCTCCCAAAAAAAAAAAAAAAAAGAAAGAAAGAAAAAAAAAAGTCAGGAGAGGCGATCATTCGTAAACTTGGTGCAACTACTAAATTGGTCACTGTTCTTGGATAACCATACAGCTGACTAACTATGGGTTTTTTTTTTTTTTTTTTTTTTGTTATTCATAATTTTATGGGACCAAACTTGCTTACTAGGACCAACCACACAATATATTCCGGATATATATATATATATATATATATATATATCAATGAGTTATAGGTATCTCAAAGGCCTGAATTTTTGTCATTTGGACTATGTTATATGCTATATATGAATTATAATAAAGTTTAACCATTAAAATTTATTGAAAAGTCTTCCCTCTTTTAACATGGTGGTTAATCATTTCACAAACATATTAAGAAATGTAAATGTCCTTCGTGATCAAGAACAAATTAGCATGATCTTTTATGTCTAGCAAGTATGTCCAAACTGCGACTCTTGATTTGAGGAATGTTGTACGAAGCAAGAAGGATTTGATATGTCGCTGATAAATTAACCACATATATATATATAAGTATACATGTATGTATGTATATGTCGATAAATT
Source organism: Ficus erecta (assembly GCA_008635985.1). Classification (NCBI taxonomy): domain Eukaryota; kingdom Viridiplantae; phylum Streptophyta; class Magnoliopsida; order Rosales; family Moraceae; genus Ficus; species Ficus erecta. The sequence continues at coordinate 83,919 of BKCH01000942.1, read as the reverse complement.
TTGTATCATCTGCGAAGGATTAGGATTAGTAAAAAATAATTGTCCATCAAACCGATAATATAATCTTTTCATAATTGACTCTTTGCCAAATTGGTGACAAATTCACCATCATGTTTAGCATTGATCAAATTTAGTAGAAAAAATAATACTCTAATAATTAAGTGCATTTTTTTTTCAATATCGGACAAATGTCAAAATTTAGTAATATCATATCAGACATTTTATTAGAGTTGCCCTAACTATTTAATTTTCTTGGGATTTCTGATTATGATGTTTGAATGGCGGGACCAACAAATTCTTGTCTTGGTTTCCTTTGGTTTGGCTTTTCATCCATCCAACATTTTGATATGTATAGAATTTTAATCAGATGACATAATCAAAGTGGAGAGATATTAAAGGAGACAACAAAATAGAGACGATCAGATTTTGGATTCTAAAAATTTTATGCTTATAAGGACAAAAGTACTACATCACCGGCGCGTTCTAAATTGAATCTATCATGCACAATCTGAGAGACTTGAGATCTGCTAGGGTGCGAAAGATATGGCCGGTCTTGTGCGAGATCCATACGAGGCCCGCTCTACCAAATTAACCTAATCTTTTCCAAGGTCTTGTTAGGCGAAATTTGTATTTGTTTGTTTGTATGTTTTTTTTTTTTCAGGCGGCAAGTCACTAGCTATAAGTGAGTGACTCTACAAACCATTAAGAGGCTCTGAAAGATCATATCCACCTCATTAGATGACTAGTGGCACATTGATTGTGTGGATGGGCATTGGTGGGTGACAAGTAGTCATCCATTGAGGCCCCGTTTAGGTCACATTTCCTTTTCCTCCAATTTTACTATTTATTTTTTCACACATTTTCAAAAAATTCAAACTTTGAAAGTTTATAACTTTATCATTTTAAGTCAAAATAAGATAATTTTTTTTAAATTGTATAGAATTTCAAGAGAAACGAAACAAGATTCATATTGCTAATTTTTTTCCGATTTCATTTTAAGTTTTTACATTTGTTTACTCCAAAAATTTCACTTTCATCAAACACATATTTCCAAAACTCAATCAATCTCCAACCTCCAAACACCATCTCCAAAAAAGACCACAAACGGTCCTGAGTAAATCAGTAGAACTATGATCAACTATTTCAGTAGGGGTGTACACTAAAAAATAAAGTTTTTAGAAGGGCTTGTATACGGATAAACAAATTTTAATACAAGTAAAAATGAGAAAAATATAAATTTTTTAAAGATAATAAAGAAAAAAAAATTCATTAGGGATAGAAGTTCTCACTCAGCTATATATGGATGGTTCCTCCCTTGCAGCAAATGACTAACGATGACATTTACGGATGACCAATGGTAAACTACTAAGTTACTCCAGCCACAGATGACACTTACCACTTGCGACTCTAGAAATTGAGGAATGGACTACTTAAATCCTGAAGAGACTGCAGTCATCACATAAAAATAAAATAAATAAATAAATTATAGCGGACGATATATATTTTTTAATAAGAGGCACAAAACTTTTTGAATGTCAAGACTAGACCATTCCTGATTTCCTTTACTGTTACTTATTTCTAGTTGGGGGGGGGGGGGGGGTGTTATTAAGACTCCAATTATAAAAAAGATTGGGATAACTGTGGTCAAGTTAAACTTGCAACCACGTGATTATATGTATAACCTAATGATAATTTCACACTCGACCGTATCATAAAATGTAGAGTTCAAATCCACTTATCCTAAGTTTTAAAAAATAAACTAGCGACCCATATATAAGTTGATATTATAAGCTTAATTTATTTGTTTGTTTAATTTGTTCCTACGTTTTTGTTTTCCTTCTAAAGTTCTATATATTGTTCATAGAACTTATTAGTTTGGAGTTATGAATCAGGTCTAAACAAAAATATAGCTACTAAAAGTTGGGGGTATTTTTTGCTTGTCAAAATGATGGGGTATTTTTCTTTGTAGAAATGTACCTTAATATTTTTCATTTGTAAATTTATGTATAAATTTCGGCATTGGGATCCTGTATTAAAAAAATTAGATCTAATTTTTATATTTAAGAAAATGGATATCTAATTTTGCTAATAATCCAGAAGACAGAATGGAAGTCCTGAAGTCGTTAATAGCTTGTCAATTCCTCGAGTCTTCCCGGATTTTAGCATATGGCATTACTGCAACCAAATACACCTAAAGGAATTATCTTCAAATTGAATATAATTTGGCAACTTCAAAACCTAAAGACTTTTCTTGCAATTTAATATTGTTTGGCTACAATTCAAAACCTAAGATTTTTTTTGTATGTAGGACCAAGGGTTATGGCTTATGACCTCTAAATCGGCAGTTTGCCCGTTTCATTATCCAATAACATTTTCGTTATTAATAAGTTAATTATCCGAAACATTATAGTTAAGATTTTCATTTTTTATTGCTGGACAATCTATTTTGTCTTGTCCATTTCTGTTTTTTAGCTAACGACTGTTGTTTAACATTTCATATGAATCGAGTTATGTTAACAAAACATCACACATTATGATACTATTAGTTCAAGTCAAATTTTTGTCAAGTCTGTTATAGATACAAAATTATGTCATAAATCGAATTTCCATATTCAGTGCATGTGTGAAACATGATTTAATTCTTTGCTTAACAAAGATAATCCTCTTCAGCCAAAACAAAAACAAAAATATATACCTCATTTTTTTTTTAATACAAAAAGTAAGTTTTTTTTTTTTTTTTTTTTGGCTACATCTTTTATTTCATCTACATGTTTATTTGAGTCTATAAATACAATTCTAGACGAGATCTGTTGTTTCGAATTTGATGTCCTAGTGGTCGTCCTCTCAACAATATTATGTCATATTATCTAAATTTAAAAATTTAATCATGTATAAAAATACTAAATATTATACATACTTAAGCAAGAGAGGTGAGAAAATGGGACAACAAATCTAAATTCACGTCATCCATGCCTACTACAGAACAGATACATCTTCGACTCTTATGTGCCTTTTATAAAAACTAGTTAAAGTACGTGTGGTGCATGCAATGAGTTATATTGTATTGTAATTGAAATTTTTATAATGTAAAACATAAAAATAAATGTACAAGTATGAAAAATAGAAGAAAACTTTTTCTTAAAAATGCGTTAATAATGGTCTAAGTAAAGGATTTATATTTTATCATAGAACTATAGTAATATTAAAACATTCAAATCCATATATAATTCATTTTGTGTTTGTAAAATTTGTAGCTTTCACTTGTTATAAAAATAAAAAGTTTTGATAAAAATGAAAACGATTAGTAAAACAATAACAACAGTCACATCATTTGATAATTAGATTGTTAAAGTATAACTTGTTGAATTGAAATTTACCTATGTTAAATATAATGGGAAAAAAAATGTATTATGAGAAAGTAATCCAATAACTCTCCATCACAAAGCAACTAAATTAATTATATGTACTGAAATCATTCCAACTGACAACAATACACGTAATAATCTTCTATTTGAAATTACAAAAAAGGACCCAAAAAGTGGGAAAAACCTAATGCCCCTTTAGTTTATCAGAAAACTAAAAAAGAATTAAAATGTTGGTCTCCTTTTAAGCTCTAATGTCCAAATTCTTGCAAGAGTTGCACTTGCAACATGTGGGAGGCAGGCAAACTGTGGCTGTGCAGGTATAGGAAGGAAAAGACAGCAGAAGAAAGGAGAGGGGAAAAAAAAAAGAAAAAGAAAAAGGAAGAAGGCACCAAAACACACCGTTTTTTACGACTAAAAAACAACGGTGGATATGGATCCACTCTTTTATTATAGTTAAGATTAAGATAAGAAATAGGTGGCTGAATTTCAAAGCCTCAGAAAGAACAAAGTCAATTTAGTTAATGCATGGACTGCAATTAGTTTTCATTTCTTCCAAGCCGGCCAAAAAAAAAAATCACAAAATAAGAAATAGTCACACCATGCACCAAACAAACAAATGTAGAAGAATTTTCTATATTTATGTGTGTACATATACACACACACACACACACACATAAACACCATATAGTGGCCATTTACTCGTACATTAGTAGCCACGTCTATGAAGTACACATTGGCAACTTTTTTTCTAGGCTACTCTAGTATTCACCAAGTTGTTATTTTCTCAATCGTTTTGGCTAGTTCTTTTCCTCTCTTTGCTCAGCCTCAACCCCTTTTCTTCAGCCTAACTCGTTTCGACCTTAACTCGAAGCAAATTCTGCTCGAAGGCGATGCGACGTTTACTTACGAAGCAATTAAACTTGTACCTGGCAACAACACTTTCATGTCGGGCGGGTTGTGTACGCAAAGCCTTTGCGCAGCTTCATGACTCTAGATCAGGGACCGTCACGGACTTCACTTTTAGTTTCTCTTTCACCATCGATGCCATAGGCGATGGCCTCGCCTTTTTCCTGGCTCCTCCTGACTATCCCATTCCTCCAAACTCCGGCTAGCGAATATCTTGGCCTACTAAACACCACCACTCATATGTCCTTGATGCCTCTCGAAACCAAATCGTGGTGGTTGAATTCGATACTTTCCCGAATGAGGGTGATGTTGGGGATGCGCCGTATCGACACGTTGGAATCAACGTTAACTCCATGAACTCCGCTGTCCATGCTGGTTGGTAGGCTAGCGAACATAATCTGAAGACCGTTTTCGTGAGCATATCCTGCAATGCTACCGCTAAGAACTTGTGTGTTTTGTGAACTTACTATGAAAAGTACTGTAATGATGTTCCCAAGAGCAGTAACATCAGTACTAAATCTCCTTATTATCGCATTCTTTCTTGTGTAGTTGATCTGATGGAAGTTCTTCCGGAGTGGGCTACCATAGGAATCAAGCGAGAAAACCGAAGGGCTTGTCATAATTCGTGGGAGTTCAGTTCCAATTTGGAAACAAAGAAGGCTAAGAATAGATCACTAAAAGAAGTATACTGATCAAGAATAAGAAGTGTTTTGCTGTAGGGTTTATCGCATTTTGTTTATTCGTATCATTAGTCGGTTTATGGATCTACTGGCTGGTAACAAAGAGGGGTAAAACCAAGAATGGCAGCCGAGTAGTTGTAGTTAAAGAAAACGGTTTAACAATCTCGACCAATCACCGATTTGGAGAGAGCAACTTGTCCAAGAAAGTTCTCTTATGAAGAATTTGTTGCAGCCACCAATGGATTTGCAGGCGACAGAAGGTTCGGACGAGGGGGCTATCTGGACAAGTTCACAAAGGGACCCTAAACGACATGGCCGGGGGTTGCATTGTCGCGGTAAAGAGGATCTTCAGAGAGTCAGAACAATCGAAGTGGATCTTCATCAACAAAGCGAAGATAATAAGTCGATTGATACACCGGAACCTAGTGAAGTTTGTCGGATGGTGCCACGAGCAAAGGGATGAATTTCTACTCGTCTACGAGTTCATGTCTAATGGTAGCCTTGACGCGCACCTTTTTGGCAACAGAAAGACTTTAGGACGTGCGGCACAAGATAGCGCTAGGCTTGGCCTTCTCCATGAAGACACCGAGCAGTGCGTCCTGCACAGAGACATCAAGTCTGTAAATGTGTTGTTGGAAACTGATTTCAGCACCAAGCTCGGAGACGTTGAGGACTCAAACGACAGCGTTGGTGGGGACTTTTGGCTAATTGGCGCCGGATAGCTTGCGAGCGAAGGGAGAGCGACCAAGGAGTCTGACATGTACAGCTTTGGAGTTGTCGCATTAGAAATCGCTTGCGGGAGGAGGACTTACAAGGATGGGGAGTACCATGTGCCGCTTACTAGGTGGGTGTGCGAGCTCTACCGCAAGGGGACGGTCTTGGAGGCGGCCGATGAGAGATTAGACGGGAATTTTGATCCGAACGAAATCCGTCGGCTGTTGATGGTGGGATTGTGGTGCGCTCACCCTTAGGACAAGGCGAGGCCAAAAGCAGGGCAAATGATTAAAGTGCTAAATCAGCTTGATACGCCATTGCCGGAGCTGCATTGTTCCCATGAGGCTCACAATCTTATTTCTGATCCCCTTCAAACAACATTAGTCATGACTTCTAGCATCCTATATGAAGGTCGTTAAAGGCAATGTATGCGTTGTTTCCTTGAATTCAAAGTTCATCTATTAAATAAGAAGAGATCATTCAAGATATTATATTTGTCCATATATTTGGTGTGTATCTTTTCTTGGTTTTCACTCATAAGCCGCATTTACTTGCATCAATCAAAGGAAAAGGAGTGATTCAATTTTCATTCTAGTCATGTTTTTACCAAGTAAATCGACAGTAAGAGCTTACTGAGCCTTGCACAATTAGGCACGGAGGCAGGTGGAGGCCAGTGGGGGCCACGTGCCTCCATTGAGCAAAATTTTTTTAATATTTTTGTTGAAAAGTCAATAAAAATTTTAAATTTTTTTGAAAAATTAACGTATTTCATCTTAAATTTGTACATCAAATGCGCCTTACTGCTGGATTTAAAATGTCTACCACTACATCTCTACATAAGCTCTTCTAGTTGAGTACTAACTTAAAAAAAGCTTCTTAACAGCACATAAAAAATAATATGTAACCTTGAGTTGAGGAAAAAAATAAAAATGTAACCCCGATCACCTGTCTCCAAACTTTTACTTAGCAAATTATTAATCAAAGAAAATCAATAAGGATTTGTTGCTTGGTAGACTTTTCTTGATTATCTTATTACTACATTATTTTTTTTCACTATTATGTTATCTAATTATCTATAATTATATATAGAAAACACAATATGCTTTACTGTGCAAAGCATTTTCATCTAAAACGATTCGTTTTGGACGAAAATGTTTTGTATTTGTTTTTTAGTCTTTTATTTATTTTTATTTTTTTTATTTTGACCCAATCTTTTATATTTTTTTTATAATTTAGTCCTTTTTTGTATTTCGATTTTATTTTTTTCTTTTTTATTTTGGCCTAATTTTATTTTATTTTTTACTTTTTACAATTTAGTCATTTTTTGTATTAGAACAAAATGTTTGATATTTATTTTTTAGTCCTTTGATTTTCTTTTTTATTTTGGCCCAATTTTTTTTTTTTTTAAATTTACTCATTTTCTGGATTGGTTAATTTTTTCCATTTTAATCCTTTTATTTTTTTATTTATATTTTTTCATGCCTCTCCTTTTTATTTTTAGGTTTTTTTTTGTGTTATATAGATAAAAAATTTTAAATACACCAAACATGACATATATATCCATGATTTAGACTAGTACATCAAGGAAAATCAATCCAGCAACAAGGATTTGTTGTTTGGTAGACTTTTCTTCCATCATCTTATTACTATTTTTTTTTTATCTCACTCAATTTATAGATTATATTATCTTCTCATATATAATAATTATTTCTTGTTCCCGAGTGGAATGGGTCTTTCCTCCATTGCTGGGAGTATCACTCGCTTGTCAGCTGCATACCATCCCTCGTATTCCTCTACTCTTCTCTGCCTTAACCGTATCAATCCTCGCCTCACCTGGATCGTCTCCACTCAGAATCATCACCATAACCAGAGCTCGAAGCGAATAATGGCTACTTCATCAGCTTCTCCAGAAGTGGCGGCCAATCAAGAGAGGACCACGGCGCCGTACGGATCCTGGAGATCGCCGATTACCGCCGACGTCGTAGCCGGCGCCTCCAAGCGCCTCGGAGGCACCGCCGTCGACCCCCACGGCCGCCTCATTTGGCTCGAATCCCGCCCCAACGAAGCTGGGTAAGACAAAACTTTGGGTTTTTTTTTTTTTTTTTGTGGTTTTTGGTTTTTGATTTTGATTGATTTTGTGATGGAACTTTGCTCAGACGAGCGGTTCTGGTGAGAGAAGCGGAGAAGCCAGGAGATGAGGCGGTTGATATTACGCCCAAGGACTTTGCTGTACGGACAGTGGCCCAGGAGTACGGTGGCGGCGCTTTCACGGTGTCCGGCGATACCATCGTTTTCGCTAATTACAAGGATCAGAGACTCTACAAGCAGTTCTTAGATTCCAATGGTCAGTTCATATTTAGTACTTTATCGCTCTCGTATGATATATATTTGTGTGTGTGTGTGTATAAATATATATTTGGTCTTCAGTGAAAGCACAAGTTTTTTTTTTTTTTTTTTTAGATTAATGTTACAATCAGTTATATTAGAATAAAACATTTTTTCTGGCATATATATTATTAACACTACTAATTCCAAATAGCATCATATTATACAAAAATTTATATAAAGTTAAATGTGAATTAGTTCGTAGTTACATGTGTCTAAATTGAAAGTTATAATTATCAAACCTGTATGGCTGCCGGATAGGAGATTCATCCTATATATATAATATAGTTTAATGTACTAGGGGACTTAAATTTGCTGCATATACTTGTACAGATGAAGACGAACAATTTACTCTTTTTTTTTTTTTTGGTATTGTTTTCACTGTTTAGTTCGGTTATCTCTTTACTATCACTCTCATATCAAATTCTTTATGTTCCATTTCTGTTTTTCGAAAAATGATTATTGGCTAGGGCTAGTTGAAGTTTGATTATTCAATTTCTTTTGCAAGTAACTTTCTTCTTCTTCTTCTTCTATTTATTTCTAGTGTCTGGTTTTATGGACAAGTGAATTTAAACATATGCCGATGATGATGGTCGATTTTACTTCTTCTGGTGTTGTATTCTGGAAAGTGGAATTTAAAATTCTAATTAATGTTACGTAATGGATGAGAAACAGGTTCTGTTCCCCAACCGCTCACCCCAGATTATGGTGGACCAGTAGTCAGTTATGCTGATGGAGTGTTTGATTCACGCTTTAATCGATTTGTTACTGTACGGGAAGGTAGATTCTCGAGGTTTTTTTTTTTTACTCAATAAGATGTTACTCTAGCGATTACATATATCTTCTGCTTTGTGTAGATCGTCGTCAAAGTAGCACAAATGCAACCACAGAAATTGTAGCAGTTACGCTAGGAGGTGATGATGTTCAGGGTGAGAAGTGACAGCACGAAATATTATGCTCTTTCATGATCTAATTTTGGCATCATGGAAAAGATTAATGCCCATTTTGCTTATCATATGACATACAGAGCCGGAAGTACTGGTAAGGGGGAATGATTTCTATGCCTTTCCTCGTATTGACACCAAAGGTGAACGGATAGCATGGATTGAATGGAGTCATCCGAACATGCCATGGGATAAAACAGAACTCTGGGTTGGCTATATCTCTGACAATGGGTAAGACATTCCACTTCATAATCCCATAGCCTTTCTATTTAGTCTTCTTTCCAATATTTATAGAGCTATGAATCCTTAGAAGTTATTGATTCTCGAATTAAAATATTTTCTTATTGTATTGCATCGGGAAGAAATTTGTTTTTTTTTAACGACTTTATGTGGAGATGATGGTGTTGCAAAATTTCTCCCAACACTAATGAGAGCCCTCGACTTTGAAATCTGGTTCAATCGAACTCCCGACCAAGAACCTTTTAGGAAATGAACACCAAGAACTTTGTTTTGCAGATTTCTTGGTGTTCATAAAATGGTTCGTAACAGGTTCTTGACTTAGAAGTTTGTTTGGTCCGGATTTGGAAGTCATGGATTCTCATTTAGTGTTGAGAGAATTTGGCACCAACAGACAGGCGTAGAATGTTTCCCTTAATGCTACTACATTTATGCATTCAAGCGTTCCTCTTATAGGCAGAGTCTATATGCTTCATGTTTGTCCTCTTTGTTTCTCTCACTACATCTTGCACCTCTCCACCCATGTTTCCTCTTGCTTAATCATATCACCAGAGGCTTTATTTTTATTTTTCGCTTAGACTATAGTAATAATCTTCTTGACTTTGGTTCAGGGAGATTTACAAGCGCATCTGTATTGCTGGCTTCGATCCTGCAGTTGTGGAGTCTCCAACTGAACCAAAGTGGTCTTCTAGTGGTAATCTTTAAATTTCTTGATTGAGAAAACGATACCTGTATATGTGTTTACGTGGAAGAAAGAGGGAAAATTACATTTGTGCAGCAGCATTTTCATGCAAATCATTGTCCAAATTCGGTTCTTTTAAGTTTCCTGACGATTTCATTAAACAGCATTCATGCATTTCATGGGCTAGCTTGTTGCTTTCAACATGTATCCAAGAAATCAACCTACTTTATCTGCCTAGAGTTGGGACATTTTATTCAGGCTTTAATTCATTGTACTTGAATTTGTGCAGGGGAGCTATTTTTTATTACAGATAGAAAAAGTGGATTTTGGAATCTTCATAAATGGGTAAACATCATACTTTTATGTTTCCTATGTATTTGATTGTGCGTATGAATAATCAGTCTTGATAAATTTTTGTTTCCTAAGGAATTTTTATAGCACTCCAAAAAATACGCATCTTTTGGTTTTGGGGACAATTCACCAGCAGAACGCCAATATTTCAGTTTTTTAGATGTAACGCATCAGAATAGTTTCAAGAGCTTTACAGTATTGTTTGACATCTATGAATTAAATTATCGTGGCTTTCATGTTATCACTCACAGTTTATTGAGAAATTTAAGTTGGGTCATGTTTATATTTAGATGTTATTAGTAGAAGAGCATTTTTTTTTTTTTGAAGCATGATACGGGATTTTCAGTTATCAATATATTAGGTTAAACTTGTCATAGGATTGAGCTGCCTTGAAAACTTATTTAGCATTTTTCATTCTAACATTGTGAATGATAGAGTTGTATCCTGAATTACTTTTTCTCCTGCTTTTTTGGAAACATTAACGTTAAAAGTAAACTTTTTTTGATAGGAGGTAGTATTTTTCTTTTCCTCTCTAGATCACATCTGAAAATCTTCAATTTTTTATTTTATTTTATTTATTTATTATTATTATTATTTTTTGTAATTCTTTTCTTTGGTTTCTACATTGGTCATTTGCATGTATATCTCTTGGTGATTCTCTCATTTGCAATGCTCGAAGATCTAAGTTTAACTATTGTTCATTGGATGATCAACCAATACGTGGAGAACACTAAGGCATTTATGACGATTATTTTCTAACGTCAGTTTTTTGAGTCTTATGTTCACAAGTCATTTTGACCAAGGAAATTAACAGATAATTCTTATCATGGAAGTTAGGAGAAATAATTGTCTCTGTAGTTATGGTCCGGTGCATCTAGGTGAGAGAATTATTTGGTGTATGCCATTGCAAGAACATTTTGTCTTGTCCAACACTGAATGACTGGTGTCAATTGACGTATATTGAATAAACTTCTATTGTATTAACTTCTCTTTTTCTCCAATAGGTTGAGTCTGACAACAAGGTGGTATCAGTTTACTCCTTGGATGCAGAATTTTCAAAGCCATTGTGGGTTTTTGGTATAAATTCTTATGAGTTTATTCAAAGTTACCAAGGAAAAAACTTGATTGCTTGCAGCTACAGGTGACATGAGAATCCAAGTCATGCATTCTTTTCTCAAGGATTTTTATTGAATTCGCCTGGAATCTGCGTGGCCATTTTTAGGTTTCCAATGTTATTCACGTTTGGATTTTGCATGCAGACAGAAAGGAAGGTCATATCTTGGAATTTTGGGTGATGTTCAGAGCACCATCTCTTTACTCGATATTCCTTTCACTGACATATATAATATTGTAATTCCCGATAACCTCTATCCTGACTAAGTTACTGGTGGAAGAAATCTATTAAGTTGGTGATCTTAGGGAGGATGTGAGTTATTTATATCCGCCTTTTCAGACTTCAGCAGAGCATTGTCTGTATGTGGAAGGAGCATCTGCAATTCACCCATCATCCGTTGCTAAGGTGCTGAACCACCCATTATTTTGATATTTCCACTGCGTTGTTGTTTTTATTTATTTATTTATTTTTTAATTGCTTAGTTTTTCTTATGCCTTCTGTATTTTTTTTTTTTGTCAGGTGACATTAGATGAGCAAAATCAAAAGCAGTTGAATTCAAGATTATTTGGTCCTCTTCCCCCGATTGTTTAAAATACAAGTCGTATTTCAGCCTACCTGAGTTAATTGAATTTCCAACAGAAGTTCCTGGCCAAACTGCCTATGCATACTTTTACCCACCGACTAATCCGGTTTACCAAGCTGATCAAGAGGAAAGGCCTCCATTGTTATTGAAAAGCCACGGTATCTTACAATTTGACATCTTTAATGCATATATTGTACTGCACCAAAAACATGCCTTCAGTGCATCCATGATTTGTTTTTGCTGCGCATATTAACTCTGCATTGAGGAAGTTATTTGCTTTTGGGCAATGGGGCTAAGGATTGGTGATTCGTTCTTTCAAAACTAAAAACGATGCAGGTTTCGGGGGAAAGAATTTTAGCCTTAGGGAAATGCGAAGGCTTCATGTAGAACATTTCAATACTAAGATTTGTCCTTCTCATGTTGGCCATGCTACTTTTTTTTTTGGTGTGAAACATGAGTGGTCACATCAGAGTTAAGCTCGTATAAGCTGTTTGTTAGGTTCCAGATAAAACGTATTGTTTGATGTGGGATGGGATCGGTCCTTATAGCCTTTTAAGAGCAATAGAACTTCTGGGTGTCTATCTCTATAAACCGGTGAACTAGCCCAGTGGTTTCTCCTGTTTACAGCACGAAAGTTGGTAGACAGTGGCCGTAGAAAAGTATCGGTGAAATTAATTGTAGCTGAGATGGCAGAATGCTTGTTCTTGTTTTCTTTTGACCATCTTGGCCATTTTCTGGGAAACACGCAATCTGACCGTGCCATTCATTTTATGCATTTTCTTGAATGAATTAATAAGTCAATTACTATGTAGTAGAGAATAACGACATTATGCTTTCTCGAATTATTGCAGGAGGCCCCACAGCCGAAACACGTGCATTGTTGAGTCTGAATATCCAATATTGGACTAGTCGTGGTTGGGCATTTGTTGATGTGAATTATGGTGGAAGCACTGGTTCGTTCTTAGCCTTTTTCGTAATTACTTTGTTTGATATTTGTTTACTTTAAAGGATTGCATTGTCGCATATTGGCCAGAGTTATATTCTTTCATTGCAGTCCACTGGCTAGTGCATATCACCATCAACAATCCCTTTAGTTTTATTTTTGGGTCAGTTGACAAATATTAATGCCCTTAGTTGCAGCAAAGGCTGGCCAACTAAAGAGATGTATTTAACTTCTAGTCACTGTATCTCATCCTAGTTAAATATACTATATCTCATCCTATGATATCCAGGTTATGGCAGAGAATATAGGGATCGACTCTTGGGGAAATGGGGGATCGTGGATGTTGATGACTGTTGTAGTTGTGCCAAATTTTTGGTAAACAACTTTACGTCTGGTAGATGTTGCCAATGGGTTTTGTAGAGATCTGCTCTAGTCATGGTGATATAAATGTTTTATGCAGGTGGATTCTGGAAAGGCAGATGGAGAAAGGCTATGCATTACAGGGGGTTCAGCTGGTGGATATACGACCTTGGCTGCACTTGCATTCAGAAACACGTTTAGAGCAGGAGCTTCCTTGTATGGCGTGAGTGCCTGATCTTTGACTCGGATTTTAACTCTTAACTTCTCTCTCTTCGACATCAGGAAGAATGGTCTGTTGAATTCCCAAATGAACCTTGCCTTTAATATCCAATCAGTGACATGAATTTCAAGGAAAATTACAAGTAAAACTTAGTAACTCATTAAATTTCTCCTTTAAAAGATTCGTAGATAAGAATTTTTTCAGACAGAAATACGCTCTAAAAGTGTTTTTTTGGACCCAAAAACAAAAAAACAAAAAAACAAAAACAAAACAAAAAACAAAAAACAAAACAAAATAAGTTTGGATTAGAACAAAATTAAAACCTTCAATAAGAGTGGTTAGGTAAAACTTAATTTGTGTAAGTTTCTTCTCACATCTGCTGTGTGCTGACAATGAGGCTTGGTGAGTTATGATTTATGTTATCTTGGTTCTCTACGATTATATTGCATTGAATTTTCGAAATCCTTGCCTAGTTCAACAACGTTTTTCTTTCTTTTAAATGGTATTTAATTTTTCACAAATAAACTTCTATAATAAGAGCTTGGAGCATCATTTGAAATAAACAAAATGCAAATGTTCTTCATCAAGCAGAAAATTAACTTTGTGTTTTGTCTTGTTGCGCCATTAATAGGTGGCTGATCTAAACTTGCTGAGAGCAGAAACTCACAAATTCGAATCTCACTACATCGATAAACTTGTTGGTAGGTTAAGTGATGACTATGATGCGTTAATTAGTCCTGACTTTTAGTACATCCCTTATCACACGGAATCTGGTTGCTTGCAGGAAATGAGGAGAATTATTTTGAGAGGTCACCAATTAATTTTGTTGATAAATTTTCTTGCCCCATAATCTTATTCCAAGGATTGGAGGATAAGGTGAAAATCTAATATAATTGTCTTGGAGAACGAGTGACTTTCTTACTATCATTAATCGTCGGTTAATTTGACAAAATCATTGTTTTTCAGGTTGTACCCCCTGACCAAGCTAAGAAAATATATCAGGCATTAAAAGAAAAAGGTTTGCCCGTTGCTCTTGTGGAATATGAAGGGGAGCAACATGGTTTCCGGAAGGTATGAGCTACTATCTATCCTTTATTTTTACTAGTTTCGGGTTTGTAACATAACTCGGTAAATACTAATGTATTACTTTACGTCGCAGGCCGAAAACATCAAGTTCACGTTGGAACAACAAATGGTTTTCTTTGCAAGACTTGTTGGAAATTTCAAGGTTGCAGATGAGATTACTCCAATCAGCATTGATAACTTTGACTAAGAACTTGGGACACACTTGCATACGGATGAAGTCATAAGTTTGCTTGTTTAAGCATCGGCGATGCCATTTGATACAGGCAAAAATCTCGTTGGTTTTGAGAAGTTTGTCATCGGTGTCATGTCGGAACTTCAAAGTAGATGCAATAGCTTTCAGATCATAACTTTGAAACTTTAACGTAATGTAGAAATTTTCAATAAAATAAGTAGCTATTTTTCATGAATTTAAGGTGGAACCCAATTCAATAATTTGCTCTCTTTCGCTTGTAACGTGTTATTTGGTGGGATGGGATCTTGTTAGGTTGTGTAGGGCCTTTCAATGTTTAAATTTGTACAATCGGGCATTAAGATGTTTTCCTTTTGTGAGTTGAGGCGCAAGCCTTAACGCGTTTTGAGACGAAAGTCTCAATACTATACTATTAAATAATTCAAAAAATATAAAAAAATTTAGTCGTAGTTATAAATCAATACTTAACATCATAAATAGTCTAAAATAAACAAATTTCATAAGTAATAAGCCTAAAAGAAATTAGCCCAACAAATTTGAAAAGTCAACCCCATCCTCGTATGAATTGCTTGAGCGGCCAAGAAAAATGTCTTCGTTTCAAGCTTTTTTAAGCAGCATAGATGGGCCCATGAACTTAAAAGGACAAAAACGGGCCTGGTTTTTTTTTGTTTTTGTTTTTGTTTTTCTGAAACCTTGAGCTTCGGCCTTAGGCCTTTAGAAAATAGCCTCGGCTATTTTCCCAAACCCCCCCCCGGTGAGCGCCTCAAGGGCATATTTTATAGCCTTTCAGTGAGGCGGGCCTCAAAGCGGGCAATTGCTTCCGCAATTTTCAATAATGGGTCCTTAGGCATATGCACACAGAATTATTGCCAACTGATTTTGCATGTGGCGTAGTACGGAGAGCACTCTAACTTTACCTTATAAATTATAACCGTGTGATAAGTTTAGGAGCACCAGTGTAAAAAATTCTTTATTTTTTTGTTTTTGTTTTCCTATCCAGAGTGAGATTATTTAGACTTTACTTTATGGTGGAGTTAAGTGTGAAGTTATGTGTTATCTATTCGTGCAATCATGTCTAATACATGTTTTAGGTGAGAAAAAAAGTTGATTTTTCTTAATTTGCGCCCCCTACTTTTTTTTTTTTTTTTGGAAGACCGTGTTTAATTTGCTTTAGATGGACCAAAAATATAAAGAAAATTCAATAATAGGATATGAAGAAAATGCCTTACCCATAGGGTTATGTTTTTGACTGCTATATGTCTGTTAATTTTTGTCACTTTTGTAATGATTTTGATTATATCTATTGTTCACTAACGTACAACACCATTCCGATTGAGTTATCCTTAATAATCGTGATGTTTTTTCTTTTATTTCTTTTATTTTTATCTATTACTTTTTGCCATTGACCAATTGTCTAATTTTTCTCTTTTCATTCATTGTGGTTCTTTAAGATTTTTAATAGGGAAAACAAAAATGTTGGGGGTTTTTTTTTTTTTTTCTTTTTTTTTATTATTATTTTGTGGCCCCGTGGAACTATGACCCTATCTATTTTAGCCCCTAAATTGGAGAATATTTGCTTTTCCTCTTCACTGGGGTAAGTTGATGCTAGCGAAATTTCCTTAAGGAATTAGAATTACACATCATTTTCAACTGCAAATCAATTTGAGGGATTTGGAATCTATTAATTCCATCTTAGAAAAATCAGTTTACATTCAATTTGATAAATATATCGTCACGAAATCCTATGCGAAATTAGATGAAGATTAAAAAGTCAACTTTCCAAGAAGCTGGAACTAGCAATTTTCTCTTCCAAAAAAAAAAAAAAAGAACGAAAGAATGAAAGAAAGAAAGAAAACTTTCAGAGCTCTCTGTGCGTGTGTTTTCTTTTCTTTTCTTTTCTTTTCTTTTCTTTTTTTTAAATAAAATTCCCCATAAGAGTGGCATCCAACCATTAGTTTCACATGTGTAGCCTTCCTTAGCTACTCCCTGCTTCTAGAAAAGGAAAAAAAAAAAAAAAACAGAAAAAAGTTGACTCATTGTATTTAAATCTCCATATATGGCTCATATATTTGTATATATGCATATATTATACACATACGTTACAGTATATACATATATTTGCAATAAAATTAATGCACGAACGGTTCATCTATATCTCGAAGTATGGTAGTTTCAGATACGTTTTACACATTCCTTTTAAATTACATAAACAATTAAAAAAAAAAAAAAATTTTGGTCATAAATAGTTTTGAAGTCATGAAAAATCCCTTCCCATGACGTAGTTCGGCTTTTCTAGATTGACAACAGGATAAGGGAAAACATAAGTCAACAATGCACAGCAGAACATGAATCTTTGTGATCTTTTATTTATTTATTTATTTATTTTATTTTAATGTATATATTTATATATATATATATATATTTATGTGTGTGTGTGTGTGTGTGTGATGTATTCGTCTTTCAAAGCTATTTATTATTTTTGTTGTATAGTACAGCTATTATCATTTCATGTCTGTCAGTTATAACCATAGTATTATATTTTTATAATATGGGTAAGCCTTTGTGTTGTAATTAATGACTCTATATTACATTTGAGCGGCAGTTCGATGATTATCAACAGGAAAAAATAAATTGTAAATATATTAATAAATAAGTGGCCGTTATTTAATATACTAACTCCATACGCGCAAAAAATGATGCCAACAACTCTTTAGAAATGTAGTCCCTGTATTTAATTTCCTTTTTTTTTGGGTAAAAAAACCTGTATTTAATTTCGCAGTTAAATATTAATGAGCATATCATCAAAGTCGCCTTTGGCTTTACTTTTTTTTTTTTTTTTTGTTGGTTTTAAATATTTTACATATTTAATTACACTAATACCATATTTTTTCGGTCTCTTCATTTATCCATACTTGTGTGTGTGTTTTTTTTGGGGGGGGGGGGGGGGGGGGTGTTGTGTTGGTGTGTTATTAAGGCTCCAATTATAAAAAAGATTGGAATAAGTGAGGTCAAGTTAAACTTGCGATCACGTGAATATATGTATAATTTAACGGTAATTTCACAATGTATAATTTAACGGTAATTTCACATTTGACTGTATCATAAGATGTATAGTTCAAATTCCCATATCCTAAGTTTTAAAAAATAAACTAGCGAACCCTTTCTAAATTGATATTATAAGCTTAATTTATTTGTTTGTTTAATTTGTTCGTACGTTTTTGTTTTCCTTCTAAAGTTCTGTATATTGTTCATAGAACTTATTAGTTTGGAGTTATGAATCAGGTCTAAACAAAAATATAGCTACTAAAAGTTGGGGGTATTTTTAGGTGTCAAAATGATGGGGTATTTTTCTTTGTAGAAATGTACCTTAATATTTTTCATTTGTAAATTCATGTATAAATTTCGGCATTGGGATCCTGTATTAAAAAAATTAGATTTAATTTTTATATTTAAGAAAATGGATATCTAATTTTGCTAATAATCCAGAAGACAGAATAGAAGTCCTAAAGTCATTAATAGCTAGTTAATTCCTCGGATCTTCCTGGCTTTTAGCATATGGCATTATTGCAACCAAATACACCTACAGGAAATATCTTCAAATTGAATATAATTTGGCTACTTCAAAACCTAAAGACTTTTCTTACAATTTAATATTGTTTGGCTACAATTCAAAACCTAAGATTTTTTTGTTTGTAGGACCAAGGGTTATGCCTTAGGACCTCTAAATCGGCAGTTTTCCCGTTTCATTATCCAATAACATTTTCGTTATTAATAAGTTAATTAGCCGAAACATTATAGTTAAGATTTTCATTTTTTATTGCTGGACAATCTATTATGTCTTGTTCATTTCTGTTTTTTAGATAACGACTGTTGTTTAACATTTCATATGAATCGAGTTATGTTAACAAAACATCACACATTATGATAATATTAGTTCAAGTCAAATTTTTGTCAAGTCTGTTATAGGTACAAAATTATGTCATAAATCGAATTTCCATATTCAGTGCATGTGTGAAACATGATCTAATCCTTTGCTTAACAAAGATAATCCTCTTCAGCCAAAACAAAAACAAAAATATATACCTCATTTTTTTTTACAAAAAGTAGGGGGTTTTTTTTTTTTTTGGGCTACATCTTTTATTTCATCTACATGTTTATTTGAGTCTATAATTCTAGATGAGATCTGTTGTTTCGAATTTGATATCCTAGTGGTCGTCCTCTCAACAGTATTATGTCATATAATCTAAATTTAAGAATTTAAGCACGCAAAAAAATACCAAATATTATACATACTTAAGCAAGAGAGGTGAGAAAATAGGACAACAAATATGCATTCACGCCATCCATGTCTACTGCAGAACAACACCATCTCCAACTCTTATATTCTTTTTATAAAAACTAGTTAAAGTACGTGCGATGCACGTATTGAGTTGTATTGTATTGTAATTGAAATTTTTATAATGTAAAATATAAAAATAAATGTACAAATATGGAAAAATAGAAGAAATTTTTTTTCTTAAAAATGCGTCAACAATGGTCCAAGTAAAGGATTTATATTTTATCATAAAACTATAGTAATATTAAAACATTCAAATCTATATATAATTCATTTTGTGTTTGTAAAATTTGTAGCTTTCACTTGTTATCAAAAATAAAAGTTTTGATAAAAATGAAAACGATAAGTAAAACAATAACAACAGTCACATCATTTGGTAATTAGATTGTTAAAGTATAACTTGTTGAATTGAAATTTACCTACGTTAAATATAAAGGGGAAAAAAATGTATTATGAGAAAGTAATCCAATAACTCTCCATCACAAAGCAACTAAATTAATTATATGTACTGAAATCATTCCAACTAACAACAATACACGTGATAATCTTCTATTTGAAATTACAAAAAAGGACCCAAAAAGAGGGAAAAACCTAATGCCCCTTTAGTTTATCAGAAAACTAAAAATGAATTAAAATGTTGGTCTCCTTTTAAGCTCTAATGTCCAAATTCTTGCAAGAGTTGCACTTGCAACATGTGGGAGGCAGGCAAACTGTGGCTGTGCAGGTATAGGAAGGAAAAGACAGCAGAAGAAAGGGAGAGGGAAAAAAAAAAGAAAAAGAAAAAGGAAGAAGGCACCAAAACACACCGTTTTTTACGATTATAAAACAACGGTGGATATGGATCCACTCTTTTATTATAGTTAAGATTAAGATAAGAAATAGGTGGCTGAATTTCAAAGCCTCAGAAAGAACAAAGTCAATTTAGTTAATGCATGGGCTGCAATTAGTTTTCATTTCTTCCAAGCCGGCCAAAAAAAAAAATTCGCAAAATAAGAAATAGTCACACCATGCACCAAAACAAACAAATGTACGAAAATTTTCTATATTTATGTGTGTACATATATATATACACACACACACATAAACACCATATAGTGGCAATTTACTCGTACATTAGTAGCCATGTCTATGAAGTACACATTGGCAACTTTTTTTCTAGGCTACTCTAGTATTCACCAAGTTGTTATTTTCTCAATCGTTTTGGCTAGTTCTTTTCCTCTCTTTGCTCAGCCTCAACCCCTTCTCTTCAGCCTAACTCGTTTCGACCTTAACTCGAAGCAAATTCTGCTCGAAGGCGATGCGACGTTTACTTACGAAGCAATTAAACTTGTACCTGGTAACAACACTTTTCATGTCGGGCGGGTTGTGTACGCAAAGCCTTTGCGCAGCTTCATGACTCTAGATCAGGGACCGTCACGGACTTCACTTCTCGTTTCTCTTTCACCATCGACGCCATAGGCCATGGCTTCGCCTTTTTCCTGGCTCCTCCTGACTATCCCATTCCTCCAAAATCCGGCTAGCGAATATCTTGGCCTACTAAACACCACCACCCTCTCGAAACCAAATCGTGGTGGTTGAATTCGATACTTTCCCGAATGAGGGTGATGTTAGGGATCTCGGAATCAACGTTAACTCCATGAACTCCGCTGTCCATGCTGGTTGGTACGCTAGCGAACATAATCTGAAGACCGTTGCGTGAGCAAATCCTGCAATGCTTCCGCTAAGAACTTGAGTGTTTTGCGGACTTGCTATGAAAAGTACTGTAATGATGTTCCCAAGAGCAGTAACATCAGTACTAATATATTCTCCTTATTATCCCATTCTTTCTTGTGTAGTTGATCTGATGGAAGTTCTCCCCGAGTGGGCTACCATAGGAATCCCAACTGCGACAGGCGAGAAAACCGAAGGGCTTGTCATAAATTCGTGGGAGTTAAGTTCGAACTTGGAAACAAAGGAGGCTAAGAATAGATCACTAAAAGAAGTACTGATCAAGAATAAGAAGCGTTTTGCTGTAGGGTTTATCGCATTTTGTTTATTCGCATCATTAGTCGGGTTATGGATCTACTGGCTGGTAACAAAGAGGGGTAAAACCAAGAATGGCAGCCGAGTAGTTGTAGTTAAAGAAAACGGTTTAACAATCTCGATCAACACGGATTTGGAGAGAGCAACTTGTCCAAGAAAGTTCTCTCATGAAGAATTAGTTGCAGCCAACAGTGCTTTTGCAGACGACAGAAGGCTCGGACGAGGGGGCTATCTGGACTAGTTTACAAAGGGACCCCAAACGACATGGCTGGGGGTTGCATTGTCGCCGTAAAGAGGATCTTCGGAGAGTCAGAACAATCGAAGAGGATCTTCATCAACGAAGCGAAGATAATAAGTCGATTGATACACCGGAACCTAGTGAAGTTCGTCGGATGGTGCCACGAGCAAAGGGATGAATTCCTACTCGTCTACGAGTTCATGCCTAATGGTAGCCTTGACGCGCACCGTTTTGGCAACAGAAGGACTTTACCGTGGGACGTGCGGTTCAAGATAGCGCTAGGCTTGGCCTTCTCCATGAAGACACCGAGCAGTGCGTCCTGCACAGAGACATCAAGTCCACAAATGTGTTGTTGGACACCGATTTCAGCACCAAGCTCGGAGATGTTGAGGACTTAGACGACGGCAATGGTGGGGACTTTTGGCTACTTGACGCCGGATAGTATGCGAGCGAAGGGAGAGCGACCAAGGAGTTGGACATGTACAGCTTTGGAGTTGTCGCATTAGAAATCGCTTGCGGGAGGAGGACTTACAAGGATGGGGAGTACCATGTGCCGCTTACTAGGTGGGTGTGCGAGCTCTACCGCAAGGGGACGGTCTTGGAGGCGGCCGATGAGAGATTAGACGGGAATTTTGATCCGAACGAAATGCGTCGGCTGTTAATGGTGGGATTGTGGTGCGCTCACCCTAAGGACAAGGAGAGGCCAAAAGCAGGGCAAGTGATTAAAGTGCTAAATCAGCTTGATACGCCATTGCCGGAGCTGCATTGTTCCCATGAGGCTCACAATCTTTATTTCTGATCCCCTTCAAACAACATTAGTCATGACTTCTAGCATCCTATATGAAGGTCGTTAAAGGCAATGTATGCGTTGTTTCCTTGAATTCAAAGTTCATCTATTAAATAAGAAGAGATCATTCAAGATATTATATTTATCCATATATTTGGTGTGTATCTTTTCTTCGTTTTCGCTCATAAGCCGCATTTATTTGCATCGATCAAAGGAAAAGGAGTGATTCAATTTTCATTCTAGTCATGTTTTTACCAAGTAAATCGACAGTAAGAGCTTACTGAGCCTTGCACAATTAGGCACGGAGGCAGGTGGAGGCCAGTGGGGGCCACGTGCCTCCATTGAGCAAATTTTTTTAATATTTTTTTGTTGAAAAGTCAATAAAAATTTTAAATTTTTTTGAAAAATTAACGTATTTTATCTTAAAATTTTCATTTTAAATTTGTACATCAAACGCGCCTTACTACTGGATTTAAAATGTCTACCACTACATCTCTACATAAGCTCGTCTAGTTGAGTACTAACTTAAAAAAAGCTTCTTAACAGCACATAAAAAATAATATGTAACCTTGAGTTGAGGAAAAAAATAAAAATGTAACCCCGATCACCTCTCTCCAAACTTTTACTTAGCAAATTATTAATCAAAGAAAATCAATAAGGATTTGTTGCTTGGTAGACTTTTCTTGATTATCTTATTACTACATTATTTTTTTTCACTATTATGTTATCTAATTATCTATAACTATATATAGAAAACACAATGTGCTTTACTGTGTAAAGCATTTTCATCTAAAACGATTCGTTTTGGACGAAAATGTTTTGTATTTGTTTTTTAGTCTTTTATTTTTTTTTTTTTTTATTTTGACCCAATCTTTTATTTTTTTTTTACAATTTAGTCCTTTTTTTGTATTTCGATTTTATTTTTTTATTTTTTAATTTTGGCCTAATTTTTTTTTTTTACTTTTTACAATTTAGTCATTTTTTGTATTAGAAGAAAATGTTTGATATTTATTTTTTAGTCCTTTGATTTTCTTTTTTATTTTGGCCCAATTTTTTTTTTTTTTTAAAATTTACTCATTTTCTGGATTGGTTAATTTTTTCCATTTTAATCCTTTTATTTTTTTATTGATATTTTTTCATGCCTCTCCTTTTTATTTTTAGGTTTTTTTTTTTGTGAGTCTATTTTTTAAATTTGTATTAAATTTTTATATATAGATAAAATTTTTTAAATTAACCAAAAATGACATATATATCCATGATTTAGACTAGTACATCAAAGAAAATCAATCCAGCAACAAGGATTTGTTGTTTGGTAGACTTTTCTTCCATCATCTTATTACTATTTTTTTTTTTCCAACTCAATTTATAGATTATATTATCTTCTCATATATAATAATTATTTCTTGTTCCCGAGTGGGATGGGTCTTTCCTCCATTGCCGGGAGTGTCACTCGCTTGTCAGCTGCATACCATCCCTCATATTCCTCTACTCTTCTCTGCCTTAACCGTATCAATCCACGCCTCACCTGGGTCGTCTCCACTCAGAATCATCACCATAACCAGAGCTCGAAGCGAATAATGGCTACTTCATCAGCTTCTACAGAAGTGGCGGCCAATCAAGAGAGGACCACGGCGCCGTACGGATCCTGGAGATCGCCGATTACCGCCGACGTCGTAGCCGGCGCCTCCAAGCGCCTCGAAGGCACCGCCGTCGACCCCCACGGCCGCCTCATTTGGCTCGAATCCCGCCCCAACGAAGCTGGGTAAGACAAAACTTTGGGTTTGACTTTTTTTTTTTTTTTTTGGTTTTTGATTTTGATTGATTTTGTGATGGAACTTTGCTAAGACGAGCGGCTCTGGTGAGAGAAGCGGAGAAGCCAGGAGATGAGGCGGTTGATATTACGCCCAAGGACTTTGCTGTACGGACAGTGGCCCAGGAGTACGGTGGCGGCGCTTTCACGGTGTCCGGCGATACCGTCGTTTTCGCTAATTACAAGGATCAGAGACTCTACAAGCAGTTCTTAGATTCCAATGGTCAGTTCAAATTTAGTACTTTATCGCTCTCGTATGATATATATTTGTGTGTGTGTGTATAAATATATAGTTGGTCTTCTGTGAAAGCACAAGTTTTTTTTTTTTTTTTTTTAGATTAATGTTACAATCAGTTATATTAGAACAAAACATTTTTCTGGCATATATATTATTAACACTACTAATTCCAAATAGCATCATATTATACAAAAATTTGTATAAAGTTAAATGTGAATTAGTTCGTAGTTACATGTGTCTAAATTGAAAGTTATAATTATCAAACCTGTATGGCTGCCGGATAGGAGATTCATCCTATATATATAATATAGTTTAATGTACTAGGGGACTTAAATTTGCTGCATATACTTGTACAGATGAAGACGGACAATTTACTCTTTTTTTTTTTTTTGGTATTGTTTTCACTGTTTAGTTCGGTTATCTCTTTACTATCACTCTCATATCAAATTCTTTATGTTCCATTTCTGTTTTTCGAAAAATGATTATTGGCTAGTGCTAGTTGAAGTTTGATTATTCAATTTCTTTTGCAAGTAGCTTTTTTCTTCTTCTTCTTCTATTTATTTCTAGTGTCTGGTTTTAGGAACAAGTGAATTTAAACATATACTGATGATGATGGTCGATTTTACTTCTTCTGGTGTTGTATTCTGGAAAGTGGAATCTAATGTTCTAATTAATGTTACGTAATGGATGAGAAACAGGTTCTGTTCCCCAGCCACTCACCCCAGATTATGGTGGACCAGTAGTCAGTTACGCTGATGGAGTGTTTGATTCACGCTTTAATCGATTTGTTACAGTCCGGGAAGGTATATTCTCGAGGTTCGCCCCCCCCCCCCCTCTTCATTTTTGTTTTTTTGGATTTCTGGTCTACTCAATACGATGTTACTCTAGCGATCACATATATCTTCTGCTTTGTGTAGATCGTCGTCAAAGTAGCACAAATGCAACCACAGAAATTGTAGCAGTTACGCTAGGAGGTGATGATATTCAGGGTGAGAAGTGACAGCACGAAATATTATGCTCTTTCATGATCTAATTTTGGCATCTTGGAAAAGATTAATGCCCATTTTGCTTATCATATGACATACAGAACCGGAAGTATTGGTAAGCGGGAATGATTTCTATGCCTTCCCTCGTATTGATGCCAAAGGTGAACGGATAGCATGGATTGAATGGAGTCATCCGAACATGCCATGGGATAAAACAGAACTCTGGGTTGGCTATATCTCTGACAATGGGTAAGACATTTCACTTCATAATCCCATAGCCTTTCTATTTAGTGTCCTTTCCAATATTTATATAGCTATGAATCCTTGGAAGTTACAGATTCTCGAATTAAAATATTTTCTTATTGTATTGCATTGGGAAGAATTTTGTTTTTTTTTGTTTTTTTTAAGGACTTTATGTGGAGATGATGCTGTTGCAAAATTTCTCCCAACACTAATGAGAGCCCTTGACTTTGAAATCTGGTTCAAACTAACTCCCGACCAAGAACCTTTTTAGGAAACAAACACCAAGAACTTTGTTTTGCAGAGTTCTTGGTGTTCATAAAATGGTTCGTAACAAGTTCTTGAGTTAGAAGTTCGTTTGGTCTGGATTTGGAAGTCATGGATTCTCATTTAGTGTTGGGAGAATTTGGCACCTACAGACAGGTGTAGAATGTTTCCCTTAATCCTACTACATTTATGTATTCAAGCATTCCAATTATAGGCAGAGTCTATATGCTTCATGTTTGTCCTCTTTGTTTCTCTCGCTACATCTTGCACCTCTCCACCCATGTTTCCTCTTGCTTAATCACATCACTGGAGGCTTTATTTTTATTTTTTGCTTAGACTATAGTAATAATCTTCTTGACTTTGGTTCAGGGAGATTTACAAGCGCATCTGTGTTGCTGGCTTCGATCCTGCAGTTGTGGAGTCTCCAACTGAACCGAAGTGGTCATCTAGTGGTAATCTTTAAATTTCTTGTTTGAGAAAACGATACCTGTATATATGTTTACGTCGAAGAAAGAGGGAAAAATTACATTTATGCAGCAGCATTTTCATGCAAATCACTGTCCAAATTCGGTTCTTTTAAGTTTCCTGACGATTTCATTAAACAGCATTCATGCATTTCATGTGCTAGCTTGTTGCTTTCAACATGTATCCAAGAATTCAACCTACTCTATCTGCCTAGAGTTGGGACATTTTTTTGTTATTCAGGCTTTAATTCATTGTGCTTGAATTTGTGCAGGGGAGCTATTTTTTATTACAGATAGAAAAAGTGGATTTTGGAATCTTCATAAATGGGTAAACATCATACTTTTATGTTTCCTATGTATTTGATTGTGCATATGAATAATCAGTCTTGATAAATTTTGGTTTCCTAAGGAATTTTTATAGCACTCCAAAAAATACGTATCTTTTGGTTTTGGGGAGAATTCACCAGCAGAACGCCAATATTTTAGTTTTTTAAATGTAACGCATCGAATAGTTTCAAGAGCTTTACAGTATTGTTTGACATCTATGAATTAGATTATCATGGCTTTCATGTTATCATTCACAGTTTATTGAGAAATTTAAGTTGGGTCATGTTTATAGTTAGATGTTATTAGTAGAAGAGCATTTTTTTTTGAAGCGTTATACGGGATTTTCGGTTATCAATACATGAGTTTAAACTTGTCATAGGATTGAGCTGCCTTGAAAATCTTATTTAGCATTTTTCATTCTAACATTGTGAATGATAGAGTTGTATCCTGAATTACTTTTTCTTCTGCTTTTTTGGAAACATTAACGTTAAAAGCAAACTTTTTTTGATAGGAGGTAGTATTTTTCTTTTCCTCTCTAGATCACATCTGAAAATCTTATATATATATATATATATATATATATATATTTTTTTTTTTTTTGTAATTCTTTCCTTTGGTTTCTACATTGGTCATTTGCATGTATATCTCTTGGTGATTCTCTCATTTGCAATGCTCGAAGATCTAAGTTCAACTATTGTTCATTGGATGATCAACCAATACGTGGAGAACACTAAGAAATTTATGACGATTATTTTCTAACGTCAGTTTTTTGAGTCTTATGGTCACAAGTTATTTTGACCAAGGAAATTAACAGACAATTCTTAATCATGGAAGTTAGGAGAAATAATTGTCTCTGTAGTTATGGTCCGGTGCATCTAGGTGAGAGAATTATTTGGTGTATGCCATTGCAAGAACATTTTGTCTTGTCCAACACTGAATGACTGGCGTCAATTGACGTATATTGAATAAACTTATTTTGTATTAACTCTTTTCCTCCAACAGGTCGAGTTTGACAACAAGGTGGTATCGGTTTACTCCCTGGATGCAGAATTTTCAAAGCCATTGTGGGTTTTTGGTATAAATTCTTATGAGTTTATTCAAAGTTACCAAGGAAAAAACTTGATTGCTTGCAGCTACAGGTGACATGAGAATCCAAGTCATGCATTCTTTTCTCTAGGATTTTTATTGATTTCGCCTGGAATCTGCATGGCCATTTTTAGGTTTCCAATGTTATTCACGTTTGGATTTTGCATGCAGACAGAAAGGAAGGTCATATCTTGGAATTTTGGATGATGTTCAGAGCACCATCTCTTTACTTGATATTCCTTTCACTGACATAGATAATATTGTAATTCCCGATAACCTCTATCCTGCCTAAGTTACTGGTGGAAGAAATCTATTAAGTTGGCGATCTTATAGAAGATTTGAGTTATTTATATCTGCCTTTTCAGACTTCAGCAGAGCATTGTTTGTATGTGGAAGGAGCATCTGCAATTCACCCGTCATCCGTTGCTAAGGTGCTGAAACACCCATTATTTTGATTTTTCCACTGCGTTGTTGTTGTTTTAATTTATTTATTTTTTTAATTGCTTATTTTTTCTTATGCCTTCTGTACTTTTTTTTGTCAGGTGACATTAGATGAGCAAAAATCAAAAGTAGTTGAATTCAAGATTACTTGGTCGTCTTCCCCCGATTGTTTAAAATACAAGTCGTATTTCAGCCTACCTGAGTTCATTGAATTTCCAACAGAAGTTCCTGGCCAAACTGCCTATGCATACTTTTACCCACCGACTAATCCGGTTTACCAAGCTGATCAAGAGGAAAGGCCTCCATTGTTATTGAAAAGCCACGGTATCTTACAATTTGACATCTTTAATGCATATATTGTACTGCACCAAAAACATGCCTTTAGTGCATCCATGATTTGTTTTTGCTGCGCATATTAACTCTGCATTGAGGAAGTTATTTGCTTTTGGGCAATGGGGCTAAGGATTGGTGATTCTTTCTTTCAAAACTAAAAACGATGCAAGTTTCGGTGGAAAGAATTGTAGCCTTAGGGAAATGCAAAGGCTTCATGTAGAACATTTCAATACTAAGATTTGTCCTTCTCATGTTGGCCATGCTACTTTTCTTTTTTTTTTTTTTTTTTTTTTGGTGTGAAACATGAGTAGTCACATCAGAGTTAAGCTCGTATAAGCTGTTTGTTAGGTTCCAGATAAAACATAATGTTTGATGTGGGATGGGGTCGGTCCTTGTAGCCTTTTAAGAGCAATAGAACTTCTGGGTGTCTATCTCTAAAAAATGGTGAACTAGCCCAGTGGTTTCTCCTGTTTACGGCACGAAAGATGGTAGACAGTGGCCGTAGAAAAGTATCGGTGAAATTAATTGTAGCTGAGATGGCAGAATGCTTGTTCTTGTTTTCTTTTGACCATCTTGGCCATTTTCTGGGAAACATGCAATCTGACCGTGCCATTTATTTTATGCATTTTCTTGAATGAATTAATAAGTCAATTACTATGTAGTAGAGAATAACGACATTATGCTTTCTTGAATTATTGCAGGAGGCCCCACAGATGAAACACGTGCATTGTTGAGTCTGAATATCCAATATTGGACTAGTCGTGGTTGGGCAGTTGTTGATGTGAATTATGGTGGAAGCACTGGTTCGTTCTTAGCCTTTTTCGTAATTACTTTGTTTGATATTTGTTTACTTTAAAAGGATTGCATTGTTGCTTATTGGCCAGAGTTATATTCTTTCATTGCAGTCCACTGGCTAGTGCATATCACCATCAACAATCCCTTTAGTTTTATTTTTGAGTCAGTTGACAAATATTAATGCCCTTGGTTGGAGCTAAGGCTGGCCGACTAAAGAGATGTATTTAACTTCTAGTCACTATATCTCATCCTAGTTAAATACACTATATCTCGTCCTATGATATCCAGGTTACGGCAGAGAATATAGGGATCGACTCTTGGGGAAATGGGGGATCGTGGATGTTGATGACTGTTGTAGTTGTGCCAAATTTTTGGTAAACAACTTTACGTCTGGTAGATGTTGCCAATGGGTTTTGTAGAGATCTGCTCTAGTCATGGTGATATTAATGTTTTATGCAGGTGGATTCTGGAAAGGCAGATGGAGAAAGGCTATGCATTACAGGGGGTTCGGCTGGTGGATATACGACCTTAGCCACACTTGCATTCAGAAACACGTTTAGAGCAGGAGCTTCCTTGTATGGCGTGAGTGCCTGATCTTTGACTCGGATTTTAACTCTAACTTCTCTCTCTTCGACATCAGGAAGAATGGTCTGTTGAATACCCAAATGAACCTTGCCTTTAATATCCAATCAGTGACATGAATTTCAAGGAAAATTACAAGTAAAACTTAGTAACTCATTAAATTTCTTCTTTAAAAGAATCCTAGAGAAGAATTTTCAGACAGAAATACGCTCTAAAGGCCTTTCTTTTTGGACCCCTAAAAAAAAAAAAACAAAAACAAAAACAAAACAAAAAACAAAACAAAATAAGTCTGGATTAGAACAAAATTAAAACCTTCAATAAGAGTGGTTAGGTAAAACTCAATTTGTGTAAGTTTCTTCTCACATCTGCTGTGTGCTGACAATGAGGCTTTGTGAGTTATGATGCATGTTATCTTGGTTCTCTACGATTATATTGCATTGGAAATCCTTGCCTAGTTCAACGACGTTTTTCTTTCTTTTAAATGGTAGTTAATTCTTTCACAAATAAACTTCTATAATGAGAGCTTAGAGCATCATTTGAAGTAGACAAAATGCAAATGTTCGTCATCAAGCAGAAAATTAACTTTGTGTTTTGTCTTGTTGCGCCATTAATAGGTGGCTGATCTAAACTCGCTGAGAGCAGAAACTCACAAATTCGAATCTCACTACATTGATAAACTTGTTGGTAGGTTAAGTGATGACCATGATGTGTTTATTAGTCCTGACTTTTAGTACATGCCTTATCACACGGAAACTGGTTGCTTGCAGGAAATGAGGAGAATTATTTTGAGAGGTCACCAATTAATTTTGTTGATAAATTTTCTTGCCCCATAATCTTATTCCAAGGATTGGAGGATAAGGTGAAAATCTAATATAATTGTCTTGGAGAACGAGTGACTTTCTTACTTCATTAATCGTCGGTTAATTTGACAAAATCATTGTTTATCAGGTTGTACCCCCTGACCAAGCTAAGAAAATATATCAGGCATTAAAAGAAAAAGGTTTGCCCGTTGCTCTTGTGGAATATGAAGGGGAGCAACATGGTTTCCGGAAGGTATGAGCTACTATCCATCCTTTTTTTTTTTTTTATTAGTTTCGGGTTTGTTACATAACATCACGGTAGCAAAACAGAGTACAAATACTAATGTGTTACGTTACGTCGCAGGCCGAAAACATCAAGTTCACGTTGGAACAACAAATGGTTTTCTTTGCAAGACTTGTTGGAAATTTCAAGGTTGCAGATGAGATTACTCCAATCAGCATTGATAACTTTGACTAAGAACTTGGGACACACTTGCATATGGATGAAGTCATAAGTTTGCTTGTTTAAGCATCGGCGATACCATTTGATATGGGCAAAAATCTCGTTGGTTTTGAGAAGTTTGTCATCGGTGTCATGTCGGAACTTCGAAGTAGATGCAGTAGCTTTCATATCATAACTTTGAAACTTTAACGTAATGTAGGAATTTTCAATAAAATAAGTAGCAATTTTTCATGAATTTAAGGTGGAACTCAATTCTATAATTTGCTCTCTTTAACTTGTAACGTGTTCTTTGGTGGGATGGGATCTTGTTAGGTTGTGTAGGGCCTTTCAATGTTTAAATTTGTGCAATCGGGCATTAAGATGTTTTCCTTTTGTGAGTTGAGGCGCAAGCCTTAACGCGTTTTGAGACGAAAGTCTCAATACTTTATCATTAAATAATTCAAAAAATATATAAAAAAAAATTAGTAGTAGTTATAAATCAATACTTAAACATCATAAATAGTCTAAAATAAACAAATTTCGTAAGTAATAAGCCTAAAGGAAATTAGCCCAACAAATTTCCAAAGTCAACCCCATCCTCGTATGAATTGCTTGAGCGGCCAAGAAAAATGTCTTCGTTTCAAGCTTTTTTAAGCAGCATAGATGGGCCCATGAACTTAAAAGGACAAAAACGGGTCTGGTTTTTTTGTTTTTGTTTTTGTTTTTCTGAAACCTTGAGCTTCGGCCTTAGGCCTTTAGAAAATAGCCTCGGCTATTTTCCCACCCCCCCCCCCGGTGAGCGCCTCAAGGGCATATTTTATAGCCTTTCAGTGAGGCGGGCCTCAAAGCGGGCAATTGCTTGCGCAATTTTCAACAATGGGTCCTTTAGGCATATGCACACAGAATTATTGCCAACTGATTTTGCATGTGGCGTAGCACGGAGAGAACTCTAACTCTAACTCTACCTTATAAACTGTAACTATGTGATAAGTTTAGGAATACCGATGCAAAAAATTCTTTATTTTTTTGTTTTTTGTTTTCCTTATCCAGGGTAAGATAATTTAGACTTTACCTTATAATAGAGTTAAGTGTGAAGTTACTTGTCATCTATTCGTACAATCATGTCTGGGTACATGTTTTAGGTGAGAAAAAAAGTTGATTTTCCTAGATTTGCGCTGCTTACTTTTTTTTTTTTTTTTTTGGGTTGGAAGACGGTGTTTAATTTGCTTTAGATGGACAGAAAATATAAAGAAAATTCAATAATAGGATATGAAAAAAATGCCCCTACCCATAGGGTTATGTTTTTGACTGCTATATGTGTGTTAATTTTTGTCACTTTTGTAATGATTTTGATTATATCTATTGTTCACTAACGTACAACACCATTCCGATTGAGTTATCCTTAATAATCGTGATGTTTTTTCTTTTATTTCTTTTATTTTTATCTATTACTTTTTGCCGTTGACCAATTGTCTTATTTTTCTCTTTTCATTCATTGTGGTTATTTAAGATTTTTAATAGGGAAAACAAAAATGTTGGGTCTTTTATTTTATTTTATTTTTTTTTAATTTTTAAATTTTGTGGCCCCGTGGAACTATGAACCTATCTATTTTAGCCCCTAAATTGGAGAATATTTGCTTTTCCTTTTCACTAAGATAAGTTGATGCTAGTGAAATTTCCTTAAGGAATTAGAATTACACATCATTATCAACTGCAAATCAATTTGAGGGATTTGGAATCTATTAATTCCATCTTAGAAAAATCAATTTACATTCAATTTGCTAAATATATCGTCACGAAATCCTATGCGAAATTAGATGAAGATTAAAAAGTCAACTTTCCAAGAAGCTGGAACTAGCTATTCTTTCTTCCAAAAAAAAAAAAAACAAAGAAAGAAATTAAGAAAGAAAACTTTCAGAGCTCTGTGTGTTTTCTTTTCTTTCTTTAAAAAAAAAAAAAAAAAAAATCAAATTCCCCAAAAGAGTGGCATCCAACCATTAGTTTCACATGTGTAGCCTTCCTTAGCTACTCCCTGCTTCTAGAGGGAAAAAAGAAAAAAAGAAAAAAAGTTGACTCCTTGTATTTAAATCTCCATATATGGCTCATATATTTGTATATATGCGTATATTATACACATACGTATATACATATATTTGCAATAAAATTAATGCACGAACGGTTCATCTATATCTCGAAGTATGGTAGTTTCAGATACGTTTTACACATTCCTTATAAATCACATAAACAATTAAATAGTTTTTTTTTTTGGTCATAAATAGTTTTGAAGTCATGAAAAATCCCTTCCCATGACGTAGTTCGGCTCTTCTAGATTGACAACAGGATAAGGGAAAGCATAAGTCAACAATGCACAGCAGAACATGAATCTTTGTGATCTTTTTTTTTTAATTATTTTTTTAATGTATATATTTATATATATATATATATATATATGTGTGTGTGTTTTCTCTTGACAATGTATTCGTCTTTCAAAGCTATTTATTATTTTTGTTGTATAGTACTGCTATTATCATTTCGTGTCTGTCGGTTATTCCATAGTATTATATTTTTATAATATGGGTAAGCCTTTGTGTAATTAGTGACTCTATATTACATTTAAGCGGCAGTTCGATGATTATCAACAGGAAAAATTAAATTATAAATATATTTATAAATAAGTGGCTGTTATTTAATATACTAACTCCATAAGTGCAAAAAATGATGCCAACTACTCTTTAGAAATGTAGTCCCTGTTTTTAATTTCCTTTTTTTTTTCTTTTTTTTTTTTGTGTAAAAAAACCTGTATTTAATTTTGTAGTTCAATATTAATGAGCATATCATCAAAGTCGCCTTTGGCTTTACCTTTTTGTTTTTGTTTTTTTTTTTTTTTGGTTTTAAATATTTTACATATTTAATTACACTAATTTTAATACCATATTTTTTTCGGTCTCTTCATTTATCCACTTCTGGTATGGACACAAATTTTCGTCTGTCCGTGCAGAGACAATTCCATTATAAGATATTTTTGTTACATTTTCTTAAAACTGTTTCTGTTAATTAGTTAGTTGTTCCATTGATCATATAAATATTAGGTTTCATAAAAAATAATAAGAAATAAAAATGAATACAAGGATTAAGCATGCATTTGATGCTAAGGTTTATATTGTAGAATTTAAGTTTAAATTATTTGTGCATTTATCGATATATTTGAATTGTTTAAGTTAAAAAATATAAATACTTAAAATGTGTTTGTAAAAAAAAAAAAAATCAATATAGAGCTTGTTTCATTCGTTTCGAAATTTTATGCAATAAAAAAAATCTTCTCATTTGGACTTGTCCAAATAAAGTTATGGACTTTTAAAGTTTGAGTTATAAAATTATATGATAGTAAAATTGAGGGAAAATGACAAAAATTAGATTATGATTCTAAGATTTGGATTGTGCTTTCAAACAGATGCTAAATTATTATTCTAAGAAAAGGAAAAAACTAAATTACAATTTATCCAAATAAGACAAATAAAGAATTTATATTTTAATAAAAGAAACTTACAAGCTTGATCTATATGTGGTTTTTGTTTTTAACACACCAACATCAAGCAAACTCCTCACTGTAAATACAAAATGATAACCAAATTTACATTTAAAAAAGAAAAAAGAAAAAGAAAAAAAATTATAAACTTTGAATCTTCTTCTCCATTAACACCAACAGAGATCAAAAGATTGAGAAATTTATCAAAATATGTCGTCGTCATCATCATCATGAACGTGTGAAAGAGCCGAAGCCATTGGAGAGAGCATGAACAGCAGGGTTGAATGCCAATCTCCCCAAAATCCCTTGCTTGTACGGCAAGAAAGTCTTCTTCTTCATACCCTCCGACGCCGCCTTGTTCGCCGTGTAATGCCGCTCGTGCGCCGACACCGCCGGCGACTGAGCCCCTTTCCTCCTTGTCCCGGAACCCGAACCCGAACCCGACCCGAGGCCGTCAGCCGATCGGATCTTGGTCGCGTCCTGATCAATATGTTTCTTGCTGTGCAAGGAAGAGTAGCTGTACTTCCTCAACGGATCTTTGTCCGTCGCCCGCCCCTCCGACGCGCTACGGAACAGTAGAAAATCTCTCAATCTCCATTTCTTCGACGGCGATTTAGAAGAATTCAAAGGCTTCGAAACAAGATCCTGAGCTAATTGCTGCTTGTTATTGCTATTATTGTTAACAACCTTTCCTTGTGGATGTTGTTGTTGTAATTGGCAATCTTCTTCCCATGGATACTTCGAAACTCTCAGCGGAGAGAGCGATCTCGTCGTTCTCCGACCCGAGTTCGAACCCAAAAAACTCTCTGCCTCGGCTGCAGAATTAGTACTAACTCTCTCTCTACCTCTTTCCTTCACCGTTTTCTTCTGCGCCTTACTCGGCGATCTCGGAGATCTTGATGATGCTAAACGATCTGGAGTCCTAACAAATTGCTCGGAGCGAGGAGGGGGTGGCTCAAGAGGCTTGATTTTGCCGCCGTCGAAGAGCTCGTCGGCGGAGAGAGAAGTTCTCTCCAGCTCCCGACTGAATTCGAAAGCGAAATCGCCGTCGTCTGTGATCAAAGACGTGCCGGCCGGGTTGTACTGCCACTCGTAGGGAACCGCCGGAGGAGATCTGGACGTGTAGACCTCTCCGGAGAATTCGTCGTCGAAGGCTCGGTAGAAGTCGGACATGCGGGAAGGGCTCGTCGGAGCGCTGTAGAAGTATTCGCCGAAGCGCCTCGGCGTCGGCGGCGCCGTCGAGTAGGGCGAGGACAGTGCACTCATTGTCGTGAAGTCGAAATCTTGATTTGGTATTACCACCTCCATAACTATTAACTCACTTCCCTTCAAACTTAAAATCTTATCTCTTCTCTTCTTTTCTCTTCTTTTGTTGTTTTGGTTTTAGGAGTTCTGATTTTTTTTTTTTTTTTTTTTAATGGGGAAATAAGGAGATCTTGGATGGACAAGAGTGAGAGGTTTGAGGAGAGAGTGGAATATATAGGAGGAGATGAGAGAGGAAGGTGAAGAGAAGGAACAAATATAGAGAGAGAAAGAGATAGAGATAGAGAGAGAGAGAGAGAAGAGGTAGATAATTGTTGACCACGGATGAGGAAGTCTTATTAGAATAGTAGCCGCCTTGTAATACTTTTTATATCTATTTCCCTCTCCTCCAAGTTTTATTCTTACTTCCAAGCTAAATGACTCACATGGACATTGTTTAATCATGGTCTTTTGTTTATTCATTTTTTGTTTGTTTGTTAATTACGTATATCTATATGTATTTTCCTTTAATTTGAATATGCAACCTAGTAAGCATTGACGTAATAGACGGTATAATAAATATATATATAAATATATATATACAGATTTTTTTAAATAAGGAAATGTGCATTTCCACTATGTCTTATATACTTGGGTAATGTGACTATCAACTATGTTTCAAAAAAGAAAATAAATAAATAGGGCTTCTAGATTCAGTTTTACAACCACTTTTTTTTTTTTTTTTTTTTTAAATTAAAAAAAAATACGGCTTCTAGATTTTCAGCTTTTTTAATTATAAAGTTTGTTGATATATTTCAACTTGTTTCATTACATGGCACAGTATAATATTTAAAAAGTGATTGTGCTGATAAGGTAACGTAAAAATATATATATATATGTATTTTCAACTATACTTCTAGATTTTCAGTTTCTTAATTATTAAAAATTATGCAATATATACATATATTTTGATTTGTTTGATTTCATGACAGAGTAAAACTTACGAGAAGCTTCCTCTTACAAGACGTATATAACATGAATTATGAATGTTTTCTTAGAGAGAGAAAAAAAAATTTAATCACATCACGTTGGACACATCTCTGCTAAAGATAAATAATATTTTAGAAATTGGAAAATAATATATGAAAGGTCAAAAAAGGGGAAAAGAAGAGCGTGGTAAGCAAAGCAATGCAATCTGCAGCGATTGCCTCTTTTTCCTTCCCCACCAAGGCTTTTGATCTGAATTACAAGGCATGCAGTCAACGAAGCCTTTTGTCTCACCTTGTGTATATAGTCAACAAATAATAGCTTTGATTTTTTCTTTTTTACTTTTTGGTCGAAAATTATTGCTGTGATTTTGAGCTTGTCAAACCAAACTAAGCTTACGTTTGGATAAAATTTTTAAATTGAAGTTGGTTGATTTTTTAAAAATTAGTTATAATTTTTGTTAATTTTTCAATAAAACACAAAAACTAAGATGAAAAAATACAATTTAGTTAGAGTTAAGTAAAAAAAAAAAAAAAAGAGAAAAAAAAGGGTAAATGTGGCCCTCGTTGTGTATGTGGAAGAGTACATCAATTGAGTCGTAAAATGGTAAAATAATATTAATTAAAAAAATGGTACAACAAAGGTTAAAAAAAAAAAAAAAAAAAGGAGTGTTGGGGAAGTGAAAGTATGGGAAACGTGTTTATTTGAAAATTCATTTGGAGATGATGGAGAAGTAGAATTCAAGGCTGGACTACTTGAGTCTTGAATTACGGTTGTCCGTGACTTTGGGAAGAGAAAGTAATGTTGGGTACGTAGTCACAAGGGAGATAGAAACATGTACGTTTTTTTTTTTGGGTAAATAGAAACATGTATACTTATTAGTTTATGTTTTTACTTTCTCTCTAGATTTCTATGATAGGATCTCAATGTATCTCTGTTGTTCAATCGTTAGATCTATATAAGAAACTAAACATATTCTGCATACTTTAAAAAAAAATTTATTTTCATGTGATTTTAACTAGATTTTAACATTAAAAACATACACTATCAACACCATAGAAAGATCCTTTAAAAAAAATATAGGTATATATAGCTCTATACTTGCTTCAAATTAGTTGTTGGGTAGTTGATTTAGCATAGTTATGTAGCATGCTGGTACAAAATATACTTTACCGGTGTCGTTCAGGCCACGGCTCTAAATAGTAAGATTACATCAAAATCACATAATTAAGAACTTAGTTAAAAGTGTAAGATTAATTATTTAGCTTATTTTTGTTCATTGAACTTAGGTATAAATCTCATTAAGGTCTCAACAGATAAAACACATCTCAAAATGTGTCTCTGATGTGCAAAACTATCCTATTATCATTCTTCCCAGTAAAGATATGTTAAAAATGGACGTAAAGAGCCATGTATGCCATTTAATGACCGGCGCAACATTAAGGTAATTTTGCAAAGAAATTTGTTTAGGTTTAACTAATTTGGAATTCTATCAACGGTTATGTCGTGGCCGGTAAACAAAAATTAATCGACTCTTGGAAGCTAGGGTTTCTAAGTTTGGTTTTAGGATAGTGTCAAGGAAGAGGCTATTGTGTGAATCGAAGAAAAAGGTCATGGTTTATCAACACTTTTGCACAAGAATAAATAATTACCATATGAATTTAAGAAGTTAATTCATGTAGAACAAAAATTAGTTCGTAAATTAAGTTTTGTTTGGGTAAGAAACAAAGACATTTTAACAATATTCCCATTTTCCTACTGTTTTTAGCTCTAGGGTTAATTAGGGATTTTCCCTATAATCAACATGACATTAACGTCGTGACATTTTCTATCTAATTTTAACCTTCTCTAGGCAATATGATTGGGTGGGACGATTATATAAGAGTAGTTCTAGAGACACCAACTCTAATAATCACAATTTTTTAATTACGAACTCGTGTCTCATATTTTTATTGATAGATGTAATCAATTGATATGACAATACTTTAAACATTTATCAATTAAAAAAAAACAACTTATATGCCACATAAGTTGGTACTCAAAAGTTAGGATTATAGTTGATGTCCCTAGCATTTTTTTTTTTTTTTTATAAATTGATAATTGGTTGGATGTTAAAGACTGAAAGGGAATTTACCCTAAGGTTTGTAGAAAAATTAAGGATTAACACAATAGATACATAGGAAATTTCTCAAGTTCAGTAAACGGATTTGTTTGACAGTTATAACATTTTATTTAGAATTTTATAACTAATTATGAGTTGATTTATATGTAACTTTCCATTTAAAATATGATAACTGTGCTATTTAAAATTATCAATGCAAATGACAAGTATCATTGAAAAATATTATGTTAAAATCAACTGGTTGTTATAATACCATACAAAAAATTAAATTTGTACAAATGTTGATATGTGACAACCCCTGTACATATATTACAAATTTTACGAAGTAGATAAACATCTGAAAATTTATAAATATGTTCTTTTTTTACCCTTCCAAAAAGTTAATGAGAATTTTGGGGAAAGAAACTTGAAATTTGGGATTCAAATAATTCTCATTCACAATTTCTATTGAATTTGTACAAGATTATATGGAGAAAAATTGCAATAAGGAAACCTAAAAAACAAGTCCTATATAAGCTAATTGATAATGCACAATCTCTAAAACTGGAAAGAAATACAAAATGTTAAATATAAGAATGATCACAAAATGGTAACTAGATAAATAATCAATTACACAAAATCTCAACACTCCCCCTCAAGTTAGTGCATACCAACTTGTCCAACAACTTTGAGATTTCACGATCTAACACCGCTTTGGAGAGAATGTCAACCAACTTCAGATTAAATCATAACATAAATACATTTTGTCCCGGATGATTCAATATATATTTTTCACTCCTTTTTTGTTTGTTTGTTTGTATGTTTGTTTTTTTTTTTTTTGTTATTTTTAATCACATGTAGTTTGATGAATTTAAAAATAGAGTATAACAGTCAAAGACACAGGCCTTACTCTACACAGGCCTTCAACTTAGAGAAACGAAAGCAACAAGTCTCCGATTTTGGAGGCAAAGCGGATCTGCATGGTGATTTGCTTGTTTGATATGCTGATTTGTGATTTGCAATTTGTGGATTTGTGATTTGCGATTTGATGATAAAATTGTAGAATAATGGATGATGATTTGATAATTACGGTGGATTTTGATGAGGATGATGAGAGTTTTGCTATTTGGTGTTTTTTTTATTTGTTGTTTGGGGTTTTTTTGCTAATTTGCTATTTGCGGTGAATTAAAGGATTTCTGATACCAACTTGAAATTTGAGATTCAAATAATTCCTATTCACAATTTTTATTGAATTTGTACAAGATTATATAGATAAGAATTACAATCAGAAACCCAAAACACAAGTCCTATATAAGCTAGTTGATATCGCACAAATTCTAAAATTGGAAAGAAATACAAAAGGTTAATTACAAGAATAATCACAAAATGGTAACTTGATATTTAATCAATTACATAAAATCTCAACAAAGAACTCTATCATGTGTATTTTTTTTTGGAGGCGCTATCACGTGTATTTTAAAGGTCAAATAAAACACGAAATATGAATTTTATAAAGTTATGAAACAAATTATTTGCAAAACTTAATCTAATAACGATTCAGATCACATTTAATTCCCTAATTTCTTATCATATTGTTCGTTTAGGATCTATTTGTAGCCATAATGACGAGAAAAATGATCTATCCTTTAATTAATAAGGCGTGATTTTTGGTTAAGAGCAAATTAAGATGGAAGGGAGATTTTCTTAATTTGTGGTTCAATTAATAAATGCTTGGGAATTGGACAATGCATATATCCAGATGCTCGAGAAGCACCTTCATATCTGCGATTTTCTACGGCTTTAACTCTACTTTTGATTAACAAATCCTCTAATTAATTTCTCCTTTAAAACAGTTCTGGAGATTTTTAAGAAAAAATATGGATAATTAACTTATTTGCAATAATTAATATTCCTGAATATATACGTATATATAGATTTAATGTTTGAAAATTACACATCAACCCTTAATAAGTTTTCGACAGGAGTATATTTAACAATAGAACTTTTTACAATTATTTAAATATACTTTTATGTGTAACATACCTAAGATGTATACATATGAAGGATCTGTTAATATGAACACATCTTTAATTAGCAAAACAAATTCAAGCTAAACTAATGTCAAATGTGAAAAAATATTATAGTTTCTTGCACGCATGAACATTAAAATATTATAGTTTATGCCATATGTGTGTGTGTGTGTGTGTTCAACTAATAACATATACTAACATGTGATCGAATTGGGTGTTGGACCTGTTCATGACTTTCTAGATTCTTAGACATTAGTTGAACCATATGATTAATTTAGCAACTCATGACTTTCAATATTATGCAAGACTAATTAAAAATATTGTTCCCGGTAGTTGGTGAATATTTTCTTAGTGTCTTTGGGCCCCACAAAATATTTACGCATATAAGCTTTGACAAATTAACCTCAAGTTGGTGCAACTTGAGCCTTTTTCTTTGATTTATAGATAATTGAAAAACCAACCCCAAAAAAAAAAAAAAAAAAAATCCTCAAATTCTTTTGGAATTAATCTCTTGTACATTCACATGGAGTTGGGAAGGAGGGAAGACAAAAATATATGAAGGAAAATTATAATTTTTTATTATATATTTTATTTTTTTAATCTTGAATTTTTTAATAAGTGACTTTTTCATCTCTACATTTTTCATTAAGCAAAAAAGTCCCTGCATGTATTATTTTGTTTTAGAAAAAACGTCCTAATTAAAACTGCCCGTTTATTTAACGATGGAAATAGGTCATATGTGGAAATTTAGAAGCGGACATGCATTTTGGTCTTCCCAAAAAAAAGAAGGAAGGAAATTACACTGTACACATGACATGTTTAGAAGAGTAAAATTGAAATATAACAAAAAAAAAAAAAAAAATCAGAATATTCTAGAAATAAAAATATATATATATATAACAATTTAATTCAACGAATTTCATATTTTATGCTACAAAATTAAGTAGGTTATTGTATTGATTTTAAAATTTTCTAGTTGTAAATTATTCTAATATTTTGTTATAATTTAACATGACTTGTAATATTACGTTGAACTCACCCTAATTTCCTTTTTTTTTTTTTAAATTTATTGTGAAGGAACTTCCTTGTTTTTGTGTCCCTCTAATTTTAAAGGGAGAAAAAGAAAAAGAGTATGATTTTAAATTTTTTTTTTAACTTGAGGGAATTTGATCCCCTACACTTTGTGATACAGTTATGTGTAAAATTATCGCTTAATTATGACTGCAAGCCATAAAAGAGTACAAATCTTGGAATATTTGAGTAAGGGCATAATTTTTATGTCCTTCATTGGAGATGTATTTATTTAGTTCTTCCTTTTGATTTTTTTTCCTCTCTAAACTATTTTAGGGGATATTTCTACTATGTCCTTTACTAAAAGTCCACCTGAGAACCATGTGATCTATTCCCTCGTACAATAAAACAACATCACATCATTTAGAACGTTTATGTCGATAACCAGTGAGTTCCAGGAATTATTTTACCAAAAAGATAAAAAAGAGAGAGAGAAGAAAAAAAAAAAAAAAAGAACTTAAGTGTCACTTCTGCACAGATTTAAGATACAAGTTCCCCCCCCCCCCCCCCCCCCCCCCCTTAATTTCAGCATAAATGTTGATATACTACAGCTTTTTTATTTTTATTTTTTAAATGCAAAAGGCAAAAGAACATACTTTTTGATTGAAAATTATGAACGATCTGGTGGTGGCCCCATCATTTCAGGTTCTTCAGTCTTATAGGTAGGAGCACTTCTCTAGATATGTTAGAATCATGTCATTTATGTCTGTTTTTCTTAATCATCCACCCAGGGCCAATCCTGCCCTCATCAACCCAAATATCAACAGCCGAAATTGGAGTAGAGACCTAAATGTGAGGCAATGAGAATCGAACTAGCATGAACGAACATGAGATACCTAGCAAAGGTATCCTGAACTTTTGTCACCTCATCCACCCCTATGGGTATAAAGAATATATACTTACACATATTTTTAGTCAGTTGTCGCTGTGCACACCATATGAACGACAAGTCGTGCTCATTAATATACGCAACATGCATAATTAGAAGGAGATTTTCTACAAGTGTTAAAAGCCTAATCGGTCTCTCTCTTTTTTTTTTTTTTTTTTTCTTTTCTCAGGTGTGTCTATATCTACCTTGCGTGCATTATTATCCAAGTTTAATTTGTTGACAAAGTTTTCTTTCAATTAGACTATTATTATTTCTGACAAATGGAAAATTAGACTCTTTTCTAAAGACATTAAATTCTAAAAGAAGAGTACAAAAGAGACTATCTAGAAAAGACAGTTTCCAAATATATATACGTCACATGCATGCACTTAGACATGGCGTCGTTCGGGTGCACAAAAAAACGTGTAAAATCGCTGAGTTCTCATGCATATATATATATATATATATATATATTAAGGTAGGTGGCTATGTTTAATTATATTTAGCCATTAATTAAACATCAACAATTTCTTAACGTACTTACCCTTTTCTTGATAGACATGATCATCAGCTTTTTATTGCAATATATGACCACAATTTTATAGTTTATCTAATTAGTATTCTTGTGGATGATCAATATATAGGAAAGATTTTATTATCTAAAAATAACAAAGAAAAGAAAAATATCTCAACTTATAGATTGACACCTAATAAGCTCTTACTTATCCTATATGCTAAAAACTAAAACTAAAAACATATATATAAGCAACATAAACTAAAAACATATCCCTTGTTTTTTAGAGAAGATTGTGGTGTTTGACAATTGTGAAAAAATGGTGCTAATTAGTCAAGTTACAATGTAAACGAGTAGAGTGTTTACTATGAAAAATGGTTCTAATTAGGTTGAGGAAAAGTATACTTTTT
The DNA here is from genome assembly GCA_008635985.1 of Ficus erecta. Taxonomy (NCBI): domain Eukaryota; kingdom Viridiplantae; phylum Streptophyta; class Magnoliopsida; order Rosales; family Moraceae; genus Ficus; species Ficus erecta. The sequence goes on along the minus strand of BKCH01000942.1, from coordinate 40,216 downwards.
TTTTTCTTTCTTTTTTTGGTAGAAGAGGAAAAGTATACTTTATATATAGTAAAGGTGTGCTTTTAATTAAAACCGTACCATTTAAAAGTTTGCTTTTTAACCCTTTTTTTTTTATATAAAGTAAATTTTTTTTTTCTTAATATTTTTCCTATAGTTTGAAATAAAATTACCAAATATCTTTACAATATAAAAAGGTTTTCTTTTATTTATTTATTTTATTTTTTTTCCCAATTGTAGTCTTATTGATTGGTTTTCTAGGATGTTTTTGGGACAAACAAATAAATGTGGTTTTGTATATTGTATGTCTTTATGTACGAACAAAGCGTAGTCTAAAATGTGTTCTCCCCTTCGATTAAGTTCCAGCTAAGCACGTACCTATTACTTCACATCTAACAAGTAGACCAGAATAATTCCTTAAAATATATATATATATATATATATATATAAGTTTGCCATAAAGGATATATAGACAAGCCTGCGAGATGAAAATAATACTATACTTTTTTCTTTATTAATTTCTTTCTTTCTTTCTTTCTTTCATTCTTTTTTTTTTTTTTTTTGGGTTTCGATAAAAACAAGACATAATCATGTAACTTATTACTAAACAATACAAGTGCAAATAATTTTTGCAGGCCGGAAGCGGTCAAATTACCCTTTGAAGTGAGGATTATGGCCACTCGTTTTGGCAATATTACATTAGTGTATATATGTGGCTGAGAAACCCGTCTCATTATATATATATATAGACATATATATATATATATTTTTTGAATTACGAGAAATCCGTCTCGATTTTTATTTGACATTTAAGTTTAACTCTTATTAAATTGTGTTTTTTTAATCTCAGTTTTTTTGTATATAAAAAATAGTATAAAGAATAGTAAATTTCTTCATGGGTGTAGGAATGAAGGAATTTTCCCTTGAGAGTGTGAAAGTTGTCATTGGATCTGTAGAATATTTCGTCCCGGCCTAGGTCTGAGAACTCTTCCTTTCCTAGAGAATGCTTGTTGCAAGCTAGTTTCCTGATTATGATAGGATTCGACTAATTTCAAATCATAAAAATACAATCTTTATCTCGAATTTGGGCAAACCTTGCAGAATTTGTATCCACCAAATCAATAATTCGAATAAGATATGTCCCTGAAATTCTGGAATGGAGGGCTTTTTAAAATATTCTGTCTTTGGTGAAAACAACTGGGAGTCGACTTCGAATAGTTGAAAGTAAGTCGATCTAAGGTCTAAGCCGGTTGTCTTCTGGCAGGTTTTTTCTAACTTTCTAATAGGTTTTTAGCAGATTTCCCAGAGATTTCATTGAGGGTTCGGTTCTCATAATCATAGTCTTCTCGAGTCAATCTTGATCGTAGCAGTGAGTTTCAATTGATCCTTAATAATGACCCCTTATAAGAGTGCTTTCGTTCCAATACATGATTATTGGTTGATTCAAATTGATACATATATAATAAAAGATGATGTACTAAATTTAACGTTGAGGATCAATATTAACGTTCTAAAATATATGATAATAGTTTATTAATAGTACGACTCCATAAACTTTCAAGCATTTATTCTCACAATATATAAGCAAGTTAAAATGCAATCTTTCTATCTTGCTCTCGAGAAGCTTCTTGTATGTAATCTTTTTTTTTTTTTTTTTAATAAATTATGAAAATAGGAATCAGTAAGTACACCTAAACATCCCGATTATATCAGTATTTTTTTAGCACCCTTATCATCTGCTCATTCCATTAATTTTATTAAAACTAAAAGAAATGCAATGCAGGTCAACAATCAATGCGGGCCAAAGAAAACTGCCCAAGGAGAAAGCAAAGCAACTTACAAGCTATGTATTGTAATTATATTTAACCAAATTTTTTTTCCCCCTTTTAAGAAGAGTAAAACACTAGCTCTTGACCGTATTAATTCAAATTCTAGTGATAGTCGCAGATATTTATTGCATTATTGTTACCTCACAGCCGTCTTCTTGTTTGAAACCCATTCACAAAATCCATATAGATGGGCTAACTAGACGCTATATAGTATAGATTTCTCTTAAAAATTGTTGATTTGCATGTTTCCACTTTATCAAAATTCAATGTATCTAGTCATTTGTTTCAATTATTATTCATAATTAGTCTTGCTATTTTTCGTTCTGACCAAAAGAAATTATAAGGAATAAGTAGAGTGTACCACATAATTCCTAATTGAGTAACATATATATAATGTCTTTGGTGTGACGTCGCATATGCTTGAAATAATTAAGTTCTAAGAGCAATAATATTGTTTCTCTCCCTTGTTACATTTTAGAATGGTCAAAAAATTACATTCCTAAATTAGTTATATTTAGGAATTACCGACGCATAAACATAAGCGTCGGGAAAAATATTTCCCTGACAATTAGAATATGAAAATAACCATTAGTATTTTTTAACCATGTCAGAAATAACTCCGTTGTAACAAAATCGGTTTCTTTGTCGTGGTGCCTCCCAACATCAACTACTAATAGCCATAAGTTGGCCAAAGCTCATTAGTAAATCCCACTTGTAAGGCAGGGGGACATTTTGTTACTGAGTGAATTATACAAACGTATATATAAATACGTACATATATATATAGACATATGACGAAATGAATACCAAAATGGTAGCAAAACAAACTGCAGCAGTCAGAGCATTATCCAACTGCCCATGTTTCATTAAGGCAGGCGGCTAAGGACTCAGAAAAATAATGTAACAGAATTTTGGGCCTACAATTTTTTGAGTAATTTGGAAGGAAAGTAGAGACAAAAATCTATCTAGTCTCAATCTCAAGGACCACATTTGCTTCCTCTCACTAGTTGAAGTTCCATCACTTTCGCAAACAAATGTTTTTTCTACTCCGTAATAATGACTATAATCGTAAATTCCACAAAATTATGTACAACATTGGAATATTGAAACCAAGTATATATTTGTGATCAATTCAACATAATGACATTAAAATCTTAACACAACTGTGATCAAATAGAGGCGTACGTTGTATAACTGTTTGACAACTTTGAAAAGGGCAAACTTGCTCTTCTGGATTTTTATTTTTATTTTATTTATTTTTGTTCTTTTGAAATATATAACAGTACAGCTTATTAATTTGGGATGTGCATGTATGGTGTAGTTCGTAATTTAGTTAATGAATGAGAGTTAAATCGATCTGCTCGTTGAAAGTTGCTATTCATCATCAGGTGAAAAAGCAGCCGAATGTTCGGTGGTTCGATTTAACCGTTATTTAGTGGCTGAAAACCAAATTGCATATTTACATTTCAAAATAACAGATTACAGCAAAATCTAGAGGAATGTCTCATCACTAGAGTAGAGATTTATGCTAACACTTTTGAAGACAAAATTATATACCAATTTATAGAGAACAAAATTCTCAGAGAGTTGCACAAAACTCAAAAATAGTAAGAAAAAGTGGGCAAATTTCCTTTCATCATTTTTTTTTTTGGAACGCACTTGAATGACATAAATTTAGAGATAATTACGCCAACATAACACAAAAAATTAACATTCGACCAAATGATACAAAATTAAACTAAAATTAATTAAAATCTGTGTCATGTTGATTAAAAAAATGAGACATTTATGTCATATTAGTTAATAGATGAAAAAATATAGTTATTTAGATAATTTTCTCTCTTTTTTTGTTTTTCTAAATATTTATTTTATTTTATTTTTTAGTTAGGAATGGATCATTTTGAAGAAGGGCCGCCATAACCACACATTTCACGCATTGGGCCAAATCCAGCCTGGTGACTGTACCAGTCACTCTCGCTTAATTTTTCTGTCGTCTCTACCATAACATTGTTGCATGAAAGTCCCTTACATGGCGGGAGAAATAGGGCAAACTAATACATATGTAGAATTAGGTTGAACTACGAGAAAAAAGTACATACACAATTCCTCCCCACACAGCTCAACAAACATATCTAGTTTTTTTTTTTTTTTTTTTTTTTTTTTTTTTTTTTTTTTTTTTTTTTTTAATGATGGGGCCTCTTATTTTATAGGCATGAAACATAATTACTCATCGTCATTAATCATTCAGTTGAAAAATAAAAAACGGTTAAAACAAATACAAAAAATAGGTCATATTTATATATACATATATGACCTTCTAGATCTCGAAAGTTAAGTGGCTGGGCGGCAGATCTTTAATGGGTCGGCTAAGGAATGAAACTAGCTACAAGCTGTTGAGCATTGATTGAAAATGGAGTTTTTTGTCTGATAAGAAGAAAAAAAGCTCATAGCGATGGACCACCATATGAGTCATGACAATGTCACCGATGGCCAGTGAGTGTACCTCGAGAAGGACATTTTGCCCTCTCTCTCTCTCTCTCTCTCTCTCTCTCTCTAGCCTCTACCCTCTACCCTCTAGCTGTTATTTTGTAAGACGGGTTCATATTCATCTGCCTCTCCAAATTATATATGTTTTTCTATGTAAATATATTGTGTACAGCTTGTCTATCAAACATTGGCCCATCTTCATTTACTCTTAAATTCTTTTTTTTTTTTTTAAACTAACCTGTCTCTTTCACTAACACTGTCGTTTGCCACCTTTTCAGCTGTCTATATACTGTATCTAAATAAAAGTGATCAGATATTTAGATATTTTCTTTCTTTTTCTTTTTCTTTTTATTTTTTCCTTTATAATCCCTTTCCATGAGGAGAAAAAAAGGTTCAGATTCTATCGCCGTCCAAAGGGCATTGCTTTTATTTTAGTTTATTTTATCATAAATTATTAGTTTAACATATATATATATATATATATATATTATTTGGACATGATTTTAGCTACATTTATCATTCAGAATTATTAAGATAAAACAAAATAACTATCAGATAGGAGAATCAAGGAATAGTCACATTTCAAAGAACTCTTCACAAAGAGCAAATGTATAATTCTATACATAATCATAATTACTTACAAGGGAGAGAAGATCATTATACATTTATTTTGCTATGGTTTCTTTATTATTATTATTATTGCTGTGTACAAAATTGTAATAACCCCATTACCCTTAAAACCATGTAAAACCCGGGAAAAAAAATGAATGTATAAAAGAAAATAATAATATTAACTATGCGTGAAGAAGGTACCTAAAATTGAAATCATAAGGCATGACATGGACAAACTGTGAAAGGGGCTGCATTTTCCCTCTCTCAAGACACTTGAGAGCTTCTTTCCCTACTTCACTCGGTAGCTGAAGGCAGATCCAATCAAGCAGTGACTCCAAGTCCTTTGCAAAGTCGAGTAAATACCAATCCAACAGCTTTGGGATTTTAAACTTGCTTGTCCAAATCCCAACCGCAGCCTCTAAGTACTCTCTCTTCGCCACTTCCAGTTCATTCTCAACCTGAGCTGCTGTGTACACTCTCACCTTCATTTTTTACAGACCAAGTGTCAGTAATCGAAATCCGAGAAAATTACCCCGAAGATGGTAGTGATTGAGGTGAGGATAGACACCTTGCCGTGCCAGCAGGTGGGAGGGAAGTGATTTAGATAAGAGCTCTCAGGTTTAAAAAAAAAAGTAGCGGGTTTTGAAGCAGCACAAAAGTCGCATTTTGGTCAGGAAATTATTAGCAATTAGAATAAACTATCAAATCATCAATTTAGGCAGGATTGTCATAATTGATTGTCCCTAATCTGTACAGCATATGCCAAATTTAACGTGTAAAAAAAAAAAAAAAAAAAAGGCATTGCGTTGGAGAGTGGCTTTTCTAGCCAAATGCCATAATTTGGTAGACTCAAAAAGTACTAATTCAGTTAGAAACTTGCAAGAGTACAGGGAATGTGTCGTTAATGCCGGGTAGTACTGATTTCTGAACTTGGAGTTATTGAATAAGCATGTTATAATGAACCCAACTAACTCTATCAACAAACTTACAGCAGGAGAGGACCAGCTTCCGCAGGAGAGCGCAAATGTCACCAACGGCTCGGAGAACTCCAACCCGAAAATGCTTCTCGCGGTCTTCTCATCATTTTTCGCACCCTTGGAAAATGTCTGTTGGTGGGCGCTAAGAAGTTAGGAATCATTAATGGCATTCAAGCCGATCAAAACATTCAATACTGCATCTATGAAAGTCAAGAGGACCACTTACATATTTGGAGTGGTAAGGCAATCTCAAGATGAAATGTTCTATAGTTATTGCGTTTAGCAAGTGTCCCCCCACATTAACTATTGCCTGATTGACAAGAAACAGAGCCGTTATAAATCATTGTCCGCCGTGCTACGTACATTGTAGATTTTGGTTCAGAAGAGATTCGACATCTCGGAATAAATATTTTCCGCGCTAGGCCATACCTTTTGCATCAGGGCAACAACCATTTCAGGGCTCTCTGGAATTCCATGCTCTAGGAATGCCTGAAAAGATAGTAAATATAGTAAATGGCAGTTTTTTTTTTTCGGAAGGTAACTTTGTAAATCTGCATTGAGGAGCATAAAAATCATAAAAATTTTGTAAGGTCTCATGTATTTACATTCATCATGCATGAATTGTAGATGTTGATCCAGAAAGCAAGCTTCTCTTGATGAGAAAGGTTCTCTAAATTGACGGAAGCAAGTTTCTCGAATAGTAGTCTGAAAATTCGGAGGAATAAAACATTAAGAAGAAAATTAAGAAATCAAACAATTTTCTTCTTTTTTTTTTTTTTAAAGCAGACAACTTACTTCAATCTACGGAGCAAGAACAAAGAATTTGCCGTTCGATTTAGATTAATTGTGCCAGCATCAATCGAAATGAATTGCGTATATTTACCAATGTCCCTCTTCCCAAATTCTGAACTAATACCATATGGATCCCCAAACTCCCTCTTCTCCTTACTTTCTTGGGTAGCTAAATTGGAGAAAGCCGGAAAGTTTTCTTCACCACCCCGACTCTTCACCGAGCTCATTCGCAAGAAAATGTTGGACAAGCATTTCAATATATTTTCCGAAATTCTGTTCGGACTGTCATCTTCTGAAACTCTATTTTCCGGAACGCTACAAGTCCTCGCTTCCGCACTTTCATTGTCCGTCACTCTGGACTCTAACTGGACATTTAAGGAAACGACATGTTCATTTTATTGCACACCAATTTTCTAAAACAACTCAAGAAATTTGTTGAATCTTCGTGCATTACCTGAATCTTCTGAGGATCTGAATTCTTTTCTGCTGATTTCTGATCCACCAGCGCTCTCTTCACAGTTGTCCTTACCGTCTGGCTTTTATGGACCGAAGATCCCTTGCTGTTCTTCGTCGAATTAGTGCAGGATTGGTTCTCCTTCCCCTGTCTATCATCTAAAAAAAAGCAAGAATAAAAAAAAAATTTTCAAGGCCTGATCACATAACAATTGACGCCGTTAGATTGTCAATTCTCAATGTAAAGCAATATCTATTCCAGTACTATGTTAGTTTACCGATTATCGGATAGGTCAATATTGGTTTTTATATTCTAACAGACAGAAGAACAGATACACGACAACAGAGACTCTCAAGTGTCGTTCTGTAACTCACCGGAATTCGACTGAAGATGCTTTGTCCTAGTTGTAGCAGAATTCCCCATAGGAGCTAGTAGAAATTTCGGAAGCTCGGGTCTAGGACTCTTTACCGGGCGCGGATCATGTGAATCGGCTGAGTTCTCCATATTTCTCTTTGAAGAGGAAATGTAGACAGCTTCCTGATACAAATCTTGCCTGAAATGCACAACCTGCTCTTCCAGCCTAACCACCTCCTCTTCGAGAACAGCCACTTCAGCTAGAAGTTCCAAAGTCTACACGAAGTCATAAAAATTACTGTTCATTGCCAAAACTTACTTTTTTTTTTGTCAGAATTTATATAAAACAATTTTATTCATCCCGATAGCAGCAGAATATTCAAAACTTGAAAAAATTCAAATCGGCATTGACCATAAGTGTTGACAATGTCGCAAACTTTTAACATTTGAGGCAGAATGTTCTCGGGACACGAGTTTTTTCTGTTTTTTTTTTTTTTTTTTATAATACAAAATTTGAAAGTAGAAGGGTGTGAATTAGTACTAACATTAGGAGGGAGATAAGGAGGTAAACGAGGCAGAGCTCCCAATGGCCTATTGAAAGCTCTTTCGAGTGCTCTGTGGACACTTTCTTCATGCCGGAGCTTCTTCTTCAGTTTATCAACCTGAAATGAAAAGAAAAGAAAAGAAAGGAAAATTTATTGAGAAGAAAAGAAAAGGGAAATGAAGTTGAGAATTGAGAAGAAAAAAAGAAATCCCACATCTTGTTGAAGAGCCAATTTTCTCTCTCTGCTCGAGGCTCTTCCATTGATGGGTGATTTTGTGGTCTTTTCTCTCAGCTTGCTCTCCTGCATCTCTGCTACCTTCTCCTTTGGAACAAACAGAGGTTATCAAGTACCCAAAATCAGCTTCCACAATAAGAAAACAAAACCAAAACTTAAAAAAATAAAATAAAATTTTAAAATTTGTTGCAGACAAGAAGAATCTGAAGAAGAACAAATTAAAATTCTGGACCCTTTAGTGGATATGGATCGGATTCTGAAAGAGGAAGTAGAAGGAAGAATGGGAAAGAAAAGAATCTACTTTTCTCGGAAAATTTTGCCTCTAACACTTGGTAAGAAGTTTAAAATTTTTTTCTTTTTCCTTTTGCTGGGGGAGAAAATGTGAAGAAGAAGACCCCAAATCTTGGATTTCTGTCCAACACGTCAGCAATCTGTGGAGTTTTATTGGGAAACTCACAACATCTGGAGCTTCCTCATTGAATTTGAAATCATAGATTTTGACCCAAAAAAAAAAAACAGTTTCAAAAATAAAAAAACACCTCAAAATCTCATAATTACAGAGCTATCTCATCTTAAACAGTAGAAACCGTTTTTCAAACACATATTTATATATATATATATATAATATTGAAAAGAAATAAACAGGACCCAGATTATGATTACTTTTTCACTACTACTCTTCAATGTCGGAGCTGTTTTCCCTGGCTGAATCCTAGCAGCAGCAGAAGCAGTAGTAGTAGTTGTTGTAGTTGTTGTTCTTGTTTTGGTGTTCATCTTTCAAAAACTGTATTATTGAAATCTGCAAAGACCAAGAAAAAAAAACAAATGAAAATCCAAATTCAAGCATTAAATTCTTCACAAGAGAACAAAGAAAACAAAAGACAAAGCCGAAGCCGAAGCTTATTAAATGGCGTTGTTGAAAACTTTCCATAAATGGAGATCAAAGTGAAGACCTTTATTGAGAGAAGTTTTCATTCCAGAGATCAGGCTCTATATTACTGTTGATTATTGGTCTAGTCCATTTTTCTCCACGAAACAAACCCAGATGAGAAAATGCATTGGGAGAAGCGGAAGCTGATGAATAGAACCGTACGTATAGAGAGAGAAAGCGAGGAGAGAGAAAGTGAGAGAGAGGAGTCCAAGGTAGATGGTAAAGGGGAGGAGGGAAACTGGGAGTTTGTGAGTGAAGAGCTGTGGTTGATGTGTCTTTTTTTTTTTTTTCCACAAGTTGCACTGCTTGGTTCAGAGGTCTATTTTGTCAATTTGAGATTGTGCAAGTCAGTGAGTGAGTGAACGAGCCAGCTGATAGACAACAAGTGAGTTATGTAAGATAGTGAAAGTTTTCCTCCCCAAAAAAAAAGAAAGAAAAAAAAAAGAGGGGTAAAAGTGCAAAATCAGAGAAAATATGGGACAATATTGAGAGAGTCGAACACAAATCACAAGTCACAAGCAGAGCACGCGCACTGATCTAGTCTCTTAATATCCCGCCCTCTTCCTCATCATGACTCAACGTGCGCTTCTTTTTTCAATTATGTCATTAATATTAACAAACCTATGGAATTTTGAAATATACCATTTTATTTTATTATTATTTTGTTTGATATTTTAATTCAACTCCAATTAAACTGTATTTTTTCATCTCAATTTTTTTTTTTCATGAAAAGTCAATAAAATTATAACTAATTTTTGAAAAGTCAATCAACTCCAACTTAAAAATTTCACATCCAACCGGTGAACCAAACGCAAATTATATCTTAATAATCATCCTTGAATCTTGAATTACATTTTTAGTACATGTCATGAACATGAGAAGAGCAAATTCATCAATGTTTTTAAATTTTTAACTATCGAATTGAATTAGGCTTTGGTTGCGTTATCCTCCTTTTTTTTTTTTTTTTTTCCTTTTTTTCTTGCTTCTGAGCAACTACTCCAAACATAGAATACATAAGAAGTTTGGCGTCTGACTAGTTTATTTTGGAGCAAGTATATTCATTAACCCTTAAATATTATACTTAATCTTTAACCAATTGATAACTCATCAATTCTACTCAAGAAATAGTGCTTTTCAAAGTTTAAGAGGTGAATCCGAAGGCATGTTATAAATTAAGGGTATAGCAGCTAATATTCAAAATTCAGAGGGTATGTTGACGGAAATGACATGATTCTAGAAGAATTCATAAAACTTTCTATTTTCTAATGATCAATATAATTTCTCTAATTTTCTCTTTAAAAAAAAAAAAAGAAAGAAAAATTTATCTTTCTAAGTACTTGGAAAATTATAATACTGTGGTTAAAAACAAATGATAGACTCTATGCTAGTGCCGATTTTTCAGTCACATAACTGGAAATTTTGTAATCAAGAACTTAAATAGTTCCATTTAGTAGAACTTGATATAAAAACAACAATTATGTAAGGGTCCGTTTGGTGAATGAGTTTGAGTTAAAAAAGTACAGTTTGAGTTGAAAATTTTTGTTGACTTTTTAGAAAAGACAAAATTTTTTTCAAAAAAAAAAAAATGACTTTTTCAGAAAAAGACAAAAACTGAGATGAAAAAGTACAGTTTGAGTTGAAACCCCAAATGAGGCCTAAACTTTCATTGAGCTTGCGTGGTATTTAAGCTTCATACGATGTGATATGATGTAACTTTAAAAAACATGCCCTATTTGTAAATATGCCCTACCATATAACTTCATATTGCTTTTATTTTTACTTTTTTTGTGTGCTATTTTTCTTCTTTTTCTCCCTTTTGTTGATTGTATTTCAAATATTCTTTTTTTTTTTTTTTGCCCTTTCTTCTGCCATGAATGATGAATATGGGAGACTAAGTGAAGCCTAGAGAATTAAAGAAGAACCAAATTAATTGTGGGGGTGCCGAATTGTTCTAGGTTCCCATTTATGTTCACATTTTCATGGGGCGATGGGGTTGGCTCCAAAAGTAATAATATTTGAAGATTAAAATTCTAAAAAAACGTGGTTTTGGAGAGGGAAAGAAAATGAAGCATATGAGTTGTTTGCATTAAATTTGGAGATGGCGTGGGTTTTCTTGAAGGCAAAAGCTGCCCAAATCACATGCTTTGCCAACCATATGGATTTTCGAATTTGAAAATAATTATTAAAAAAAAGATAAAAAAAAATATATATATATATATATATATAATAATTAATTTAAAAGGGCATTCCAAGGCTCACTGGGATATGAAAAATCCATTACTGTTCCATGCTCTTTTATTGTGTTATTTTATTCCTCAAGTGCATTCCCCCTTTTCAAGCTCATTTCTTATGTCCTAACCGGAAGGGGGAAAAAAAAGAAGCTCATTTCATGTAGATATATTTTTTATATAAATATATATGTTAATATATTTATATTTCAGTAATAGACGAGTCATCTTTTGGTTAATAGGTTTAGTTGTGACATTTTGAGGATTTAAGGAATTTTGGGCTTTTTTCATTAACATACAAGAGGAAAAAGAATATTAAGTGATTCTTTCTTGTTTTCAGGAAATGGGTACTATAACAGCGACAAGACCAATCAAGATTAGAGCAAAGATTAGGTCACCAGTCAAATTAGTACTACCATGTCATAATTATGGAAAAAGGTTTTTCGTATTATGCATGCAAGCTAATTGGCCGTGTAGCCTGTCAATAGTGGTTTGATGCATTAAACAGGAGGACGACGTAAACAAAAGGGGGCCAACTTTTTAAAGAGAAATTTAAAAGTTAATTTTAATTGATTTGATCCTAGCGTTTTTATAGATTGTATATTTTTCTGACATATTTGCATGAATGCGCTCTGAAATTTTTAAATTTGACAATTTAGTCCATAAATTTTTTTCTTGACAATAGGCCCCTTGAACTTCTAATTTTTGACAATTCAGTTATTTTTGCTTAAATTCGTAAAAATTTAAATGGTTTTTTACACATAACTTGCACATTATAGTCCAAGAAGAGTATTGTTGATCATTTTTGCTTAACTTCAATACAGTTTTCTTTGAAAATTTGAACTTTAATTCAATTATACTCAAATTTAAACCTAAACTTTAAAAGACGTTTGAATTGAAATTAAACAAAAATGATCAACATTGTCCCTTCTGAGCTATAATATGTAAGTATTGTCCAAAAAATTATCTTAATTTTAATGAATTTAAGTAAAAAGGACTAAATTGCCAAAAATTAGAAGTTCAAGGGGTTAATTTCCAGGGAAAAAAGTTTAGGGACTAAATTGTCAAATTTGAAAAGTTCAGGGGGCATTCATGTAAATGTCTTTAGGTCCGGGGTGTTACCATGACGTGTAAAATGTTAAAAAAGCATACATTTTAAATCTTTATTATCAAGAGAAATAAGATGACAAAAAAATAAAATAAAATAAAACAAATAAGAACATGAAAAGTTATACAATTACGTTCACTTGTAACTGATGTAGTAATTAATTATGATAAACAGAAAAACTTATAATAGAAAATCTTACATCTCTCACACTGTGTTTTGCTTTCAGCCACATGTTGTCTAGGATAACAATTAGACTCTACACACTCAACATAAAAGGCATATAGCTCTTCTTTTCTTTTTGTTTGTTAACTTAGTTTATTTTCTTTTCTCAAAAGAACGAGAAAATTTATGGAAAATAGATATTCAGAACCTTTATTTATAGCAGAAATCTCTAAAATTCAGAACAAGAGCAACTGTTATTCCTTAAGTTACAAAAAAAGTCATAAAGTTATGCTTTTAAATAAGACTTCTATCAAAATTTAGGAAGAATTAGAGAAAAAAAAAATATCTTATTTTGTTCTCAACTTTAACAACAAAACAAAAACTAAACAAAAACAAAACAAAACAAAACAAAACAAAAAAACAACAACAACAACAAAACAAAACAAAAAACAAAAACAAAAAAACAAAAATGAAGAAAAACTACTACGAAATTTAATAACTGATAAAAACAAATTTACTTTTTAGATGCAGGTATCACAAAAATCTTCTCTCTCTAGATGATCATGAGTTGTATAAAAATATTTTTTTATTGGTAAATGTTTATTCACTGTAAAATAATAGTTTCTGAAAGATGATCTTAGCACATACATAGAAAGGTTGGTGTTGAAGGGAAGCTATCATGATGTGTTATAATTAGTAATTACAAGTGTGTGTTATTATTTGAATTTTTTTTTTTAAAAAAGGTGATTATTAAGAAGACGATTTGATTATGACCTAAACTTAACTAATTAATTAAAAAAAAAAAAAAAAAGACTTCTCACTAACCGCAGCCACGTGACAGTTACTCATATTGCCATTAATATGACCTTTATATAATTTGTCTTTAAAAAAAAAAAAAGGAAAATGTCTTCATTTAATTACATATTTATTTGAATAAGATTACTGTGATTATTAATTATTATATAATGTTAAAGAGATTTATGCATTGACTTTTTTTTACTTAATTTTGTCCGGATTTTGAATATGAAATGACCTTGTCCTCCACGGGGAAGACCTGATTGCGATCTTACTATGAGGGTTAGTTTCGTCCTTTTGATGAGAGAGCAGCACAAGTGGGACAAACCGTATGATGAGCTTAGATCGACAGGCCAACCTTTTTTCCTTTTTCCATATGCAATTACAATTCAACTCATTATCAATAATGTATGTGAAGAAGAAATTAATTATTTTTGCAATATTAGTTAAAAAAAAAAAACTCTGATCAATTGTCCAAGTACTAATAAAGATTGAAAAAATATCGACTCAGTTTAGAACCTTCCTTACAAGAATTCTAAAATGATTATACATTTCTAGCACACCAAAAAATAAAATAAAATAAAATTAGGCAAAACATATGAAAAAATACAGTAGCTATCCTAAGTTTTTTCATAAAAAAAAATTTAGTCACAACATTTTCTTATGAGATTTAATCACAATTTTTTTGTGTCAGTAAATGTCATTATGCATTTTGTCACCTATTTTTTGTTCTCATTAACTTTTAAGCATAAAATTTTTAGTTTTGGTGTGATAAATTAAAACTTTCTTTCATGATTAAAAAACTTCATGGCTAAAAATTTTACTCATAGCAACAATTTATGACTAAAAAGGTTTAGTCACAAACTTATGATTAAAAGTGACATTTAGGTGCAAAATATATTTGAGATAAATAGCATGTTTTATTAGTAACTAAGAGGTTGTTTGGAACAATTATTGGGGTTGAAATTTTTTCCATTTTTTTTTTCAGAAGTCATTTGTTTGACCAGCTAATTTCAAATCTACATTTTTTTTTTTCTTTCTCTTCCATATTTTCAAATAACTCAAACTTTAAAAGTTCGTAACTTTCTTATTTCAAGTCAAAATGAGATAATTCTTATGTCAAAATACTCATGATAACGAAAAGAACGAAATAAGATCCATTTTATATTTTTTTTTTCCAAACACGTTTCATATATTTACACTATTTCCAATATGATGTAATTAATTTTTAATTTTCAATTTAACCAAACACATATTTTCAAATATTAACTTATTTTCAATAAAAAAAATTCTAAAACTCTAACCCCAATTGTTATTCCAAACAGGCGCTGATAATTTATTTATTAGGAATAAAGATTATTTATTACTTCAAATATCTAGAAACCCCCCTTATTTACTTATCATAAAAGTTTCAAAAAAAACAACATTTATTACATTTCTTTTATATAGTATTTTGTCTCAATAAATTAAAGGCAACATTTCTGAACCATGAGGTGTGTGTGTTGGTTACGGGCCAGTACTTTTTAAAGTACTGCTGAAGAATAATACTAATTAATATCCTATTACTTTCTAGTCTAGCTAGGCTCCATTTCTTCTGAATGCCGTGAGGTATGTCGCATGAGAGGTAGTTTTCAGTACTTTTATGAACTTCTAATCAATAGATTATTAGCTAATTATATAAACCCAAATAAATAAAAGGAGTCTCAACCATTAGAAGTGAAAAAGTATTGATCAAAACCAAATTTCTAAAATTAAAAGTTTTAGGGTTTGTTATTAGTATAGTTTTTGGTACTATATATTTTTATATAATTAAAGAAGTGAAGTAAAAACTTTAACTTTTATATTATCATTATCATTTAGATAATGAATTTTAAAAGGGCTTTTTGACGCATAAATGATATTCAAAATATTAGTAGAAATTTAATTTGAAACTTCCAAAAATTACTAGTTTCACGTCTTTTCTAATTTAGTTCGTGTAGATATTGAACATGCATGTGTTGATAAAATAAAAAAGGAATAAAGTGAATGATCTTGTAATTCATAAACCATAATTTGAGAACATGATATATATCATCTTGTTAATTTTAATTGTTTTTACATCTTATTGATTTTAATCACTATGTGTTTGGTTTTAAAGTAAACTTTGTGAGACACTAAATGATCGGACTCAATGCCAACACCTCTTACATAGGTTGGTAAGGCACTCGTCCTTCTCATTATAAAATACTTGGATTCGGATCATCCCCACCACGTTGGTCGAGGTAGATTGGCATTCCACTTCATAAGGGAACAATATATCAAGCAGAGAAGCATCCACTTCCCGAGCTTATTTGGGTATGCCAATCTCTACCAATATAACCCTCTTTTTACTATTAAAAATAAAAAACACACACACAATCGGACTTGACACATTGGAATTTTTTGCCCCAACTACAATCTCAACCGCCACCGGTGGAATTCCTATATCAATCAAAGGACCAGTAATGTCAAGATTTTGATTTGTGCATAAAATGCTCCTTTGGGTTAAGAAGCCAAAAGCTGCCTTTAAAAAATTGTCAATTTTCCTTCACAATTTGAAGTCAAGTTTATATATACACATACAAACGAGATTGATACGTGTCCTCACTTCTCCAATATCTCCACCGTTCCACTTGGGAATCTAGTGAAAC
Organism: Ficus erecta; assembly: GCA_008635985.1. Classification (NCBI taxonomy): domain Eukaryota; kingdom Viridiplantae; phylum Streptophyta; class Magnoliopsida; order Rosales; family Moraceae; genus Ficus; species Ficus erecta. The sequence continues at coordinate 24,042 of BKCH01000942.1, read as the reverse complement.
AACAAGTAAAATAGTATTAAGATTGGATCTATTTTTCGTTACACAGACCACCACAAGTTTATAGTTTACATAAGGACTGCAAATGTTTATGGCTAGACCTCAAAAATGTGTTTGGTTCAAAGGTTCAAACCTTAAGTTTTCATCTTAGTTTTCATATTTTTCTATAACGTCAACAAAAATTATAACTAGATTTTGAAAAGTTAATCAACTTCAATCTAAAAATTTCATTTTAAAACCGTACACCAAATGCAAGCTGGCTTTGTTTGGCTCTCAAATCTAAACTTAAGTTTTTCATCTTAGTTTTTTCTTTATATGAAAAGTCAATAAAAATTATTATTAGCACTTTTTGAAAAATCAATTAATTTTAACCTAAAAATTCTATTATAAACCCGTACACTAAATACAAGCTAAGAGGGTGAGAATTCCAACTCTAATACTAAAAGTAGAAGATACCCGAAATAAACATTCACGATCATTGCGTTGGCAAAACATAAACAATATAATTTCTTTCTTTCTTTCCTTTTCTTTTGGAGCCATTCTAAAACGAAAACATGGAGTGATAATTTATTTACTTGTATAACTACAAAGTGTTGGTGACAATAGAGTAAAACCTAACGTGTGTAGGTGAGCCATCAGCATCTACAGTTATTCTTATTGGCCTGTTCTTCTTTTTTATTTTTATTTTTATTTTTATTTTTTTCCAACAGCTTATTAGTTGTCCATTTTCTTTTCTTTTCCTTAAACTTTTCTGGGACGAGGTAACAACAAATGTCCAAACTTCCCTACCAATAAAGGAATATACACCGCTCATGAATTCAGACAAATCACATAATACTATATGTAATAAAGGACATAGTGTAAGTGATATCTTTTGTTTATTGCTCTCTATAATTATTTATTATTTTAATCATCAAAAAATAAATTAAATGTGCTCGGATCACTTCATATAAAGACAGCTTATCAAAAAAAAAAATATATATATATATATATTTTAACTATATTGTATGTGTTTCTTTTTTCTGATTCGGGACAATCAAGATGGAAGAGTCCAACTAGAATACATATAAAGTTGAGGAATCAACTTAAACTAGCTATATATATAGGTATATAGATATACATGTGTGTGCACCATATATATATATATATATATGTAGAGATTTTTATTTTATATATATAGTGTGGAAGTTCTAAACTTTTACTTTAAAATTCTAGGTTTGACCAAACAGACACCAAAATTCAAAATGGACTTATGGATGGAGGGATATAGTTGGTGCATTGGATTCGATGTGTTCATAAACTTGGGTTTGATGATCCGGAATTAACCGACGCTTAGGACAAGATATAACAGTTCATGTGGGGACATCTCGCCAACATATATATAGAGACATATATATATATATATATATATTATAGTTTCTTGCGTGCTTTACCTGTAGATTATTATATGCATACCCTAATTAGCATGATTATATAATGATGTTAATATCAAGCAAAGTCATCATTATACGAATAACTATAAGATGGATGTCTTAGGTATAGTTTATTTAGCGATGATTACATACCTAACTCTATCACAAGATGTAGAGTTTTATTATCCCCTATCCCATAATAAAATATATATTTATATGTATTGTTAAAATTAAGAATGACAAGAAGAAATTTGCTTTGGTAAGAGACATTATATGTTTGGCTTTTCGCCGATGAAGAGAATATTGAAAGGGGTTCCATTTTTGTAGCTAATTTGATTTCCATCCAGAGATTATGGTTGATTTTATGGGATTCAGATTTGATTTGTTCCAAGTATTTTTATGGATAATTACTGAAAAAGATGCTTGTAATCTCTATTTATATATAAAGCTATTTGATAAAGACACTCAGCTATTTGATAGAGACACTCACTAGTGAAATTTCTCTTTTCTTTTAATCCGAAGATGTAGACTCATTTTTGAACCTCGTTAAGTTTATGTGTTTTCTTTCTTTTATTTTCTCTTTAATTTTATCATTTCATCTAATGCATTTGTAATGATAAAGGACAAACAAATGAAAAAGAAAAAAACTGTTAAGCACCGTGCAAGTTATTCTTGTCTATTAATAATTAAGGACGAGATTGTTTCGACAAATTAAATTAAATAAATAAATAAGAATGAGATATCCAACTAACATAGCTGTCCAAGATGTTAGATAAAAAGTGCCAAGATTAGCTTGAGCGCGTTTGACTGATTATAGGCAATTATATATATGATATTGACAGGCTTACCATAAATGAAAGAGTTGGTTAACTAGGAATTTGAATTTGAAAGTTTCTGAGCTAGCTCTGTTGACTTAATTACTAGACATTGAAGTTGTATTTGATTTTTTCTTTTTTAAACTTTGATATACGGGTAATTCGAACTTTACATATATATTTTATAATAAAATGATAAATAAAATTATTATTAAATTATATCTACAGTCATAAAATTGCATTTGATTCGGGGATCATGAGTTCTTGTCATGGTAAATAAACCAAAGTACTCGTTTTCTTAGTCATTTGGATAAACAATGGGTCGTCCTTAGGTTCTTTGGGAAAGAAAAAGAGCAATAATGTTAAAGGGGGAAAAAAGTAAAGTAAAGAAAAGATCGACTTTTACCATAAGCTTTTAGGTCACGATTAAAAGCTTTTGTTGCTAAGGCTTTGTTTGGCCAATAAATCACATTTAAGCATACACTAATTAATTATTGTATTTAGAGTTAGTAATGTTACAAATAGTACATAACCAATGTTTGAATATACATTACAATTTACAACTCATGCCTATGAGGAAAATTTTTACTGTGCCGTTACGTCACCGTGTCGTATGGTTTTGATATGCTAATTTTTTTTCCACTTAAATATTAAAACTTTTTTTTTTTTTTTGTGTGTGTTTAAATTAAGCCCATCCGTTGGATCAAGCCGATTCATGATCCAACCGCAATAATAATATTGAATCTAAAAAAAAAAACTGCATATATGGTTATAGAAGCTAATATATACGTGGCTATCTGGCCTAGGGAATTATTAATGGGTGTGACTGTCCACTACAAAATTAGTGACCCGGGCTGCAGGGAAATGATTCAATTTTGGGGGAGGAGTAGAAGAATTCTGATCATATATATATATTGCCCATATAGCCATATGAGCTGATCATGATATATATATATATGTATATGTATATGTATATTTATATGTATAGATATGTATATATATGTATAGATAGGTTTACCCCACCTGTCATTTAAGGCAAAAAAACATGTCTTCAATAAAGTGCACAAAGTTACACAAGCATTTATAAATAAAGCTTCTCAAAGCAATAAGGGCTTTGATGGGAGAGAAAGAGTGCCACTATCTAAAATCATTGTACGACCCCAACTCTTTTCCTTAAAGCTCATCCAAAGCTGTCATCTACCCCATTTCTTCTTTTATCAATCTCCCTGTTTCCATATGTATTGAGAATTCTATAGTTCTATTTTAGATTCGAACAATTTATATTATTTTTATTTTAATATAATTTTATTATGATTTATCATTTACAAATATGTACCATCGATAAAGATATCTTACTATAAAAACTTATATATATATATATATATATATACACTCATATTTCTCCTTTCCCTTTTAATTATAAGTAACCAAATCATTTTTCATGAGTTTAGTTATAATCTATACAAGTCTCCAATTTTGGTGAGGATCACTATTTTAGGTTTTTGTTTTGTTTGTTTGTTTTTTTGTTTTTTTGGAGTATATCACTATTTACTCTTTTACACCACTGTTTTTCACCAAATGGTATCCTCACGTTATCACATTTATAGTACTACAACATCACAAAGTATGATTGACTAAATAACCTCAGTGATCATAATTACTTGAGAATTTTTAATAAAACCTTTTTATTTTATACTAACGATTGGAATTATTATTTTAATCATTGGAGCATTCGATCAATTTCGTAATAGTTTGATTAATGATTGAGAATAATTCTATAATATGCATTTTAAAATTTTAAATAAGATCTTTAAAATTAAGCCACCAATTAAAAACCCTTTTTACGAGCAATGCAAAATAAAAGTTCCAACCGTAAAAGGACCTAATTACTTATAGTAAGCATTTTTCATTAAATTTAAGATACTTGAAATGGAATCATTAATCTTAAAGCAACATATATATATGTGTGTGTGTGTGTAATATATATATATACACACACTATATTCGTTGCTATCATTGATTAGTATAACGCTGGATAGGGCATAGGCGCACGAGTGATCCTGCTCTCTTTGAAAGCTGATAACTCAATCCTTGGATTTCTGGTCCTTCTACTTTAAGTGGGGTTTGTCAGGCCAAAATATAGAAGTTGAAAACACACACACACACATATATATATAGCTTTTAGTTAGCCCCAAATAAAATTTTATATATATATATATATATATATATAAATGAACACATGACAGCTTTGGTAGTACTACAAGTCGGTCATGAAAGGGCCAAAAGAAGCTACTTGCTGAAAAAAAGTGTCTTTTTTTCATTTTCTCACCCACACTGGGTGGTGAGCAATTTTTTGAGAATCAAAGCCCCCTTTGGCTCCACTCAACTTCTGTCCCGAACACTATTTTCTTTTCTTATAGTCTTATTTATAAAATAAAAATATTCATTTATATCTTATAAGATGTACATATTTAGCATAGATATTCATCTGTCAAACCGTCAAGTTAAAAAAAAACTCTACGCTATCGAAAAACTTGAAGTGTGGTAGAAGTGACCCCAATATACCTCCATCATTGAACCAAACACAGCTCAATTATACTGCTTTTAAAGTGTTCAAAAAATAAAAATAAAAAATAGATGTCGGAGAGCTAGGTACAGTGAAAAAGAAAGCAAAGCGATTTGGTAATGTCCTTTCGAAAATTTAAAAAAATAAATAAAAATAAATAAATAAAAAAAGCTCGTGAGTGTGTGTTAATGCGAAAGACTTTAAAATTAAGGGGGGCTTCTCGCCAACTGGCCAGCTGTGATATTTTGGCCAACACTTTGTTCCACAGTTTACTTTGTCTTCTCATCACACGACAGCCAAAATCCCCACTTCCATGTCTGAATATCGCATTCTACTTATACGCGTGTTTTTTTATTTGTGCACATATAGCCTTTTGCTATGTATTTTTGCATTTTCTCTCTCTATATATATTTCTTTTATGAAAAATACATCTAATAGTTAAGCAAGCATAATATAAAACTGTCAGATTTTTTTCGATTTCTATTAACTTATTATGTAACAATCGAACAGTTTAAAATCTGATTTTATCAATTTTTTTTTTTCATATAGTACAACCATCACATTCTCCTTCTAATATTATTAATAGATTTATGTTTTTTTGACCGACAATATGTACTCTCTCTTTTTTTCTTTTCTCCCTTATGAATTAGTCCAAAAGGTGTTGTGCATGCCACGTAATCTTGTCAATCTAGGAGCATTACATATACATATATATATATATATATTATTGCTAAAATTAGGAGGATTATTAATATATGTCAACAAGCTTAGTATACCAACTGCAAATTTTTATTTTATTTTTAATTAATTAATTATTTATTTATTTTTAACTTCATTGTGAAGATTTGGACGTGTGTCATGAGCAAAGTTCTTTTTTTTTTTCCCCTCACCCTTAAAAAAGGGATCGTCAACTTTACAGTGAATTTGTGGTCCTAACTTCAGCTAACTACAAACATATTTCCAATACCCAATTCCCTACCTCAAAGGCACTCTAGAGAGAGAGAGAGAAAAAAAAAAAGTTAAAAACAAAAGCTAAATTAAAAGTTCAGATCCACATGTGGATGAAAATCACCTATCGAGAAAACACTATTAAATAAATACATACATATATATATATATATATATATATATTTGTGTGTGTGTGTGTGTGGTTTTACCAAGTTACCTGTTCTTTTTCCAACCTTTGTTTTTGTTTTTGTTTTTGTTTTTTCTTTTGTGATCCTCAAAAGAAGTCATTTGCGGTTACAGAGAAAGATAAAAAAAAACTATGTATGCGCGTAAAAAGATGGATAAAGCGACAAGGATTCAGAAAACGACAATTGCAATCTTCATATCCTGCGAATTGGCCGGTCGATGTCAGCAATGCCTTCATGTGTGTGTAATATTTATATATATATATATATATATCTATATATATTTATTTATTTATTTATTTATTTATTTATTTGTGTAAACGGTGACGGTTTCTACTATTTATTGTTTACGTTGCTACAATTCCTAATTTCCCTCTAACCACCACGTTAGTAATTCTACTTTAACCATTTCTTCATTACTACACGAAACCATTGCTCCTAATTTTATTCTATCTATTCTTTACTTTAATAATATAATCAGGTATGAAATTACCATTAAACTATGTCTTCAACCATAAAGGCTATTTACATTTGGGAAAAACAATAATAATGATTCACTATTTTTTTTCCAACTTTTTACGTATAACTAGTTGTATTTTATGTGTTTCGCGTGTACAGAGTAGACAAGCAAAACAAAAGTCACGTGGCGTTGATTGAGCCACCACATAAACAATCTCGTGATGTTGATGTGGCTATCACGTGGTAATTATTAGAGGCAGGATAAAAAGCACATTCGCGCTTTTAAATCATGGTAGGAGATTTACCAAAATAACTTATTCAACCAAACAACCATCCTTTGCCATTCAAAACTTGTTTAATGGATCAATGTCTAGTCCCTTTTCCATGGCCTCGGCATGCATGAGGACGATGAAGAGGTGGGCTGTGAACCACTATGTATTGGGCTGATTTGTGGCCTCTTGAACCCATTTAACGTCTTCTTTCTGGCCCAACTAAAGTCTCATCTCAAATGCTGCAATATATGCTGCCAGAGAAAGAGAGAGAGATAATTAGAGGAAATGATACTTATCAGAGGGTTTAAAAAAAAAAAATTACGTCTTTTTATTTCAAACAATATAAAACTTGTGTACTTGCTATACGTATATATGTTTATATTTTATTCCAAAAATAACATAATTATAAGACAATGACGCTGCAAATCTTAAAGTGATTAATGTTTTTTTTTTTTTTTTTTTGAATTAGAGGATAGAGATTCAAACTCTGTATTTTGTGACGTACTCATGTGTAAAATTATCGTTAAGTTATATATGCAACTATAATTAAAGTAGACATATTCCCTAATTTACTTTTTAAAAATTCAGTTTTACTTTTTTTAGCCAAAAAAAAAAAGGTATAATTAATTTATTTGTCATAGAGTAAGTTTAAGATAGTATTTGTTCCTATTCATAGGTAAGAAAAATATGTGATAATAGCATTTAATAGTGTTAAAATAGTGACCAAGTTGAAAGTGACTTGCTATAGTAGGGAAATTTCATTGTTATTTACCAATACTTTTACCTTTCAACAATATATATATATATATATATATATTAGGTAAAATTATTTTTTAGTTTTATTTAATTTAGTTTTTAGTTTTTAGTTTTAAAAAAAATCGTATAATAATTTGTATTAATTGATTCATACAATGCCCATCGAATGATAATGACCAACGCTTAATGCAATCATTATTTCAGATCTCATAATTTTTCAAGTATTTTTCAGTATAATATTATTTGTTTCTAACCTCAGGTAAAGTAGTCAATAATAGAACATTTGGACAAAACTAGTTTTTTTTCCTTTTTTTTTTTTTTAAGGCTGACAAAACTAGAGTTTTTTTATTTCTGATTTTCCAATGAAATGCTAAGAACACCAAAACCGCATTACCTTTGTTTTTTTTTTTTTATACCCCCCCCCCCCCCCCGGTAATTTGCATACAGTTAAATTAAAGCAAAGGCACCACATATATAATGTTAGCATATATAAAATATATTGCAGCAATATAGAAATAGTGGATTGACCAATTGTGTGTGGGGATTGTTGTGTGAAACCCTTATAATTAGGAGGATGACTTTATACTTTTGAACCCAAATTATTTTCTCTCACAAATACAAAAACCACGATTAAAGTTTTTCCTCCACTAAACAAAGAGTCATTAAGTTCCTTAAATAAGCTCATCCAATAGGAGAGATTATTTCTTGGTATTCAATATAATCAATATCTTTGTGCCTTGGTATTCACTATTTATGCATATATATAATTATAGAAGAGCCATATACAAAACAAGGTTATTACTTTTCGTATCTGTTGAGTCTTGGATATAACGCAGAGTTCAGTTGAGTACAATATACAAGATGCATATATACATTTAGTATTCTTAATATATTATATATGCATATATTAAGGTGCTTCAAAACACTGTATATAACCTATCTATGAAGTGATCTACGTTTCATTTCTCTTGGTACTAGAATTTTTTTTTTTTTTTTTTCGATGACAACCACTTAGCCATAAGTAGCTCCAACATTCACCAGCTAACACCACACGTGCATACGTATACACATGCATATATAAAATGTATATACGCAACCCATGTATTAGTTATCGTTTGAGATCCTTGTAAATATCAATCGGCCGGTATCTTCCTAGGAATTGCAAAAGGATGAAATGGCGGAAGATCGAACAAGAAGATTAAACAAGGCCAAAAGGACGGAATCCTTTGCTGTTTCACTTATATGAATGAACCTAGTACATATAAATTAATCCACAAACAAATTCAATTCCGTTTGCATATATGTTTTTTTTTTTAAACATTAAATAACATCTTCTTAAATTTTTTTTTTAAAAAAAAAAGAAAGAAAAAGAAAAAAGGACCTCGTGAACAACAGATAACTATTCATTTTATCATAATTTTATAATTAAGTGGACATTCCACAACCAAGTAATGTTTACCTAATTAATTTGCTCAAGAAAAATAAATCAACACAATCTAGAAGGATCCTAAAACCACAATGTGAAAAAAGCCAAAAAAAAAAAAAAATGAAACCTTTCCCCTCATAAAAGCATTTAAAAAAAGTTAAAATCAATGCATACATATAGGAATATTTTTCCACGATCTCTCTCGGTGGTTCCTTCAATGTAACATGAAATGTTTCGAACGAAATATTAAATGAGTAAAACATAATATACAGTAACTCAAGAAAAACACAACATATAACAACATTACAAATGATGAATCTGAAATATTTATATTACTAAATAGGAACATAATTTTTTATGCATATAGATCTTTTAGATTTATCCGAATTTTTTATACGAAAAACGCAACATATAACAACATTACAAATGATGAATATGAAATATTTGTATTACTAAATAGAAACATAATTTTTTATGCATACAGATCTTTTAGATTTATCTGAATTCTTTTTACGTTTTTCTTAGATTATTATTACGTTTTATATAAGCATCTTATGTTACCTTAGATGGACCTCCTATAAAAGGAGTGTAATATAATAATTGACAACTCTCTTCCAAATCAAAAGACGCGGGTCCAAATGAAATAAAATGATCACATCAATTAACTTATGTGGATCCCATCCTTACCACGTAGGAGATTGGGGCCATATTCCAACGCAAATAACCGCAAAGAAACTTCTTTTTGTCTTGAGACAACGAGTAGAAAACAAAAATTTGCCGGCCCCATTAGTTTAAAGGGGAGAATTTATGTTGCCAGCACACTCCATTTACAATGTTTTCAACTCTTCATTGCTTGTAATTCCCCTTCTAATTCTCCTTCTTAACTTTTTGCATATAAATACCAAAAGGCAATCTTGACAACCACCTCATCGATAACTGTTTTTTCTCTCTAAAAGCAGCTAACTCACACATACGTGATGAAGCTTTTTTCACGTATACTTCTCGCACAGCTCTTGCTTCTCTTCTCTCTTCTTCAATTGCCATGCGAAGCGAACCAAATCGACAAGCTCAACGAGTTGATCAAGTCTCGGAGATCCAAAAATCCTCCTCGACCCGAGTCATGGCCTAGTTCTTATGGGTGGGATGGATTATCACACTTCTCTCCCCTTGATGTTGGAGGCCATGAAGGGTTGAAGGAAGCTGACAAGATTGATGCTTTGCCGGGACAACCCCAAGGAGTCGATTTTAATCAGTACGCCGGCTATGTCACGGTCAACCGGAGAGCTGGGAGAGCATTGTTCTACTACTTTGTTGAGTCAGCTAAGGATTCTGCATCCAAGCCCTTGGTGTTGTGGCTAAATGGAGGTAAAAATTTATGTCTGATAATCACAAAAGTATTTAATTTTCATAATATTATACGTATTAGTATACTTTTATATGATAACATTTTTGATGTGATATCGTATAATTGATCTCATTTTGCTTATCATTTTAAATAATATTAAAGATATCAATTTTAATCTCAATTTTTGATGTCCACAAACGTGATGTATGAGTTGATTTTTTTTTGTTAATACTTTTTAAAATTAAAGATTATACATATATCTACTTGTGAAAAGATGAGAATACCGTCGGGTTGGAGCTGGAGTCTTAATACTACTTAGATAATTATAACCACATTATAACCTTTTAGCAAGGACACACCTTTACATATATATATATATATATATATGTATGTATCTGTATATCATGAGTCACTTTGTTTATTTTTATTAATTAGCTGATGCCATTTCAACAAGTTTGGCTTTCACAAATTATTGTGTGAAACTAAAGATAATATATACTTGCTAACGTAATCATTTTTTTTAGGGACGTTCACAAATTATTGTGTGAAACTAAAGATAATATACACTTGCTAACGTATAAAATAATGTACATAATTAAGATAGATAAACATATAGATAGACATTAGTTATATAATATCTGTATATATATAAAAGAGTTTTTAATAGTTATTATGTTTTTGTAACTATAGATGGTTACAAGACAAAATTATAAAAAGTAGTGACTACCTTAATTACATTGATGATGTGACTTTTTTAATGACTTGTTATAGTAGGCTAAACAACCAATTTCCTTTTAAAAGATAAATAACAACCAATCTTAAATATTAATTAAAAAAATCATTTTGTCACTTTCTAGGTAAAACTTTAAACATATTTAAGAGAAACTATCTCAATGGGACACTTAGCTAAAGAATATTTTATTACACTTAGCTAAAGAACATTTTATTCACATTATTAAAAAAAAGATAGACGAATGCCTCAAAAAAAAATATTTTAGTAGGGATATTTGAAAAAAAAAAAAAAAGATTATTTGAAAGAGTGAATTAAGAAAAAAAAAAACTTGCCAATAAAAAATGTTAAGAATAGTAGATTGACCAAAAAAACAAAGAAAAGAAAAGAAGCAAGAAAGAAAATTATCTCAATGGAAATTGATTAGAAAAATTTATTTTAATTTGTAGGGTCATATTTAGTAAAAAAAAAAATTGAAATGCTTGTATGGAAAATTGTATAAATAAGGGTATAATGTGAGAAAAAAATGCAGTGAAGAATACTTTAGGAAAAATAATTTAACAGCAAACGCTTGAAGAAATTTTGAGGAAAAAAAAAATACCTTTTAAGAGTAAGTTAGACGACAAAATTTTCGGCCAAAAAAAAAAAAAAGGAAATTATTGGAGAGAACATTTTATTGAGCAACGTCACTAAAACAAAAGAACTGTGTTTCAAAAAAAAAAAAAAAACGATGCAACTAACTAAAGTAATGCACTAAAAAAAATTGAAATATAATGGTCACTTAAAAAAAAAAACTTAAAAAATATACGACTAATATTCAAAAATTAGAAAATAAATATTCAAATTAAATTCCATTGAAATAAAAAAAATCATTTAGAAAAGTCATATCAACAAGTTAACAATAAGTTGTCTATCTAAATTGTATTTAATGAGCTTCATAAATTCAATGTTCATTAATTATCATAAATGTTTTTGACCAACTATCAAATTGATTTCAACCGTTTAATTTATATCAAATAATTAAAATAACAATAATCATCGATGGGTAAATATTAGAGTAACCATTGAAACCACACCCATATGCGTATATATATATATATATCCTTGCTCAAAAAGTCTCATGTAACAGGAATAACGTTGTTGGATTTAATTTGTTTTGTTCCACTAGTTTATATCACTAGCAATAATACAACTGCTTACAAAGTCTCATGCAACAGGAATAGTGTTGTTGGCTTTAATTTGTTTTGTTCCACTAGTTTATATTACTAGCAATAATACAACTAGTTTATAAGTAATAAATGTAGAGTATCGCTAGGGATTGAGGAGATATATATATATATATATATATATATATGTATCTAAACAAATAGATAGAAAGACACTACCAAACACAGACAAAACAACAGAGTATGATAGACATAGACGACATTTCTATGTTTGGTAATAGATCGTTGTCAAGCCATATATTTATAATTAAACATGATTTGTGTATTACTGTATTGTAAGCATTTTCTGTAGGGACCGTAGAATCCCTTGAATTCCACCTAGCAAAGCATGTTGCGTAGTACTCAAAAACATCATGATGGCGATGAATGTTGATATATCCCCCAATGATTCAGTTTCCATATCCAAGTAGGAAAAAAAAAATTTGATGTCCCTCAATCAAGAATTTCTCTGATATCAGGCTCTTTTAACGTGTCAACTAGGACTAACTCCAACAGGTGGGAGGGAAGTGCATGGGGTGGAGCCACCCTCTGGCCGAGTGGGGGCTTCGTCCCCAGTAAACTTTTGTTTTTTGTTTTTTTTGTTTTTAATTTCACCTCTAAAAACTTTAGATTTTGTTCCCACTAAAAATTGATTACCTCTATATCAGTCCCTATAAATATCTTATCGTTTAATACACGCCCCCACTAGGCTGGCTCCGTCATTGATTAGGGATTGGATAGGAGCTACAAAATTCAAAACCAGATGGTATTTTCATTTCTCTTTAATAAATAAGAGTCATGAATCTTATATTGTAAAAAAAATGGTATGAAATGAAAATCCACCAATATGGTTCAATTTCCCTAGATTCAGAGAGTGTACTTTCTTAAAGTTGTAACTTAATTAGGTCCACTTAGTTCTTTCTACTTAATACCATTTGTGTATTTGCTTGTGTACGTATATATATAAATATAAAAAAAAAAATAGAGTGCACTTTCCGTTTGAGTGCTGTAATTCTTGAGCCAAATTATGGGCCAGACATCATATGGCCATGTAGTCAAAAAGAGTAATGGGTCCACCACTATCTGAATTGAGGAACACATTGATCTAGAGGTCTAATTGCTTTCAGCAAATTTTTGGGCATTAAATTTGGTGTCTCAACCTTTGCCAATTTTTAGTGGGAAGTGCATGTTTACCTCATCTACAATCCCAAATCTTAGCCCCTCATAAAAAATCCCCTCCGCACCTTCTCTTATATTTGAATGGTGCTGAACAGCACAGGTTGCAATAACGGACAACGGTTAGACCACAACATCACTGCCTTTTGTCTGCTGTCATGGATATGACACATTATCATCATTTTTTTTTTTTTTTTTGACAAAACACGTTAGATCATCAAGTCATATATCACATGGAACTTTGTAGATATGTCAATTGGGTCACACCGTCTAACAACCATGATTACACGACACAATACAAGATTACGTTGAACTGTGTTAAGCACGGCACGTGGTGGTGTCGTGTCGGGTCTAAGCATTTTAATATTGGACTAGCATAAACACGACACAAAACTTTGACAGATCAGACTCAACACGACATGAATCACACATGAATCTAACCGATTATGAACCGGACTAACACTGCACGACACAATTTGTAAGTCTAAAAATTTGTATAATTTACTACACAGAAAAAGGATATTTATATAATGTCTAATAATTAGTGTTAAAATGCCTTGCACTTGTTGAGCCAATCAAAGGCTGTTATTACCACCATATTTCGTGGAAAATTTTTATTTACCTCTATCGGTGAAAAAAAAAAAAAAAAAATCACCATCCATTAAGTGGTACGGTCAAAAGGGTGTTATTACCACCATATTGAAAAATTTTGTTTATTCTTAGTGGTGGACAAAAAAAAATCACCATCCATGAAGTGGTACAGTTCTTCGCATACATACATACATATATATATATATATAAAATAATAATATTAATAGTTTCTTATATTGATTAATTTCTTGTCGACCATTACAATGATAAGTAGTAGTAGTTTCCATTAACAGAAATTGCAAGGCAAAAAGTAAACATTTCTTATTACAAGTCGTCAAAGATTAGATTAGGCAAAAAATTAATGCTTAAACAGTATTTAAAGATACGATTTACACCTTTAACTAAATCATATTTTGTTTGATTTTTTTTTTTTAATTTAATGGTTGACATCTAAAGTTGCACTTACAATAATTAATTGCCCAAAACAGTAAGGAAAGCACTTGATTAACTAGTGAATTAATGCCACTGTATACAGGGCCAGGATGTTCCTCTTTTGGATATGGAGCCATGGAAGAACTGGGACCTTTCAGAGTCAACAGCGATGGAAAGACACTTTACCTAAATCCATTTGCGTGGAACAAGGGTAAACAATTTGTTTCAAAACCGAAGCGTTTTATTTGTCATAACTATAGTGGCTATTTGGATTACCATCTGGAAACTGTGTTAAGCAGTATTTTAAAAATTTTCTACAGTATTCTCTCTCATAAAATTTTGAATTTATTATTCAAATATATGATATAAACAGAGTACAAAATCTATCACCAAATTTGATTTTGAAAAAAATATTTTTGTTATCGAGGAACAATAAGACTGATTGGCATTATCTAAAAAAATGGCAGTGGCAAATGTGATCTTTTTGGAGTCCCCAGCAGGAGTGGGGTTCTCTTACTCAAACACATCGTCTGACTACAATGTCGGCGACAAACGCACGGCAATAGACTCGTACGCTTTTCTTGTGAACTGGCTAGAGAGGTTTCCCGAATACAAAACCCGTGATTTCTTTATCGCCGGAGAGAGCTATGCCGGTCATTATGTGCCTCAACTCGCTCACACCATTGTCTCCAGGAACAAAAGAACAAAGGAAACCGTAATCAACCTGAAAGGCATTGCCGTGAGTTTATTCTAAAACCCCCCATCTATTTTCGGTTGATTCCTGACTTGCAAGTCGAGAGATAATACGGTTTCTCTTCAAATTTGATTTTAATGGACGGAATTGGTGCAGATCGGGAATGCTTGGATCGATGATAAAACCGGCCAGCAGGGAAGTTACGATTACTATTGGACGCATGCATTGACCTCGGACGAGAGCCATGCAGGAATAGAAAAGTACTGCAACTTCGCAAATTATACTAGTCTGTGTAACAAATATCTAAGTCAAGCAGACGGAGAGGTGGGAGATATTGACATTTACAACATTTATGCTCCATTTTGCCAACGCCCAGCACCTATATCTTCTCCTGGTTCCGTAAGTCTATCGCTAAAGCTTGAACATACATATATGTTCATATACATGTATATACATATTTTGATCAAACAGAACTTATTTGAGGGAACTTTTTGTGCTTTATTTGTAGGTTTATTATGTTGATCCATGCTCCGACGATTATGTCTTTACCTATCTGAATCTTAGGGAGGTTCAAACAGCTCTTCATGTTCGACCAACAAATTGGTCGAGTTGCGGGTATGTACCATTTATTTCTAGGGAGTTTTAACAGTAGGACCTTTTGTTTTTCTTTTAGCTATTGGATTGATTTCTTAAGTGGTCGGATCTTTGACCAAGCAGTTCTATATCGTATGTTGTAAATTTTTAATGTAGAAGCTCATAGATCATACCATTAAATTAATCCAACTGGCTAAAAAGCTGCTTTCCTACCGGGAGAAAAATTTAGCAGATCCAGAGAGCTCATATAGCTTAGCTATTTGTGTTTCCTTCATGTCTGTAGTGGCGTTGGATGGACAGACAGCCCAACCACCATTCTACCAACAATAAAGCAGCTTATAGCTGATGGAATTAGAGTCTGGGTGTACAGGTGAGTCCGAGTTTTGTTGTATCCACTAATTTTAAACAAACGCAATACCTATATCCTAACAACAAACTCTTGCCAATGGCCAAATATAGCGTGACCTTAGCAAGATAGAGGTTATCAGTTGAAGTGTAGGGCAACTAAACTATAATTTTGAAATGAAACTTGCAGTGGCGACATTGATGGTCGAGTACCGGTGACATCCTCAAGGTACTCTATAAACACTTTCAAACTACCAGTTCTGAGTGCTTGGCGCCCGTGGTATTCTAGCCAAGAGGTAATACTATTTCATTGGTAATGCTAACTCCATTCTACCCGAAACGTCTTTTTTTTCATGTCTTTATCATATTTTAAAGCCCCCATAAGCATTCAAGTCAAAACTAGGTTTTCTAACTGTGATGGTGGTTTCAGGTTGGAGGATATGTAATTGAGTACAAAGGATTGATACTTACCACAGTAAGGGGTGCTGGGCATTTGGTTCCGAGCTATCAACCGGAACGAGCACTGACCATGATCTCATCTTTCCTTCAGGGGAAGCTTCCTCCTCCTTTCTGAGAAAATCATGCTCCCAACCTGACATGTTTATTCTCTCATTGTGAGAGCATCCAGACATTTGTCACCACCACTCGGCAGTAATTTTTTTTTTTTTTTTTCCCCTTCAAGTCAAATCCCACTTAATAAGAAGCTCAAAAAGATGTCTCATTTCAACATGTGCATTTCCATTGTAATCTTTAAATTTAAGAATGTATCATTCAATGATAATATGATCGGAAAACGAACAATTGCAGCCTTTTTACTTAGTCAAAAAATAATACAAAGTAGTTAACGTTTCAGGAACTAGCTACAACACTAATCAGTTATTAACAGCCTAGGAAAACCTGGTAGTGGTTTAAACAATGAATGAATTCTAGGTAGCTAGACATATATACGATGAAAGAAATTTCATCCACAGCATTATCCAGATCTCTTCGCAGTTTGAAAAGAAAGTTATGCTTTCTGGATACGACCCCCTTCAGGATATTATCAAACTCCAGACCTTTCTGTTCTGTTGATGCCATGCGTTTCACCTCATGGCAACTAGTTTACACAGAAACTCTGAAATCTTGCATGTTCAGAGAGGTTCTATTACCCGCAGTCGGCTAGCCTGGGCGTGTGCCGAAACTAGAGAGGCACAGCTCATTTGGCTCGTAAGGACTGATAGAAGGACAGCTATTTAAAATAAATAAGCACAAGGAAAATCTACCAGAACAAATTGGCCTTCCACTAGTGGCCATTTTCTCTCAGTGCCTCTAGAATTTTGTCCACCCATCTGCTAGCCAAAACAAGCAGTATCAGAAAAGAATCTACAAACAAATGAATCACGAAGTATTTTAAGTAGCCTATAAGTTATAACGTTCCCCAGACTGGGATTTCTTTGTTTTAATTAGTGAAGAATCAATAGTTAAGAGGTTAAATAAAACCAATATTACCCTTCAAGACCTGGATTTGTTGGGTAGTACACATTTCTTAAGCCCAATCTTTTTGCAGCCGAGCCAGTTGTCTCACCAATACATGCAACAGAATTGCTCCACTGTTCCGGCTTCGGAATGAGATTGACCCAAGCACTAATGAAAATGAGAGATTACAAAAAAGTTGGTATTTTAAATCATGAAAACGGTTATTACAAAAAATCCTTATAGTATCATAAAGGAATGAAAAAATTAACCAACACAAGGGCCAAAACTGTATCTGAATTTTTATATGATGATCTACGGTGAATAATATAGTTTAAATAAGTTATGGTTTAGCTGATGGAAATATAATTAACTATGGTGATGGGCAATAAAGACCCAAAAAAAAAAAAAAAAAAAACCTAGAAAATAAATTTTCAACTCGTTACTAACCGAATGGCTGAAGGTGACGCAACTGTGACCACAGGGGCAGACAGCGCCTGCTCTAAAACCAGTTGGTCCACATCTTGAACAGGTGCCTGTAAGAAATTCTTTAGAAACCATGTATTTCACTCATATAAACTGCAGAATTCAGCTATCAACTAAATCACCCAACTAGCATTCCTTTAACCGTCAGCTATGGCCTATAGCAGACAGATTGGTTTAGAAACTTATATTCCCACATATGACAAGTGTACGGCAGTGGTTGAATAGTAATGGTAGCGAAAAAATCAGAAAATATAAGTGTGGAACATGTTTCTATTAGTGATGCACAATGGAACATCATGTTGAATGCTTTTACGTAACAAAAAAATAAATAAATAAATAAAACAAGATTATCAATTCCACAAAACCCCAAGAAGGAGACTAACGTATGCACTGTCAAAGATAACAAAGCATACCGTTGTGTATGTATTTAGCCTCATGACGTCAAATCCACGATTAGACAAGCCGTCCTCTGAAACAGAAAGTGAATACAATTTATTATCTATACTAACAAAAGAAAACCCAAGTACCTCTCACAATGAATTAAGTCAAGGCATCCAACTAAAATACAATTTCCAGGTCTACTGGTTTAAGTTCAAAGTAAGCTTTCGATTAAGCAACAGAAAGAAAGGAATAAAAGCGCAAGAGGGCAGATTATAAATTGTTTTATTCACACAGAACAGAACCTTTGCTAGCTTTTCTTATTTCAGTAACATGCTTCTGAAGGTATCAAGTGGAATCATCCTTCAATTAAAAAGAAAAAACAAAACAAAACAACTCGACTTAATTCCAGTTTCAAAAAAGAAAGAGTAAATAAAATCATCAAAGTAATTAACGCATTTGCATTCTTTTGCAGGGTGCCAGGTCCTAAGAACAATAGTTAGTTAAAAGCCTAAAGATGGTGTTTTCCATTATGCATAAATTGGTCCAATAATATGTTACCTATTTCCAAATCCCTTTTAGACACATCTATATCGCATTGGGCCAATTGGTCAATCACTAGAATTGCTATTACTCAAATCAGCCAGATCAACCATGGAGGATCAGTAATATACCATTATTAATTAAAAATAAAAAATCTAAAACATAGACATTAAAAGTTTATGATTGATAAATGTGCCAAGAAAACTAGAAACATTCGTATGTAAAGTACATGACCAGAAGAATACCACAGACCAATCTCATTGCTGGCCTTTGCAGAAGCAGGATATAAAACAGTGCACTTTGTGCTGCTAGTTTTAGGAAGCTCTGAAGCCAAAACCTTCCCAGTTGCTGAAAATTACATTAAGCAAAAAGTTCATTAGTTCCACCAACCAAGGTGGTATTGAAACACTTTGATTTTTGTTTTTTCCTCTTTTTCTTTTGACTCACAATCCACACAGTAGCTCAATAACATGTATGATATGAAATTACTAAAGCACACCAGTGTAATAGTTCAGAAAAAGTTCAAGGAAGAAAGTGTTTATCAAACTCCTTTGTAACAACTTCCAGAAGAGCAATAATATTTGCTAAATTTAACAATTCATTACATTTGAATTTCCTGCTTTTATAAATGATAGGACCATTCAATAATCCCGGTACAGTTCTTATGAGATTTTTAATCTTACGACTAGTAAAGTGAACAATAAAAAGTAAAAATACGTGGGTACAGATACCCAAGCATAAGTACCTTTCGACGGTACAAAGTCAACATTGAGAGATTGTTTCGATGATTCCATTACTTCCTTAAAAATGCTTGCTGTACCAGCCCCAACAACAGCTAACTTAGCATTTGGGGTTCCTGATGCCCTAAGGAACAAAACAAAATCCAATTCCATCATTGGTAACAGCCCTACTGTACTAAAACATAAATAAACAGCAAAAAAAAAAGATATCTTTTAGAATTTACATATTTGCATCAAAACAGAAGAATAATACACACCATCCTGATCTCAGGATCAAAATGCATGCCAACTAGAATTGATATCAAGTTTTGGACAGGGGCACATATTTAAAGCAAAGACATTTTCAGATCATACTTGGGTAATGGCGGCAACAAAAATTCACATATAAACTGCTCAAATTAGTCTTGCATAATGGATAGTGCATAGTTAGAAAGTTCTAACCCTTACTTCCATGCCTCTAAAAAGACTGAACCAGCTTCAGGGGAAGTTATGACAATCCAGTCGAAAGCGGTATCTGCTATCATCGAGGACCATAAAACTATCGTAAATGATTTTTGTATTGACATTGAAGAAAAGCAACTCAAACTAGAATATGATGCCCTGCAGAGATTTAATTCTCCATTGGCACCATAATTCGACTCGATAAAGTATTCAACAATGTATGACATTACAACAAGATAGGAATCCTACCATATGCAAAAACTCATTAAGAAGATGAACTTATGATAATCTAGCCATAGCCAGCTTATGTAGCCATTCATTTGGCTGAACCACTATTTGGTAAAAAAAAAAAAGAAAAGAAAAAAGATATAAACATTGATTCAGGCCCAGTAAATAATATGGACTCATATCAATAAGGTACATAATGAAAATTCTTTTAGCTACAAGGTTATGAGTTGGGAAAGCAACATTGATCCGTATCGTATGAAACAGAGAAGAAAAGTTAAGAACTTACCACTTAAAACAGTAGAAAGCCTATCTAAATCAGGTCCTTGTGTATGCTGAATGAGGGGAAGCTCCAAACAGCTAATTCCATGTTTAGCCTGTACTCAAGATGTACACTTTCCATCAATATTATTCAAGGAACATATTGAACGACCTAATGCATCAGGGTGGCTGTATAGTACAATGGGCAGACAAAACTATATGTCAACTCCACATGTTCATGCCAAATACTAATTGCTATCATGGACCGTTATAAAGGTTATATAGCTGGTAATACCACTTAAGGACTACTAGACCATCCACTCAGTGTCACTACCCACTTCTACTAAAGCCGAGCTTACTAATCAATCTCCGATACTTTGTAAGCAAAAAAAAATAAAATAAAATAAAAATAATAATAATAATAATAATAATAATAATAATAAAGAGCAAGAAATGGAGTGGGAAAAGGGTGAGCTTAATAGCCGCACATGCAACATCATGCTGCTTTATTTAAAAATAAAAAAAATAAAAAAATAAAAACTGCTGCTTACTTCAGATTTCAGACTAGTGCAAAGTAATTCACTCTTTTATGTGTAACAGAGTTTCATTCGTGGGCAGAAAATGAAATGACAGAGTGGAATAAGGGCGCGTTTACCAAACCATAAATATATATACTTTACCAAACCGCAAATATATATACATTGGATTCTAAATGATAATCATCAAGTTAAAAAAATAAAAAAAAATAAAAACAGTTTTTGCTTTAAGCCACCAAAAAAAAAAAAGCTAGAGTTTTATTTTTCACCAAAAAAAAAAAAAGGATTCAAATGAAAAAAAATATCAATTACAAATCAGCAAGTTCAAGGAAATGCAAAACAGAACAAAACAAATAAAAGTTTCACAGATCAAAAAATAAAATAAAATAAGAGCGAGGATGCGTAATTCGGTTCCACATTTAATCAAACACCTAATCTGACAATTCAATCCTCTATTCACAAGCACGAAATGCATATGTGTGTGTGTGTGTGTGTGTGTGCATGTATATGTGCACATATAGAAAATGAAATACCGGATTGAAAACAGAAGCAGAGAACAACAATGCAGAGAGAATATAAAACCCTAACATTCCAAACGCATCAAAACAATGTCGTAGGAATCTTCTAAGAGCAAAATCCTGAAGAAAATTTCAATGGCGGACTGTAAAGAAAAGAGAGTACCAGAGCATTGACGAGCTTGCCATTCTTGCCACGCTCTCTGGTCACCACGACTCTGTGCTTGCAAGTCGAAGCTGAAGCTGAAGCTGAACAAGAAGAAGAAGAAAGAGCAAAGATTCGCCGGCAAAGAAGCCGACAGGAAGGGACTGTAGGAGGAAGAGGAGGAGAGAGAGAGACAGAGGAGAGAGAAACTTGAGGAGGCATGGAGGAGAGAGAAAGTGGCGACATTAGAGACGTGTTGTGCATACAGGATTGCTCAGAGTAACAGCTATTACCTAAATAAGTATGTGACCTCCTTTTTTTAATATTAATTTAATCCAGATATTTTTGCTCTTTCCGTTGATATGTTAGTTTATTTTTAATTAAATTATATTTTTTTATTTTATTTTTTATTTTTTTAAAAAAAATTAATAAAATTTATAACTAATTTTTATAAAGGATCTGTTTGGTGCACAAGTTCAGTTTGAGTTGAGTTGAGATTTTTAAATTTACATAATAAATTTTATTGAATTTTTCAGAAAAGATAAAAAACTTTTCGAAAAAAAATAAAAAATATGATAAAAAAAATACAATTTAGTTTAAACCAAACTGGCAAACCAAAACAGGCCCAAAATCAATTAACCCTATACTAATTTTTTAGTTTTCATACACCTGTAAAAGCATATGACGCCACGTGTAAGAGTGTGATAGGTCTGTATCGATTGGGTCGCCGACAAGATAGCATCCCCCACAGCCAATCCATCGTCACTAATCAGCCCTATCATGTGCTTTTCTCTTTTTGTGCAATGATTTTAGAGCCACGAACAGTGGGACCTCTTCTGATCTCTGCCGTTGAATTTGCTTCTCGATTTGGAAATATTGGATTGCATTTGAATCTGACGGTCCATACATAACGAGTAATGTACACCAGTATTTTTCTTTTTCTTTTTCTTTTTCTTCTTCTTCTTCTTTTTTTTTTTTATTTTTATTTTTATTTTTTATTTTTTAATTTTAGGCTTCAAATGATGGAAGGACATAATTGGTCCCTCTGCGTCCCAACCGCTGGGTTGGGTGTCGTGCGCCCCCGGTCCCAACATTTTTGAGTTCCTTTCGACTTGTCGTTTTGGTACATTACCATGGCGGATCAATTTTCATTTTTTTGGGATTATTTTTATTTATTTTTTTCTGTGTGATTGAATTATAGGTCCGATCTCATTTCAATATACGGACTCTAAAATATTGTAGAATCAATCCTCAAATTACTAATTTATTTTATTATAGTCTTTTCTTTTGAATCACTTTAAAAAATTTGACACTAATGACCTTAGTTAGGATCACTTTAGTCATTTTCATGTTCCATATTTTAGATGTTATAACTCCTTAAAACACTTCTACTATAACATTATAACCGTAAAATTATTTTTTATTAAAACATATTTGATCTTACGTATAGTTCAGTTTTTAATTTTTTTTTTTTTTTTTGAAGGGAATGATTATTCTGGGACAAATTAATAGCTCAAATGGCTAATTTTGAGATGTTTTAAAATTTAGGGACTAAACAGATTGGACCTATAACTAAGAGACCAAAAATTAAATCAAAATCTGTAGATGAACAATGAAAAATAAAGGGATAGTAAGTTTTGCAAAATGGTGATTTTGTTTTTGATTTGTTTTAAGATTATCCTCTCTGCTAATTTTTTTTAATCATTTGAGAACTCAAAACATCCTAGCTTAAAAAACTGAAAATTTTGAATCTAAAAATCCACCCCCACTTATCTATCATGCAATTCCCCTTTAAAAAATGGTCACAGTCAAAGCCTTTTTTTTATTATTGATCGATCAATTATTGATTAATTTAATATTAATCACTAATTAATCAATATATCAATCATTTTAATTATCATAAGTTATTTTATTTTTTAAAAAACCTAATATTAACAAAATATATGACAAACTAATCACTTTATTTAATATTGTTGGTTCTCGATGCATGAATTTATGGTTCTCTCATTTTATAGGGATATGAAGGGTCATTCTTTTTATAGGTTCCCTTCACTTTTTTGAAACTTTTTATTTATCCTGGATCAAGCTTCTTTTTTTTTTTTCTTTTGTCGGATTTTTTCCTTTGGATTATTATTATTATTATTATTTTTTTTTGACAAAGGGTTTTAATAACACACAGGGCTGTCCAAGTAAATCCTATATGTTAGCAATATAGGAGATGTTTATGTGTTCTTACTCCTATTTGGAGTGGTTTTTTAATTTTGTCAAACTTTAGTTTTATGTGCAATGGGTGGATGATGATGGTATTAAAGGGGTACCAACCTAGTCGTCATTTCTTGATATATTTATTGAATCATATCACCACCACTTAT